>CM060389.1:24346958-24766765 GCA_030545235.1 Helianthus tuberosus
ATGGAACCATCCGATCAAGAGGATACAGCCTTTATGACCCCAACTGGTATATACTGTTATATTGCTATGCCATTTGGATTAAGGAATGCAGGTGCTACTTACCAAAGGCTTGTCAATATGATGTTCAAAGAACAAATTGGATACACTATGGAAGTCTATATTGATGACATGGTGGTTAAGTCCAAAAGAGCTGAGGATCACCTTAAAGACTTGGAGGAAGCATTCAATATCCTTGATAAATTTAATATGAAACTAAATCCTTCTAAGTGTCATTTTGGTGTAAAGGCAGGTAAATTCTTAGGATATATGGTAACAAAGAGGGGCATTGAAGCAAGTCCAGAGCAAATTAAGGCTATCGTGAATATCAAATCTCCTGCCAATGCTAAGGATGTGCAAAGGTTGACTGGCAGGATCGCAGCCTTGAACAGATTCATATCCAAATCCTCAGAAAAGTGTAAGGAGTTCTATGACATCCTGAGGAAAAACAAGAAATTTGAATGGACTGAGAAGCATGAAAGTGCCCTTAAAGCTCTTAAAGATTACCTATCCTCAGCCCCAGCTTTAATGAAACCAGAAAAGAGAGATGTGTTATCCTTATATTTGGCGGTATCCTCAAAAGCAGTAAGTGCGGTCCTTGTTAAGGATCACCAAGGTACACAACATCCTGTTTATTATGTAAGTAAGAGCTTACTTGATGCTGAATCCAGGTATTCACATTTAGAAAAACTTATCCTTGCATTAATTATGGCGTCTACTAAATTAAGACATTATTTTGAGACCCATGCCATTATTGTTAAAACTAATTTCCCAATTAAGAATGTTCTCAGGAAACCTGAAATGTCAGGAAGGATGGCTAAGTGGGCAGTGAAGTTGAGTGCATATGATATAAGATATGAGCCTAGGACAGCCATTAAATCCCAAGCATTAGCTGACTTTGTGGCAGATTTCAGTAGTGATTTGCAAAAGGAAGCTGAACTAGAAGTCCAACAGCTTGAAGAAACCAAGGATCCTTGGATACTGTTTACAGATGGATCCTCCAATGTGAATGGAACAAGGCTTGGGATACTACTAAAATCGCCACAGGGGGACATAATACCCCACTCCATAGCTTGTGAATTTCAAACTACCAACAATGAGGCTGAATATGAAGCCTTGATAGCTGGTTTGCAAATTGCAAAGCATATGAGTATCAGGACCATATTTGAGATGCATTGAGGATCCTGAAATTCAAGAAGTCCTAAAGGATTTCCATGAAGGAGATTGTGGAAACCACACTGGGGGCAGGGCATTATTCTCAAGGATCCTGAGAACAGGATACTATTGGCCCACTATGAAGAAGGACGCTTTGGAATATGCCAAGAAGTGTGATCCTTGTCAGAGGCATAGTAATATCCTTCACCAACCAGCAGAGCTCTTGCATCCTATATCCTCTTCTTGGCCATTCATGAGATGGGGAATGGATACAGTTGGAAAGCTTCCTAAGGCACCAGGTGGAAAAGTATTCATGCTTGCTATGACTGATTACTTTTCTGAGTGGATAGAGGCTGAAGCCTTTGCTCAAGTCAGAGAAAAGGAAGTTTTGGGGAATTAAGATGATAACATCAACACCAGTCCATCCACAAGCTAATGGTCAGGCAGAATCATCCAACAAGATCATCATCAACAACTTGAAGAAGAAGCTTGGATCCAAGAAAGGAAAATGGGCAGAAGAACTACCTTATGTGTTGTGGGCTGATAGAACAACTCCCAAGAATGCTACAGGCCAAACTCCATTTTCTTTGGTATTTGTGGCAGAGACAGTGATCCCTACAGAGATGGTGGTTCCAACTGCAAGAACAAGCGTTCGTGATCCTGAAGAAAATGCTGAAAACTTGATTCAAGACTTGGATACTATAGAAGAAATCAGGGATTTAGCAAGGATAAGGATGGCCAGTTATCAACAAAGGATGGCTGGAGCTTACAGCAAAAATGTCAGGCTCAGGAAATTTCAAGTTGGGGATATGGTATTAAGGAAAGCATTTCAAAACACCACCAATCCTGCTGATGGAAAGCTAGCACCAAAGTGTGAAGGACCCTATTTGATTGAAGCTGAAGCAGGAAAGGGGGCATATCGATTGCTAACAATGGAGGGTGATTTGCTACCTAGAGCTTGGAATGCTGTCCATTTGAAGAAATATTTCATGTGATCATGATCCATGATCCTTACCAGACAAGTATCCTTGAAGGATCCCCGCTGATAGATGATCCTCTTTCTGGTAACATTCCAATCTTAAACTATTTCATTCTTTTTATTCTGAAGAGGATAAGGATCCTGCGTCCTTTATCCTCCTTTTACTTGATTTCTGAGTTTTGAAGGTTCAGGCATCCTTAACTAAGCATTGAGTATCCACAGAAGTATCCAGTTATCTTTTGGGCTAGTCCCCAGTCTGGGCCTGTCCCCAGTTTCGCCAGTAGCGCACGATGATCCTGGTATAGTTCATGGCAATGGGACCAGTACCCGCTTTAGGGGCTGACAATTTCGTTGTACTGGCTATATTCAGGATCCTACGTATAATGGTAGACGTACCATACATCCGTTCCTAAGGTTTCTAACGTTTTCACGTTAGCTAAGGTTTTGGCATTTTCATGTCACTAAGTTTGGATAGTCGCCAGTAAGGGCCATACTCCAGTTTACATACGATCCTTTGGGCTTGTCCCCAGTTATCCTTTGGGCTTGTCCCCAGTTATCCTTTGGGCTTGTCCCCAGTTATCCTTTGGGCTTGTCCCCAGTCACTAACATTCATCTTATGATGGCTCAATTCCAAGCAATATCCTATTTCAGGTTTGTGAAGATAAATGGCCAAAGATTCTCGACCCTTACTTTCAACTAAGGTTTGTATCTTGGGTTATCCTAATTTTAAGTGTTGAAGGATAGGATCCCAACTTGGGTTCTCAGGTATGATCCTAAACTGTTTTGATTTTATTCATTATGTGTTTGAGTGACACTTATCCTTTGACAACTGGAATTATGATCCTTAAATTATTTTTAGGTGATCCTTGATCATATCCTTAATTCTTAAGGGATATTTTTTAAATTTTTTCTTTACTTGATAAGTTTAAATGACATGGACATCACAATAAATTGAAAAATAAAATAACAATAAGGATAACAACATAGGATATAGCCAAAAAGTTAAAGTCATTTTATTCACAAAAGTTTAAACCCTTTTAAGGTTGTCAAAATTGCCAACCCACGTTTCTACCAGCAAAACGTGGCCCGTCCACATGGGTTGGCAAAGGGTGTCCATTGCTTGTAGGTCTAACGAATGCAGGAAATTAAAGACGGCAGGATCACAATGGCTTCATCCCCCAAACAGAGGATCCCTCCACCATTTGTAATCCTACCTATTGTTGAAAGGATCATCCATGATCCTCAACCCTAATTACTATTGTTCAAATACAGACCAACCATTGTTTACCAAAACACCATCAAAACAAAAAACCATAACCAAACTAAAAAATGGGCTCCGGCTACGTCTAGAAATTTCCATCATCGCCCATTGTTGCAGCCTACACCTTCGCTGCACTACCATCTCCAGCTCCACTAGCTTCACCACCATGATCCTTGCCACTGCCTCCAGCCTCAATTGCCAGGACCTCCTCAGCCTCATCCTCGTCATCCAGTTCAGCCAGCCTTGCCTTCCAGCCTTCCACATCCCAGTTGCTCCTGTCAAAGGCAGGATCCTGAGCTTCTTGAGCCATTTGTAGCTTAGTCTTATACATGGCTATGGCGGCGGAGACTTTGGCGTCCTCTGTGATCTCCTGCTTTTCATAATCAAAATTGATTAGAATCTTGGCCGTTTCAGTTTTGGCATCTTTGAGATCCTTTTGGAGGTCAACAATCTTGAGATCTTTAAGCAATGCGACTTGTTGGAGGCCAGCAATCTTCTTGTCCTGCTCCTCGACATGCCCAACATAATCTTCAATCTCAGCAAATTTCTGCAAAGAAGAAAAAGAACAGTTTAGGAACACGTGATCCTCAAATAGGCTGGATACCTAAAGCAGGGATAAGGATCCTTACCTCGTTGAAGTACTCAAGGAATTGGTGGCAGATCAAAGGTAGACCTTGCAGATCCTCAGCTTCGGAGGCTTTTCTTTTCTTGCCACCCCTTCCTTTAGCGGGTGCCTTGGGGATAGAAGCAGTTGGGCTAGCAGGAAGCTTCTTCTTGGAGGATCGTACGGTGTCAAGCTCAGTGACACTAAATTTGGAGGCAGATCTTGATGATTTTCCAGCGCCTACACACCCAAAACAGATAAGTGTCCTTATTCTATTCATATATAACTATTTATTTAAACATTTGAATATAAAAAGAACATGATACTTACTTGACATGGTGACAGAGCCTGAGGATACCTCTTGTGAGTCCTGGGTGATTGTCTTGAATGTTCTGGTTTCAGGATCAAGCTTTCTAAAGGCAGCAAGTCTCCCCTTGGTGGCAGCTGAAGGAATAATGTGCGAGAATGTGATAGCTGCACAAAAAGAAACAAAAGCATATTAGTAAGCATTATCAGAACGAGCTTACTTAGTGATCCTTCTAAGGATCCTCCTATCCTTCCATGAGTGCTCCATTTCTTCGGTAAATCCTTTCCATCCGGGATAGAATCCCTTCTGACGAAGAAGAACCGCCGTTTCCAGTTGGTGTCGTTTTTTGTAGCCTTAAAGATAGGATGTTCCTCTCCGGGTTTACGTTTGAACAAATATCGGTGGGATCCAAACGTTGTGAGATCATACATCTCAGCCAGCTCCGACATTCCTAGGTCAACCTCTTCCTGCTCGATGATCCTTTCAAGGGTATATAAGACCCTCCAGATCATCGGCATAGCCTGGATGTTGGAGATGCCGGTAAGGGAGAAAAAGGATTGGGTAAAGGCTGGAAAAGGATAGGTGTATCCTATGATGAATGGGGTAGCAGGAAAGGTAATCAATGTCTCAGAAATGTGGTCGCTCAGAACAGTGGGATCGAATGGCTTGAAATCGGTGTTCGCCGGAAAACAGTGGCGAATTTTGTCTATTTGAGCATCATTGAAGCAGCATCTCTCTTTCGGTGAGTCTTTAATGATCCCCTGGCTTTTGAGAGGACTGTCCTTCTTATGATCCTTGGCGGGGGAGGATCGTAGCATCATCATGACTGTGAAGAATGTAAGGAAAGAAGGAGCACAGAAAGAAAACGTAAAGGAAGAAGAGAAAGAGGATTACCTGTTTGATCTGCGGACTTAAATTTAAAGGGAGTCTCTCTCTTGAATTTAAATGTGAATTGATTCTATCTCTAACTTCTATTTATAATGATGATTTGCAGGTTTGTCACTTCAGTGACGTCATGATCGTAACGGCTCGTCCGCTTATAACGGCTAGTTATCCGTTAGTTTGCTACGGATAAGATTGACAAAATCTAACTCATTTATTTACATATTTACTCCTTATATTTTGGGGGCAATTGTTAGGGGTGGATTTCTAAATGACCAGTGATCCTTATTTGCTGTTGGATCCAGTGATCCTCAATTCTGTCTGAAGTAGTGATCCTCAGAAGTGTTGCAGGATCAGGATCAGGATCATGGATAACTATAAGGATCCCAGTACTAACGATTGTCTATTTTGAATTCGTAAATGTTTTGCAGGAATATCAACTTGGACTGAGTCTTGGCGACATTCCTGGAGAATATTCTTATTGTATTCTGCACGTGCTTGGCCAGAAATGGACGTTGTGGAGTCGTGGAAGACTTGCACCTTTTGCGGAATGTTAGTTAGGCTTGATATTTTCTATTCGTAAAGGGGTAGCGAGCTATATTAGTGACACTTAGCTATTTTTGGCTATACACATACACACACACACACTGATACAACCGCTCTCACTGGCTCTCAACAAACACTTAGCATTTTTCACACATTTCTACATGTTACACTATAGTGATCCTTGTACTTAGCTCGCTATCATCCGAAGTTGTAACAGATTGTTTGTTTAATTTGAGTTGGTGATCGGTAGTTTCCATAACCCGGGGTTTTTTGTGCCGGAGATCAACTCTTGATCAAGGGCTTTTTCCCCGTATAAATCTTCGTGTCATTTGATCATTACACTTCATAGTGATCCTTATTATTGTTCATCAATTCAAGCATCATACATCACAACAGAAAGTTTGGTTACATTGTCATTGCTTGATTTTTGACCAAAACAGTTTGGCGCCCACCGTGGGGCAATTGGTGCTTCATTCTTAGAAAGATTCGTATTTTCATGGTCAATTCGGTTCGCTACAACCAAACAGATGGCTTCCTCAGTGAAGAATGCTTCAAGTTTGATGCCTTCATTCAGTTCCTCACAAGGCGTTCCTCCTTTGCCTCCACCACCTTCTGGATCCCAGAAGAATGCTGAGAATGCTGCGAAGAAACCAACTCCTATTTTTCAAAAACCACCTACTTCTTCTGTTTCAACTAATCCTACTACTAATGATCTCTATGCCTTGATTTTGCAGATGAGGAATCATGCACAAGAGCAGGATAAGACCAACGAAAGAATCCTCCGGGAAATCGATGAAATCAAGAAACAGAAGAAATCAGTGGAGGATCACTCCCCTCTGATGCCAAGATCACTGAGCTTCGACACTCCGGTCATAACCTCACAATACTCAGCAGTTCCGGACGTGCAATACTTGGGTGAACTACCAGGAAGGCGTTATGGGACAACAACAATAAGTCAGGCATTTGGCTCTTGCTTCCAGCCTCAGGGATCCTCTTCTCAACCATTAGGATCCTTTTCTCAGCAACAGGGATACTTCATGTCAGGAGGATATGTGGGAATGCATGCAGTACAAGGATCCTCCCAGGTCCAAGGATCCTCCCGGGTCCAAGGATCCTCCCAGATCCAAGGATCCTCTCTGGCCCCAGGATCCTCCCTTGTTCAAGGATCCTCCCTGGTTCCAGGATCCTTTCAGATTCTAGGATCATCGCAATTCCAAGGATCCAACCCCCTTCAAAATCAAGGATCCTTGAGAAATATGCAACCTCAGAACTCAGACGTCCATCAAGGAAACTTCATACCAATGCAGACCATTGCCTCATCTGGTCCTTCAATTATGCCAGAGTCTCGACAAGATGGATTCACATCCGCAATTCCAAACTCGAATCCTGTGGGAGGTAACACTTTTAATAATTTATATAACACTAACCATGGCTTTATGCAGGATACAGGTATCAATCAGGCCATGGCTAGGGAACTGCAAAAGCTTAAGGATATGATATCCAGTGTACCAGGAGTGGTTAAACCCATTCCTGAGATTGCGGATGGTAGCCATAGGATATCTCGTTTTGCACCACCTTTGTGTGATGCTGAGATACCTAAAAGATTCCAGATACCATCAATGAAGATATATGATGGTTCAACGGATCCAGAAGAGCATGTAGCTCAATACAGGGAGATGATGGAGATCAATCCAATTCCGGAAAGATTGAAAGAAGCATGCCTATGCAAGGGATTTGGGTCTACACTTACAGGATCTGCTCTTAAATGGCTGCTAAGTCTTCCCCCTTACTCTATTACTTCATTTGCTAATTTAGTTAACTTGTTCAATAGTCAATTCTCTTGTAGTAGAAAGTTTGAACGATTAACTAGTGATCTATATAGGGTAACACAAGGTCAAAATGAATCACTTAGAGATTATATCACTAAGTTTAGTAAAGAATCCTTAGACATTCCCAATTTGGATATAGCTACGGCTGTTGAAGCCTTTAAAATGGGATTGCTTAGGGATTCATTGTTCTATGATGATCTTGTTATGACACCTTGCAGGAATCTTGTTGAAGTAAGGACTAGGGCCCTTAGGTTCATCCGCCTAGAGGATGACAAAAGGATCCAGGACAGATTGACAGGATCCTCCAAACAAGATAAGCAAGGATCCAACTTCAGGAACAACAAATCCAAGTCTTATAACAGATCAGATAACCAGAATGTGCACGCAGTGGAACAAGAAGAGGATGATGAGAATTATCCTCCTATTTCTGAATATTGTTTCTCTGTTGATAACAATGAACTAATCCTTGCAATGCAGAATCTAGGTGAGAAAGGAGATTGGTTATTTATTGAGCAAGGGGCATTTAAAGGAACTCTTGGGACGAAAGAAGTCAAGAACCCAGGATCCTGAAAGGATCCCGGAAAGGGCTCCTGCTCCTCCGGCAGATGCACAAGTCATAAATTTCATATCCGGTGGATCAGACATCTGTGGTACATCCTTCTCAGCAGCAAAAAGACACGCTAAGGAAACCAAGATGGATAATGGAGACAGACCCGTCAGGACCTCCGTTGTCACCCAGGATAAAGTCATTACTTTTGATGAGGATGATCGTGTTGACATCCAGGATCCTCACCATGACGGTCTCGTAATTACATTGTTTATTTCTAACCACTTTATTTGCAGGATCCTTATAGATGGAGGAAGCTCTGTGAACATCATTCAGCTGGATGTTCTCAAGAAAATGAATATCCCAGAGTCCGATATTATCCCGAGATCCTTAGTACTTGTGGGATTTAGTGGAGAAACAAAGAATACATTGGGGGACATCAAACTCCCAATCTATATTGAAAGATTGCATTCTTATCAAAAGTTTTGTGTTATTGATTGCTTATCGTGTTGTAACGTTATCCTTGGCAGACCATGGATACATGATATGAAGGCAGTTCCATCTACCTATCATCAGTGTGTAAAGCTTCCAAGTCCATGGGGAGTGGTGAAAATTGAGAGTGATCAACAGGAGGCTAAGAATTGCTATACCTCATCAATGAAACCAGCCTCAAGACCAAGGGAGCAATAGCAATTAAAGTATCCTTCAAGAGACGTCTTGGAGGCAAGAGAACAGGATTTGAAAGAAATCCTCATGGATCCTGATGATCCTGAATCAAAGATCTTCATAGGGTCAGGGATCCTTAGCAGTATTGAACAAGAGCTAGTATCCTTTCTCAAAAGAAGGAAGACCACCTTTGCCTGGAAACATGAAGACATGACAGGTATATCTAAGGATATAATTACTCACAAACTTGGCATTGACAGGTCATTCAAGCCAATTCATCAAAAGAGAAGGAAGTTTGCACCTGAAAGAAATGCTATTATCCAGGAAGAGGTAGATAAGCTACTTCGAGCAGGTACGATTACAGAGGTTAAGTATCCAAGATGGTTAGCCAATGTGGTTGTTGTTCAAAAGAAAAATGGAAAGTGGAGGGTATGTGTCGATTTTACAGATTTAAACAAGGCATGCCCCAAGGATCCTTTCCCATTACCCCACATTGACTCCATGGTGGATGCTACCGCGGGCCATGAGTTGTTTACTTTTATGGATGCTTCATCTGGATTTCAACAAATTCAGATGGAACCATCCGATCAAGAGGATACAGCCTTTATGACCCCAACTGGTATATACTGTTATATTGCTATGCCATTTGGATTAAGGAATGCAGGTGCTACTTACCAAAGGCTTGTCAATATGATGTTCAAAGAACAAATTGGATACACTATGGAAGTCTATATTGATGACATGGTAGTTAAGTCCAAAAGAGCTGAGGATCACCTTAAAGACTTGGAGGAAGCATTCAATATCCTTGATAAATTTAATATGAAACTAAATCCTTCTAAGTGTCATTTTGGTGTAAAGGCAGGTAAATTCTTAGGATATATGGTAACAAAGAGGGGCATTGAAGCAAGTCCAGAGCAAATTAAGGCTATCGTGAATATCAAATCTCCTGCCAATGCTAAGGATGTGCAAAGGTTGACTGGCAGGATCGCAGCCTTGAACAGATTCATATCCAAATCCTCAGAAAAGTGTAAGGAGTTCTATGACATCCTGAGGAAAAACAAGAAATTTGAATGGACTGAGAAGCATGAAAGTGCCCTTAAAGCTCTTAAAGATTACCTATCCTCAGCCCCAGCTTTAATGAAACCAGAAAAGGGAGATGTGTTATCCTTATATTTGGCGGTATCCTCAAAAGCAGTAAGTGCGGTCCTTGTTAAGGATCACCAAGGTACACAACATCCTGTTTATTATGTAAGTAAGAGCTTACTTGATGCTGAATCCAGGTATTCACATTTAGAAAAACTTATCCTTGCATTAATTATGGTGTCTACTAAATTAAGACATTATTTTGAGACCCATGCCATTATTGTTAAAACTAATTTCCCAATTAACAATGTTCTTAGGAAACCTGAAATGTCAGGAAGGATGGCTAAGTGGGCAGTGAAGTTGAGTGCATATGATATAAGATATGAGCCTAGGACAGCCATTAAATCCCAAGCATTAGCTGACTTTGTGGCAGATTTCAGTAGTGATTTGCAAAAGGAAGCTGAACTAGAAGTCCAACAGCTTGAAGAAACCAAGGATCCTTGGATACTGTTTACTGATGGATCCTCCAATGTGAATGGAACAAGGCTTGGGATACTACTAAAATCGCCACAGGGGGACATAATACCCCACTCCATAGCTTGTGAATTTCAAACTACCAACAATGAGGCTGAATATGAAGCCTTGATAGCTGGTTTGCAAATTGCAAAGCATATGAGTATCAGGACCATATTTGAGATGCATTGAGGATCCTGAAATTCGAGAAGTCCTAAAGGATTTCCATGAAGGAGATTGTGGAAACCACACTGGGGGCAGGGCATTATTCTCAAGGATCCTGAGAACAGGATACTATTGGCCCACTATGAAGAAGGACGCTGTGGAATATGCCAAGAAGTGTGATCCTTGTCAGAGGCATAGTAATATCCTTCACCAACCAGCAGAGCTCTTGCATCCTATATCCTCTTCTTGGCCATTCATGAGATGGGGAATGGATATAGTTGGAAAGCTTCCTAAGGCACCAGGTGGAAAAGTATTCATGCTTGCTATGACTGATTACTTTTCTAAGTGGATAGAGGCTGAAGCCTTTGCTCAAGTCAGAGAAAAGGAAGTTTTGGGGAATTAAGATGATAACATCAACACCAGTCCATCCACAAGCTAATGGTCAGGCAGAATCATCCAACAAGATCATCATCAACAACTTGAAGAAGAAGCTTGGATCCAAGAAAGGAAAATGGGCAGAAGAACTACCTTATGTGCTGTGGGCTGATAGAACAACTCCCAAGAATGCTACAGGCCAAACTCCATTTTCTTTGGTATTTGGGGCAGAGACAGTGATCCCTACAGAGATGGTGGTTCCAACTGCAAGAACAAGCGTTCGTGATCCTGAAGAAAATGCTGAAAACTTGATTCAAGAATTGGATACTATAGAAGAAATCAGGGATTTAGCAAGGATAAGGATGGCCAGTTATCAACAAAGGATGGCTGGAGCTTACAGCAAAAATGTCAGGCTCAGGAAATTTCAAGTTGGGGATATGGTATTAAGGAAAGCATTTCAAAACACCACCAATCCTTCTGATGGAAAGCTAGCACCAAAGTGGGAAGGACCCTATTTGATTGAAGCTGAAGCAGGAAAGGGGGCATATCGATTGCTAACAATGGAGGGTGATTTGCTACCTAGAGCTTGGAATGCTGTCGATTTGAAGAAATATTTCATGTGATCATGATCCATGATCCTTACCAGACAAGTATCCTTGAAGGATCCCCACTGATAGATGATCCTCTTTCTGGTAACATTCCAATCTTAAACTATTTCATTCTTTTTATTCTTATGAGGATAAGGATCCTGCGTCCTTTATCCTCCTTTTACCTGATTTCCGAGTTTTGAAGGTTCAGGCATCCTTAACTAAGCATTGAGTATCCACAGAAGTATCCAGTTATCTTTTGGGCTAGTCCCCAGTCTGGGCCTGTCCCCAGTTTCGCCAGTAGCGCACGATGATCCTGGTATAGTTCATGGCAATGGGACCAGTACCCGCTTTAGGGGCTGACAATTTCGTTGTACTGGCTATATTCAGGATCCTACGTATAATGGTAGACGTACCATACATCCGTTCCTAAGGTTTCTAACGTTTTCACGTTAGCTAAGGTTTTGGCATTTTCATGTCACTAAGTTTGGATAGTCGCCAGTAAGGGCCATACTCCAGTTTACATACGATACTTTGGGCTTGTCCCCAGTTATCCTTTGGGCTTGTCCCCAGTTATCCTTTGGGCTTGTCCCCAGTCACTAACATTCATCTTATGATGGCTCAATTCCAAGCAATATCCTATTTCAGGTTTGTGAAGATAAATGGCCAAAGATTCTCGACCGTTACTCTCAACTAAGGTTTGTATCTTGGGTTATCCTAATTTTAAGTGTTGAAGGATAGGATCCTAACTTGGGTTCTCAGGTATGATCCTAAACTGTTTTGATTTTATTCATTATGTGTTTGAGTGACACTTATCCTTTGACAACTGGAATTATGATCCTTAAATTATTTTTAGGTGATCCTTGATCATATCCTTAATTCTTAAGGGATATTTTTTAAATTTTTTCTTTACTTGATAAGTTTAAACGACATGGACATCACAATAAATTGAAAAATAAATTAACAATAAGGATAACAACGCAGGATATAGCCAAAAAGTTAAAGTCATTTTATTCACAAAAGTTTAAACCCTTTTAAGGTTGTCAAAATTGCCAACCCACGTTTCTACCAGCAAAACGTGGCCCGTCCACATGGGTTGGCAAAGGGTGTCCATTGCTTGTAGGTCTAACGAATGCAGGAAATTAAAGACGGCAGGATCACAATGGCTTCATCCCCCAAACAGAGGATCCCTCCACCATTTATAATCCTACCTATTGTTCAAAGGATCATCCATGATCCTCAACCCTAATTACTATTGTTCAAATACAGACCAACCATTGTTTACCAAAACACCATCAAAACAAAAAACCATAACCAAACTAAAAAATGGGCTCCGGCTACGTCTAGAAATGTCCATCATCACCCATTGTTACAGCCTACACCTTCGCTGCACTACCATCTCCAGCTCCACTAGCTTCACCACCATGATCCTTGCCACTGCCTCCAGCCTCAATTGCCAGGACCTCCTCAGCCTCATCCTCGTCATCCAGTTCAGCCAGCCTTGCCTTCCAGCCTTCCACATCCCAGTTGCTCCTGTCAAAGGCAGGATCCTGAGCTTCTTGAGCCATTTGTAGCTTAGTCTTGTACATGGCTATGGCGGCGGAGACTTTGGCGTCCTCTGTGATCTCCTGCTTTTCATAATCAAAATTGATTAGAATCTTGGCCGTTTCAGTTTTGGCATCTTTGAGATCCTTTTGGAGGTCAGCAATCTTGAGATCTTTAAGCAATGCGACTTGTTGGAGGTCAGCAATCTTCTTGTCCTGCTCCTCGACATGCCCAACATAATCTTCAATCTCAGCAAATTTCTGCAAAGAAGAAAAAGAACAGTTTAGGAACAAGTGATCCTTAAATAGGCTGGATACCTAAAGCAGGGATAAGGATCCTTACCTCGTTGAAGTACTCAAGGAATTGGTGGTGGATCAAAGGTAGACCTTGCAGATCCTCAGCTTCGGAGGCTTTTCTTTTCTTACCACCCCTTCCTTTAGCGGGTGCCTTGGGGATAGAAGCAGTTGGGCTAGCAGGAAGCTTCTTCTTGGAGGATCGTACGGTGTCAAGCTCAGTGACACTAAATTTGGAGGCAGATCTTGATGATTTTCCAGCGCCTACACACCCAAAACAGATAAGTGTCCTTATTCTATTCATATATAACTATTTATTTAAACATTTGAATATAAAAAGAACAGGATACTTACTTGACATGGTGACAGAGCCTGAGGATACCTCTTGTGAGTCCTGGGTGATTGTCTTGAATGTTCTGGTTTCAGGATCAAGCTTTCTAAAGGCAGCAAGTCTCCCCTTGGTGGCAGCTGAAGGAATAATGTGCGAGAATGTGATAGCTGCACAAAAAGAAACCAAAGCATATTAGTAAGCATTATCAGAACGAGCTTACTTAGTGATCCTTCTAAGGATCCTCCTATCCTACCATGAGTGCTCCATTTCTTCGGTAAATCCTTTCCATCCGGGATAGAATCCCTTCTGACGAAGAAGAACCGCCGTTTCCAGTTGGTGTCATTTTTTGTAGCCTTAAAGATAGGATGTTCCTCTCCGGGTTTACGTTTGAACAAATATCGGTGGGATCCAAACGTTGTGAGATCATACATCTCAGCCAGCTCCGACATTCCTAGGTCAACCTCTTCCTGCTCGATGATCCTTTCAAGGGTATATAAGACCCTCCAGATCATCGGCATAGCCTGGATGTAGGAGATACCGGTAAGGGAGAAAAAGGATTGGATAAAGGCTGGAAAAGGATAGGTGTATCCTATGATGAATGGGGTAGCAGTAAAGGCAATCCATGTCTCAGAAATGTGGTCGCTCAGAACAGTGGGATCGAATGGCTTGAAATCGGTGTTCGCCGGAAAACAGTGGCGAATTTTGTCTATTTGAGCATCATTGAAGCAGCATCTCTCTTTCGGTGAGTCTTTAATGATCCCCTGGCTTTTGAGAGGACTGTCCTTCTTATGATCCTTGGCGGGGGAGGATCGTAGCATCATCATGACTGTGAAGAATGTAAGGAAAGAAGGAGCAAAGAAAGAAAACGTAAAGGAAGAAGAGAAAGAGGATTACCTGTTTGATCTGCGGACTTAAATTTAAAGGGAGTCTCTCTCTTGAATTTAAATGTGAATTGATCCTATCTCTAACTTCTATTTATAATGATGATTTGCAGGTTTGTCACTTCAGTGACGTCATGATCGTAACGGCTCGTCCGCTTATAACGGCTAGTTATCCGTTAGTTTGCTACGGATAAGATTGACAAAATCTAACTCATTTATTTACATATTTACTCCTTATATTTTGGGGGCAATTGTTAGGGGTGGATTTCTAAATGACCAGTGATCCTTATTTGCTGTTGGATCCAGTGATCCTCAATTCTGTCTGAAGTGGTGATCCTCATAAGTGTTGCAGGATCAGGATCAGGATCATGGATAACTATAAGGATCCCAGTACTAACGATTGTCTATTTTGAATTCGTAAATGTTTTGCAGGAATATCAACTTGGACTGAGTCTTGGCGACATTCCTGGAGAATATTCTTATTGTATTCCGCACGTGCTTGGCCAGAAATGGACGTTGTGGAGTCGTGGAAGACTTGCACCTTTTGCGGAATGTTAGTTAGGCTTGATATTTTCTATTCGTAAAGGGGTAGCGAGCTATATTAGTGACACTTAGCTATTTTTGGCTATACACATACACACACACACTGATACAACCGCTCTCACTGGCTCTCAACAAACACTTAGCATTTTTCACACATTTCTACACGTTACACTATAGTGATCCTTGTACTTAGCTCGCTATCATCCGAAGTTGTAACAGATTGTTTGTTTAATTTGAGTTGGTGATCGGTAGTTTCCATCACCCGGGGTTTTTTGTGCCGGAGATCAACTCTTGATCAAGGGCTTTTTCCCCGTATAAATCTTCGTGTCATTTGTTCATTACACTTCATAGTGATCCTTATTATTGTTCATCAATTCAAGCATCATACCTCACAACAGAAAGTTTGGTTACATTGTCATTGCTTGATTTTTGACCAAAACAGTGGTAACATCCTGAATGGTATCCTGAATGGTATCCTGAGGATTACTAACGGATTATGTGCAGGAGTACGAGTCCAAGCTGGTAACGCTCATGAGGACCCTTTCCCCGGAAGACTTGGTCTAAGTCGTTCAGAGAGGGACGTTGAACCCGCTTTACTTGGTCTTCAACGGCTACTAAGGAATATTCGAAGGCATCCCATACTTATAGGAGATTTTGTTTTCATTTACTAGCTATAAATAGGTGGATAAATCAGATCGAATAGGACATCACAACTACACTCACTACTTTCTCACACTTATTCTCTCGCAACTTTCACTTTCACATAAAGCATTGTAACACTTAGCGATCTGATCAATATCCTGCACTGTATCCTGACGTTTAAAGCAATAAGAAGAACAAGGCAGCTGCGATTGTCAGCTCCCGAGGTTTTGTGCCGGCGATCTAGATTGATCAAGGGCTTTCCTCGTATATCTCGTGTCATCTCCTTTACTTTTTGCTCATAGTTTGATCATAGATACATCTCAATATCCTGAGCCGTATCCTGGAAACTGTTTTCGCAAACAACTTAACCAACATATTTTCAACACACTTTCTTAGCACATTACCTCACTTAACTAATTTGATCACTAAATTGCTTCGGTAATTTTTGACCAAAACACCTTTAAACCTGTGAAGGGATCAGGATCCCTTAAACGTGAGAGAGGGGGCCAATCCTCTAATCTTTCGAAGTATCCTGAGTGTGTATCCTGGAGCTATATCCCGAAACATATACTGTAAAACAACCGTAAACTAAGGTGGGCTAACACCCCTCCGATGCTTAAGTCAGTATTGGGTTCAAAAGAACAAACATTATCAAATATATTAAATGAGATAGAATTCATACCATCCCGAGTTAGAAATTAAATTCTAAACTCACTTGAAATAGAACTTTAGGTGTATAGCATTCCAGGATCTTGGTAGCATATCCCCCTCCATATTCTTGAGTCGGTATGCTCCTTTCCCTGATTCTGATTCAATCTCATAGTGTCCTTCCCACTTCGGAGCCAACTTTCCATCGGCAAGATTAGTAGTGTTCTGAAAAGCCTTTCTTAATACCCAATCTCCAACCTGAAACCTTCTAGTCCTTATATTTTTGTTATATGCTCTAGATATCCTCTGTTGATATGCTGCCATCCTTAGCTTTGCCGCATCTCTTGTCTCATCAATAGTATCCAATTCCTGGCATAGGGCTTCAGGATTCTGCTCAGGATCCCGGAGATTGGATCTCGCCGTAGGTATCACCATTTCTGTTGGGATCACCGCTTCTGCTCCAAATACTAAGGAAAATGAGGTTTGGCCAGTTGCACTTTTTACTGTCGTTCTATCAGCCCATAAAACAAAGGGTAATTCTTCTGCCCATCTTCCCTTCTTAGCTCCAAGTCTTTTCTTCAAATTGTTGACAATTATCTTGTTTGAGGATTCTGCTTGTCCATTTGCTTGAGGATGTACCGGTGTAGAAGGGATCATTTTATTTCCCCAACTCTTGCAAAAGTCAGTAGTCCTCTTACTTATAAACTGAGAACCATTGTCACAAATTATCTCAGCTGGTACTCCAAACCTAGTAAGGATATTCCTTTTAATGAAGGATACTACTTCTTGGTCTCTAACTTGAACAAATGCTTCAGCTTCAACCCACTTAGAGAAATAATCAGTCATTGCCAGCATGAAGACTTTTCCTCCTGGAGCCTTTGGCAATTTTCCTACTATATCCGTTCCCCACTTCATGAATGGCCAAGGGGAAGCGATAGGGTAAAGTGGCTCAGCAGGTTGATGTAATATATTACTGTGCCTTTGACATGCATCACATCTTCGAGCATATTCTGTAGCATCTTTCCTCATCGTCGGCCAATAGTATCCTGTTCTTAATACCTTCGAGAATAACGACCTGCCCCCAGTATGGTTACCACAATCCCCTTCGTATATATCCTGAAGCACTTCTTTGGTTTCGGGATCCTCCAAGCACCTCAGATATGGTTCTGCAAGAGATTTCTTATACAAAACATTATTTATAATAGTGAATCGTGATACCTTCATTCTAAAGGCCTTAGGATTTTCATCCTTTGGGATGTGTCCTTCCTTGAGATATCTCATGATTGGAGCCGTCCAGGACCTAGGATCCTCCTCGGGATACTCATCATCAGGATCCTGAATACTTACTACTTCCTTATCCTAAGATTTTAGAGGATCCATCGTAGGATACAGGATATATAATATTGGTATTTGGGTTCCCTCCGGTATCCTGACTGATGATCCTAGATTTGCCAAGGCATCAACTTCAGCATTATCCTCTCTTGGTACCTGTTCAAGTGTAAAAATATCAAAATATCCTGCTGATTTTTTGAGAATTTCGAGATACTCGATCAATTTCTCACCTTTAACTGCATAGGATCCATTAAAATGATTAGTAATTAACAAGGAATCGACATATGCTTGCAAACTCTTGATATTCATGCTCTTGGCCAATTCTAATTGTTTTGGTCAAAAATCACACAATGATAATGCAACCAAACTTTCTGTTGTGAGGTGTGATGCTTGGTTAATTGTATGAACGACAAGTATATGAAATCAACGATGAACACCGAGATTTATACGAGGAAAAAGCCCTTGATCTTTAGAAGATCTCCGGCATAAAAAACCTCGGGTGATGGAAACTACCGATCACCAACTATATTGCAAAAAACAATAATGATCCTTGTACAACTTCGGAAGAAAACAAGCTCAATACAATGAATTGCTAGTGTAAGCGTGTGTTTTTGCTAAGTGTTTGCAGAGAATTCGAGTGTTATGTGTTTTTTCTGTGGTGTGTACGACTTATGCCTCAAATGAGCTTGTTTCCCCTTAAAAAGATAAGAAATATCAATTAACAAACTTTCCTAAAAAGGAGGAAATGGCCCATGTTCTCCAAAAACGGTTATATTTCATCAAGCATGTGCCATATGAACGAATATTCCCTGAAATTCCAGCTAAGAATGAGTCCACTACGTCCATTACCTGCATTTAAACATTAAAAACGTGACAATTGTTAGAAAACATAAGTTCTGTTAAGGATCCTGGATCCTCAGACTCGTGATCCTCAGACTCTGGATCCTCAGACTCTCTGCATCATCCATTAAGGATCCGTGATCCATGCCCAGTCTTAGGATAGATGATCCTTAGCATAAAATTCATGCCCTAACAATTGCCCCCAATATGGCAGTTGTGATAAGGATTCACAGCTGTCATATTTCCGTCAGAAGCGGACTAGCCGTTGCTGCTGGTAACTAGTCGTTACACTACTTTTCGTCACTGATAAAACCTGCTATAATCATTATTGCAAAATATAGAGTTAGAGATAACTCCTCAAATGCCTTTACAGACAAGAAGATCCTTCTGTTTATGGAGAATGAATCCTTCTACATAGTTCGCTATTAACCTTCCTGCACTTTAATATCTGCATAGACACTTTAACTGTTAGATAGCCATGTCTGGCCTGGGTGGATGTTCCATGGTTTTGCTGGTGAAATCCAGGCCAGATGATTTTGATACATAATGAATGGGTAATAACATTAAACTTTTTTAGCTACATCTGTAATTGTTTCTTCCCTTTTTATTTTTCATGTATGCTTTCTATTTTCAAAGATATCATCGCCAAACAATTGGAAAGTTGTTGGAAATCTGATGATAATGTTAAACTTTTAACAGAAAACTTGAAGTGTTAGGACAAATGTGGATCAATGATCCTTAACCAAAAAGGATAAGAGACAACTTGCAGCTTAGAAAAAGTTAGAATATAACATACCAGAGAATCCAAGTTAGGATTCTATATCCTTGTAAACTAATACTGAATAAAATGTGTGAAAAGTAAAGTTTCCAGGATCCAGGATCCTTATTGTCAGAACTTGTATAACTTTAGAGTTCCAAGATCCTGCAAGAAAACAAACTTGGGACAAAGCCAAATAATTGGGAATGAACCCATAATAACTGGGGATAAGCCCAAATAAACTGGGGACAAGCCCAACAAACTGGGGACAAGCCCAAATAAACTGGGGACAAGCCCAAATAAACTGGGGACAAGCCCAACAAACTGGGGACAAGCCCAAATAAACTGGGGACAAGCCCAAATAAACGGATGTAAACTGGGGTCAAGCCCAAATAAACTTGTGTAAACTGAAGTATGGCCCTCACTGGCGACTATCCAAACTTGAGCGACATGAAAATGCCGAAACCTTAGCTAACGTGAAAACATTAGAAACCTTAGGAACGGATGTATGGTACGTCTACCATTATACGTAGGATCTTGGATACAGCCAGTACAATGGAATTGTCAGCTCCTAAAGCGAGTACTGGTCCCATTGCCATGAACTGTACCAGGATCATCGTGCGCTACTGGCGAAATTGGGGATAGGCCCAAACTGGGGACAAGCCCAAAACTGGGGACAAGCCCAAATAAACTTTGGAGAGTTGACCAACCACTTTGATCTTCTGTAAAATGATAATAACTCTGCAAAAGCTTAAACTTTATGAAAATAGATGTTAAATGTTTAACATCTTTTCCTTATGATAAGTAATAAGTATAAAATGAATGAAAATGAAAGTAATGTGTTACCAAATGTAGAATCATATATCCTTTGAGGATCTCGGATCCTTAATCAGAATACTGGTATCGCTGAGGATCCCTGATCCTTCTTACTTAAAGTATTTCTTTAGATGAACAACATTCCAAGCTCTTGGTAAGAGGTCACCATCTATTGTTAACAAATGATATGCCCCCTTTCCTGCTTCAGCTTCAATTAAGTAGGGACCTTGAAATCTTCTGAACCTGACATTCTTGTTGTATGCTCCAGCCATTCTTTGTTGATAACTGGCCATCAAATCTGGTTATAATAGGATGAAGGAGCTCCGCTGGTTGATGAAGGATAATGCTATGTCTTTGACAAGCATTACATTTCTTTGTGTATTCCACAGCATACTTCTTCCTCATAGGCCAATAGCATCCTGTTCTGAGGATCCTTAAGAATAGTGCTCTACCCCCAGTGTGGTTTCCACAGTCTCCTTCATGAAAATCCTTTAGAACTTCTTGAATTTCTGGATCCTCAATGCACCGCAACTAGGGACCTGCAAGAGATATCTTGTATAACATGTCATTTAGTATGGTGAATTAAGATACCTTGACTTTGAAAGCTCTGGGGTTTTCTCCTGTAGGAATCTCTCCATGTTGTATATATCTCAGGATTGGAAGGATCCAGGATCCTGAATTTGATTGTGCACCATCACTAGGTATGATTGCAGAATCCTCTGCTATCTCCATAGCTATATGATCCTCAATAGCAGGGGCTAAGACATGAATGATGAGTATTTTCACATCCTATGGAATCTTCAGTGATGATCCAAGATTGGCTAGAGCATCAGCTTCTGCATTTTTCTTCCCTGGGTACCTGTGATAGACTGAAAAAAGCAAAAGAGTCTGCCAGTTTCCTGACTATTTCTAAGTACTTGATTAGCTTTTCACCTTTGACAGTGTAAGAATCGTTATAAGGATTAGTAATTAATAGAGAATCTACATATACTTGAAGATACCTGATCCTCATATTGTTAGCTAATTGCAAACCTGCTATCAAGGCCTCATACTCTGCCTCATGATTAGTGGTTTGGAATTCACATGCAATGGATTGGGGTATAATGTCCCCCTGTGGCGATTTTGGTAGTGTGCTTTGTCTAGTTCCTTTAACATCTGAAGCTCCATCCGTGAGGAATGTCTAAGGATCCTTGGCCTTCTCAAGTTGTTAAACTTCTAATTCAGCTTCCCTTTGTAGATCACTACTAGAATCAGCCACAAAGTCAGCTAAAGCTTGGGACTTGATGGCAGTCCTGGGTTCATACTTAATGTCATATGCAATAAGCTTGATTGCCCACTTTACCATTCTACCTGGCATTTGAAGTTTCCTGAGAACATTCTTGATAGGAAGGTTAGTTTTCACAATAATGGTGTGAGTTTCTAAATAATGTCTATGTTTAGCAGAAGCCATAATTAAATCAAGAATTAATTTCTCTAAATGAGAATACCTGGCCTCAGCATCAAGTAGAATTTTACTTACATAGTATACCGGATGTTGAGAGCCTTCATGATCCTTAACTAGGATCACACTTACTGCTTTAGCTGAAATAGCTAAGTATAAGGATAACGATTCTCCATTTTCTGGTTTCATCAGGGCTGGTGCTGAGGAAAGATAATCCTTAAGAACCTTGAGTGCAGCTTCATGCTTATCAGTCCACTCTAACTTGCCTTGAGCAATTTGTCTACCTCTTCTTGGACAATGGCATTCATTTCAAGTGCAAACTTTCTCCTTTTTTGGTGTATTGGCTTGAAAGACCTGTCAATACCAAGTTTGTGAGTAATAACATTCTTAGATATACCTGTCATATCTTCATGTTTCCAAGCAAAGATAGATTTTCTTCTTTCCAAGAAGGATACTAAATCCTGCTCAATACTGTCTAGGATCCCGGATCCTATAAAATTTTTGGATTCAGGATCCTTTGGGTTCAACATAATATCCTTGACGTCTTGCTCTCTTGCCTCCATGACGTCTTGCTCCTTGGAGGCTGGCTTCATTGAAGAAGTGTAACAGTTCTTTGCCTCCTGCTGATCACTTTCTATCTTCACCATATCTCATAGAGTTGGGAGCTTGACACATTGATGATATGTTGAGGGGGACTGCCTTCATATCGTGTATCCATGGACTGCCAAAGATAACATTACAGCAAGATAAGCAATCAATAACATAGAATTTTTTAACATAATTCACTCCCTCTATATAGATAGGAAGTTTGATGTCCCCAAATGTAATCTTTGTCTCTCCACTGAATCCCACAAGGACAGATGATATTTGGACAATATCGGATTCAAGGATGTCCATTCTATTGAGGACATCCAACTGGATTATGTTCACTGAGCTTTTCCCATCAATGAGAATTCTACGAACAAAATGGTTAGATATAAATAATGTAATAACCAAACCGTCATGATGAGGATCATGTATGTCGACATGGTCATCCCCATCAAAGTATCTGACTTTTTCCTGAGTAAGGATGGAAGTTTGAACAGGTCTGTTCCTATTCTCCATCTTTGTTTCCTTTGCATGTCTCTTAGCTGCTGAGAACCTCCGGAGATGAAATGGATGATTTGAGCATCAGCTGGTGGAGGAGGAGCTTTTTCAGGAACTTTCTCAGGATCCTTGATCCTTGACTTTTTCCTTCCAAGCAATTCCTTCAAGTATCCTTTGCTCAAAAGATAACCTATCTCCTTTCTTAATGATATGCACTCATCTGTGAGATGACCAGAATCCCCATGGTAATCACACTATTTCGATTCGTCTTTGGTGGCAGGCGGTTTGTCATTCTTCCTTGGCTACCTAACCTTGTCACCTAAACTCTGCATAGAAAGGATTAGTTCATTATTATTAGCAGAAAAACAATATTCAGAAATAGGAGGATAATCCTCATCATCTTCCTCTTGTTCCACAGCATGCACATTCTGGTTGTCATGCTTGGAGTATTGCTTGGATCAGTTATCCTTGAGATAGGATCCTTATTTGTCTTGCTTTGAGGATCCTAACAATCTCTCGTGGATCCTTTTGTCATCCTCTAAACGGATGAACCTAAGGGCCCTGTTCCTTTCCTCATCTAAGTTCCTGCAAGGGGTCATGACAAGATCATCATAGAACATTGAATCCCTAAGTAAACCCATTTTAAAGGCTTCTACAGCCGTAGCTATATCCAGGTTAGGGATATCTAAGGATTCTTTACTAAACTTAGTGATGTAATCACTAAGTGATTCATTTTGACCTTGTGTTACCCTATATAGATCACTAGTTAATCGTTCAAATTTTCTACTACATGAAAATTGACTATTAAACAGATTAACTAGATTAGCAAATGGAGTAATAGAGTAAGGGGGAAGACT
This sequence comes from Helianthus tuberosus, assembly GCA_030545235.1. Taxonomy (NCBI): domain Eukaryota; kingdom Viridiplantae; phylum Streptophyta; class Magnoliopsida; order Asterales; family Asteraceae; genus Helianthus; species Helianthus tuberosus. The sequence goes on from CM060389.1 coordinate 24,370,506, forward strand.
TAGCAGTCATTTAAGAGCAGATCCTGTGAGTGTGGATCCAAAACCCTTGCATAGACATGCTTCTTTTAACCTCTCAGGAATGGGATTGATCTTCATTCTTTCCCTTGTGACTTCCATCTGGAATTTCAGGAATGGGCTTAACCACTCCCGGAACGCTGGATATCATATCTTTGAGTTTCTGCAATTCCTTAGCCATAGCTTGGTTGATTCCTGTATCCTGCACGAAGCCATGGTTAGCATTGTAAGAAGTATTCAAAGTGTTACCTCCTAATGGATTCAAGGTTGGAATTCCAGATATGAATCCATATTGACGGGATTCTGGTATAACTGAGGGACCAGAAGAAGCAATAGTCTGCATCGGTATGAAGTCTCCTAGATGAACATCTGAACTTCCGGGTTGCACACTCCTTAAGTATCCTTGATCCTGGAAGATGTTGGATCCTTGATGTGCTGTGAATGAAGGTCTTGGAGGATAATCCATGGATCCGGAAACCTGAGATGAGGATCCTTGAACCTGGAAGGAGGATCCTTGAACCTGAGAGGATCCTTGAACCTGAGAGGATCCTTGAATTGGCTGCGTCCCCATGCATTCTCCTAAACTGGTGAAGAATCCCTGATGCTGAAATGAGGATCCTGAAGGCTGGAAAGAGGATCCTTGAGCCTGAGACATTACCGATGATCCAGAACGCATTCCTGTTGATCCACCCTGGTATTGGACATCTGGAGCTGCAAAGTGCCGGGAAGATATGACCGGAGTGTCGAAATTCAGCGACCTCAGCATCAAAGGGGGAGTGATCCTCTGCTGATTTTATCAATTTCGCGAAGGATCCTGCCATTAGTTTGGTCCTGTTGTTGCATGTATCCTCTCATCTGCAAAATCGAAGCATAAAGATCACTGTTAGTAAGTGTAGAGGAAGAAACAACAGTTGGTTTTGTGAAAATGGGGGTTGTCTTCTTCGGAGCATTCTCAGCATTCTTCTGGAATGCAGGGATAAGATGATGCAACGGTGGAATGCCCTGTGATGAGGTAACCGCCGACATGGAACTTGAAGAAGTTTTTCCTTGAGAAGCCATGTGGTTGAAGGTGATGAACCGAAATGACCGAAATGAACAAAATTTCTCAGAAATGAAGCACCAATTGCCCCACGGTGGGCGCCAAACTGTTTTGGTCAAAAATCACACAATGATAATGCAACCAAACTTTCTGTTGTGAGGTGTGATGCTTGGTTAAATGTATGAACGACAAGTATATGAAATCAACGATGAACACCGAGATTTATACGAGGAAAAAGCCCTTGATCTTTAGAAGATCTCCGGCATAAAAAACCTCGGGTGATGGAAACTACCGATCACCAACTATATTGCAAAAAACAATAATGATCCTTGTACAACTTCGGAAGAAAACAAGCTCAATACAATGAATTGCTAGTGTAAGCGTGTGTTTTTGCTAAGTGTTTGCAAAGAATTCGAGTGTTATGTGTTTTTTCTGTGGTGTGTACGACTTATGCCTCAAATGAGCTTGTTTCCCCTTAAAAAGATAAGACATATCAATTAACAAACTTTCCTAAAAAGGTGGAAATGGCCCATGTTCTCCAAAAACGGTTATATTTCATCAAGCATGTGCCATATGAACGAATATTCCCCGAAATTCCAGCTAAGAATGAGTCCACTACGTCCATTACCTGCATTTAAACATTAAAAACGTGATAATTGTTAGAAAACATAAGTTTTGTTAAGGATCCTGGATCCTCAGACTCGTGATCCTCAGACTCTGGATCCTCAGACTCTCTGCATCATCCATTAAGGATCCGTGATCCATGCCCAGTCTCAGGATAGATGATCCTTAGCATAAAATTCATGCCCTAACACTAATCATGCAATTAAAGCTTCATATTTTGCTTCATTATTAGTGGCAGGAAACTCACATCTAATAGCCTGGGGTAATATGTCCCCCTGTGGTGATTTTAGTAGTATACCCAAACCTACACCTCTTACATTAGATGCACCATCAGTATATAGTGTCCATGATTCTATATTTTCTCCTAGTTGTTGTACTTCTAGGTCTACTTCATTTTGAATATCACTACTGAAATCAGCCACAAAGTCAGCTAGGGCCTGAGACTTTATGGCATTTCTAGGTTCATATATTAAATCATAGGCACTTAATTTTACTGACCACTTAGCCATCCTACCTGACATCTCAGGTTTCCTAAGCACATTTTTAATAGGATAATTAGTTTTAACATGAATCCTATGTGTTTCAAAATAATGTCTAAGTTTTGTTGATGCCATAACTAGGGCTAATATCAATTTTTCTAAATGAGAATATCTAGTTTCAGTATCTAATAAACTTTTACTAACATAATAGATAGGATACTGCTGACCTTCATGATCCTTCACAAGGACAGCACTTACTGCATTCCCTGATACTGCAAGATATAGGGATAATGGTTCACCATCCTCAGGCTTCATCAATAGAGGTGCGGTTGAAAGATACTGCTTCAAATCCTGCAAGGCTGCTTCATGCTTCTCTCCCCATTCGAATTTCTTATTCTTCTTCAGGATATCATAAAATTCCTTGCATTTTTCCGAGGATCTTGAGATAAATCTATTTAATGCGGCTACTCATCCTGTTAATCTTGGAACATCTTTCATATTTGAAGGTGACTTGATATCCAAGATAGCTTTAATCTGCTCCGGGCTTGCCTCTATCCCCCTTTTGGTCACCATGTATCCTAGAAACTTTCCATGTCATAGATGTACACCTCCATGGTGTCCCCCAGCTTTTCTTTAAACATCATGTTCACCAATCTTTGGTACGTTGCACCTGCATTTTTTAAACCAAAAGGCATAGCAGTATAACAATAAATACCTGTCGGTGTCATGGAAGCAGTATCCTCCTGATCCGAGGGTTCCATTTGGATCTGTTGGAATCTTGAGGAGGCATCCATGAAGGTTAACATCTCGTGGCCAGCAGTAGCATCCACCATTGAATCAATATGAGGTAGAGGAAATAGGTCTTTGGGACAAGCTTTGTTCAAGTCTGTGTAATCTACACAGACTCTCCATTTCCCGTTTTTCTTTTGCACCACAACTACATTTTCCAGCCATTTGGGAAATTTCACTTCCCTAATCATCTTGCTCTTTAATAATCTTTCAACTTCCTCCTGAATGATTGTGTTCCGCTCTGGAGCAAATTTTCTTCGTTTCTGTTGGACAGGCTTGAAAGACCTATCAATTCCGAGCTTGTGAGTTATAATATCCTTGGAAATTCCTGTTATATCCTCGTGTTTCCACGCGAATGTTGACATCCTGCATTTCAAAAAGTTAGTCAATTGGTTTTCAATATCCTGAGGGATATTGGTTCCCACGAGCACCGAGATATCCGGATTATCCTGTTCCAGGATAATTTTCTTTACATCCTGTTCTGAAGCCTCCATGATATCCTGGGCTCACATCTTTAATTGCTATGCTGTACTAGGCGTAGTTGAGGATTTCATCGAAGAAGAATAACACTCCTTTGCTTCCTGCTGATCACTTTCCACCTTGACTACTCCCCAAGGGGTAGGGATCTTGATGCATTGATGATAGGTTGATGACACAGCTTTCATATCATGGATCCAAGGCCTACCTAATATAATATTATAGCAGGATAAGGAGTCCATGACACAAAAGCGCTGCATTGAGTTGACCCCTTCAACATACACGGGCAACTTTATCTCCCCTACGGTATTCCTGGCTTCTCCACTGAAACTAACAAGCATAGTGGATGTCGAAGTAATATCCATCAGGGATACATTCATCCTCTTCAACGTTTCCAGCTGAATTATGTTGACGGAGCTGCCATTATCCACCAGAATCCTGCGCACAAAATGGTTAGCAACATATAACGTTATTACCAAAGCATCATGGTGAGGATCCTGGACAGTATCCCTGTCATCGCTATCGAACGTGATCACTTTATCAGTTGTGAGGGTTGACATCCTGATTGGCTTATCTACCCTCTCTGCCTTGGCTTCCTTCGCATGCCTTTTCGCCGCAGAATATGATGTCCAGCAAATGTCGGATCCTCCTGAAATGAAATTAATTATCTTGGCATCCGCAGGAGGTGATGCTGCTCGTTCAGGATCCTTCTCAGTATCCTGACCCTTATTCTTCTTTCTTCCTAGGAGATCCTTCAGATATCCCTTGCTCAAGAGATAGCTTATCCTTGTTGATTCTTCCAATCAGCTTTTTGTTGATTCTTCCGGGGCCATCTTGCTTTGTCTCCTAAACCCTGCATACCACACATCAGTTCAGGTATATTAACAGAAAAACAATATTCAGACAACTCAGGATACTCCTTAGGATCCTCGTCTTCAACAGCATTCACTTTTTTTTGCTGTCATTTCTGCCATATGGCTTAGAGCGATATGGTTTATACGAGGATTCTGATTTCCTGTTGGTTGACTCATAGGTTGTGGATGAATTCATCCTCTCTTGCATCTTTTTTGTCATCCTCCATCCGAATATATCTTAAAGCCCTGTTCCGAGCTTCATCCAGATTCCTGCAGGGATTCATTACTAGATCCTGGTAAAATTGAGAATCTTTTTGCAACCCCATCTTGAAAGCCTGCACAGCTGTTGCAAAATCAAGATGTGGGATATCCAAGGATTCCCAACTAAACTTGTTCACATAATCCCTCAAGGATTCCTGAGGTCCTTGAGTTATCCTGTAAAGATCACTGGTTAGTTTCTCAAAACTTCGACTGCAAGAAAATTGACTATTAAATAAATTCACTAAATGAGCAAATGATGTAATTGAGTGAGGAGGAATGTTTAAGAGCCATTTTAAGGCTGATCCTATTAAGGTAGAACCAAACCCTCGCATAGGCATGCTTCCTTGAGATCCGGGGGGATAGGGTTGATTTCCATCCTTTCCCTATATTGGGCAATATGCTCTTCAGGATCCGTAGTCCCGTCATAGATGTTGGGGGTCTGAAATCTTTTTGTTATTTCAGCATCACAAATAGGATATGCAAACCGGGATATCCTGTGGCTGTCTTGGGATACTTCTGGCATTGGTTGCACCACCCCAGGTATACTGAATATCATATCCTTTAATTTCTGAAGCTCCCTAGAAAATGCTGATGTCATACCTGCATCCTGCAAAGATCCAATACCATTAGTAGCAAGAGTATTATTATTATTATTAGATACATTACCAGTCTGAGGATTCTGGCCATATCCTGAAGCATATCCTGAGCTTCTCACAGTTGACACCCTGACTGAAGAGGGTATCTCAGGAGTATGATTCTGGGAATGGCTAGGCACAATATTCCCCCTGTTATCCTCAGTATATATTGCAAAACTGAAGTTCAAAGCTCTGGGTTGCAAGGGAGTGACAGTATCCTCAGCGGGCCTGCTTGAGCTGGACTTCAAGAGTTGTATCTCTCTCATCAGCATCTGGTTGGTCTCCTGCTGTTGTCTCATCTGTTCCTGTACACTACCAAACAAATTTAGAATTTCTTCGTTAGAGGCCAAAACAGGAGCAGATCCCTGAATGTTGCGAGCGGGGATAACATCCTGAGGCAGTGAAGAGGCTTGAGTTCTCGGAGGAGGTGGTGGAAGCACCGAACCAATTGTTGCAGAGGTTGTAGCAGACACGGTGGAAGAGCTCATGTTTGATCTCAAGGCCATTGAAAATAATGTAGCAAAAAGTTTTGAAAATAGAAAACCAAGTAATGATTTTGCAAAAGCTTTTAGTAGAAATAGCACCACTTGCCCCACGGTGGGTACCAAATTGTTTTGGTCAAAAATTACCGAAGCAATTTAGTGATCAAATTAGTTAAGTGAGGTAGTGTGCTAAGAAAGTGTGTTGAAAATATGCTAATTAAGTTGTTTGCAAAAACAGTTTTCAGGATACGACTCAGGATATTGAGCTGTATTTACGATCAAACAATGAGCAAAAATGTAAAGGGTGACACGGGATATACGAGGAAAGCCCTTGATCAATCTAGATCGCCGGCACAAAACCTCGGGAGCTGACAATCGCAGCTGCCTTGTTCTTCTTATTACTTCAAATGTCAAGATACAGTGCAGGATATGATGCGGATCGACTAAGTGTTACAATGTGATTTCGATACAAGTGTAAGTGTATTATGAGTGTTTACAGCTAGAGAGAAAGAGTGTACGAGAGATTGTGTGTGTTCTTATCTGATCCGATTAATCTATTTGTAGTAAAAAGAAACTAACTAACTAGCCTATAAATCCGGGATATATGGAATATTCCCTTTGTGAACGTTGTAGTCCACGTCTTCCGGCTTCAACGTCCATAATCTAACTGATTTGCCCTAGTCTTGAGGAAAAGAAGTCCGTTTGAATGTTAGAGACTTACACCATTTAATCTGCACGTGGGTTAATTAGTCACTACCAGGATATGGTATCAGGATGTTACCAATATCCTGATCCAGTATCCTGGTCACAATAAAACAAACAAAGTCATAATATTAGTCAGGATATATAAGCAGAAAATCACCCATAACAATAACGGCAACCAATTAGATAACAGTGTCATCCAAGACATAGTGGCACAAGGAATTATAGACGCTATGCCATATATTATCAAAACGGTTAAGGAAGCAGAAAATAATAAAAGTAATAGTGGAAATAAACGACAACTTACTGAACCCAGTCATAGCGTAAACAATGGACCATTACTTCAATTGCCTATTCCAAAAAGAAGAAGAACCATGACTTATGGTTGTTCTTACAAAGAATTCCAGTCTTGTAAACCAATAGAATTCTCAAGCAATGAAGGAGCCATTGCAGCTCTACGCTGGATAGAAAAGACTGAGGCAGTCTTAAAAATACGCAAATGTGCAGAGGAAGACAAAATCATGTTTGCTTCCAATCTGTTTAAGAATGCAGCTTTAGAATGGTGGAATACTATCCTCCAGTCTAGGGGAAGTGACAGAGCCTATAATATGGAATGGACTGAGTTTAAGAATCTGGTTGAAAGGAAATTCTGTCCTCCTAATGAAAAAGAACAGATAGCCAATAAGTTCTTAAATCATAGAATGACTGTAGTAGACTGTAAGGGTTACACTACTATATTCTTTGAATATGCAAGAATAGTGCCAACCCTAGCATCACCAGAACCAGTATTAATCTCCCATTACATTTGGGGATTAATCAGTGAGATTAGACAGATAGTCAAGGCAGCTAGACCACAAACTATAGAAGAAGCTGTAGAACTAGCAAATACCTTGACTGATGAACTAGTACGTACACAAGAAGAAAACCAGAGAAAGAACATAGTCCAAAAACTTACCCAGGAATTTCGCTACGACAGTTCCAACCGCGGGAAGAATGTAGGTTCTACTTCTGCACCTTATTGCAAAGCCTGCAAGAAGAAGCATTTTGGAAGATGCTCCACATACTGCAATTTCTACAAAATACCAGGACACAAGGAAGAAGACTGTAGGAAGAAACCCAATAATGGAGTATGCTTCAATTGTGGAGAATATGGACATATTAAACCGAACTGTCCGAAACTAGCTCTAGCCATGAACAACAAGACTACTAAGAATGCTAGAGCATTTGTTTTAACTACCGAAGAAGCAAAGATGATTCCGGACGTGATTGCCGGTACGTTTTAGTTAATGATGTTTTTGATAAAGTATTATTTGACTCTGGTGCGAACCAAAGTTTTATTAATACTTCATTTTGCAAACTTCTCAATCAACCATTAACTAAACTCCCACAAGAATGTCTAGTAGAGATAGCAAATGGAGAGTCCATTAAGATTACTGAAATCTTGCAGGGAGCAAGAATAGAAATTTTAAATCGTAATTTTATTGCTAACCTTTACCCAATGAATCTGGATGGATTTGATATTGTATTAGGAATGGATTGGTTAGTAACCAATAAAGCCAGTATTCTATGTGATCAAAAGTCAATACAAGTAAATTCACAAAAGGGTGAAGAGATCACAATTAAAGGATATAAGCCATCTAGAACTACGAAATTCATCTCTGTGATGAAAACAACCAGTTATACAAGAAAATGATCATTAGTGTATATGATTTCCATAATCATTAACACTAAAGGAAAAGAATTGAAAGATATTCCCGTAGTATCCCAATTCTCAGATGTGTTTCCAGAAGAGCTACCAGGACTACCACCGGACAGGGAAGTTGAATTCAGAATTCATCTGCTACCAGGGATAGCACCAATTGCCAAAGCACCCTACCGTTTGGCACCAGCAGAAATGCAAGAGTTAAAGAAACACTTAGACGAACTTTTGGAGAAAGGATTCATATAGCCAGGTTCATTGCCATGGGGAGCACCAATCTTGTGTCAAGAAGAAAGATGGGTCAATGCGTATGTGCATTGATTAGAGCTTTTGTGATTGACTTTGGTGGTAGTTGGGATTCGCATCTGCCTTTGATCGAATACTCCTAAAACACTAGCATTAACATGGCTCCTTTTGAGGCTCTATACGGTTGAAAATGCCGTTCACCTGTCTGTTGGAATGAAGTTGGTGAAGCTCAAATCACCGGACCAAAATTCATTCAAGAAACAACAGACAAAATCATGAAAATTCGCAATAACCTTTTGACAGCTAGAAGTCGTCAAAAGAATTATGCTAACAAACGACACAAGCCTTTGGAATTCCAAATTGGTGATCATGTTCTTCTCAAGGTATTCCCCTGGAAATGTGTGGTTAGATTTGGAAAGAAAGGTAAACTAGCTCCTAGTTATATGGGACCTCTTAAGATCATTGAAAGGATTGGAAAGGTAGCCTACAAACTCGAACTACCTCCCGAACATAGGAACGTTCATCCAACAGTCTCCTACGGATAAATTCGGGATGAAATTTCCTAAAGGAGGGGAGACTGTAACATTTGCAAAATTTAAACCGTCGTACACTTTTCGATCGTTTTCGTATAAAATAAAGTTTTACATTTTATTTACGAAATACATAATCGTACGATCGAACAAAACAATATTCACGACATTTCCGGAATAAAATTCAAGTTACACATGCCTTCATACCCTTCATATAGCTTAAATTACAAGTTAGAAGGGTTAAAAATGGCAAAAATGAGAAAATATAAGTCTAGGGGCCAAAATGTCAAAAAAAGCAAAAGTCAGCCCGCCAAGAGGCCTTATGGACCGTAAGGCCTAGTGGGGTCCACAAGGGACCCCCAGATGGAGATTTTTGCTTGATCATTAAGTATTGCCACCTTTCTCCATCTTGTTTCCACCTAGAACCTCCTTGCCACACTTAACCTCCTTGGGACACCTCACTTGCCACTAATTACCATCCTAGCAGACTTGAGGACACTTTTCTTGCTCTCATCACTCTTGAATTAGTATAAATAGGCTTCAAGACTTCACTTGTACTTCACACCTTTCATTCTCAACTTTAAATCACTCTTGGAGCTTGCTCTAGTCATTGGAGCCTCCTTTTCTGAGTTCAAGCTTTCTTCCAAACACAAGTAAGTGTTTCTCCTAGTCTGTTTCATTTTTAGCTAGTTATTAGCCAAAAGTCAAACAAATTGACTTTTGCTTTGACTTTCGGTTCTGACCATTTTGGTCAAGTCAAAGTTCAAAATGAACTTTGCTACGTGATTGTAACAATGAAGATGTTAATCCCTTGCGATTACATCCTTTGATCATCACGTTTAGTAGGCGAAATGACGAGTCAAACTTTTACGAAATAAAAGTAAAAAATGCATAAAAATGCATTTTTACGACGAAAGATATTTCGGGTATTAAAACCTAAATTTTTGACACCAAATCAGTTTTATAACATAATTAGACACGTTCTATCTGTTCTTCCGCATAAGCCACAATTCACACTAACTATATAATTATCCGAATTATTAGGAAACACTAGAACCACTTGAGCTTTGCATACACGATTGAACAAGACATCTACGCAAACCTGTGAGTATATAGTTCCCCTCTTTTACTTTTTATAAATGTTTTAGGGTGATTCATATGTGCCTATTATTATTATTTTCTAGATTTCAAAAACAATATACATATATGGTTTATATATATATACACACACACAAAAAAAAAAACGATTTTCAACTCGTATGAAACTTGATGGTGCGTTGAACTCGATAATGGTACATTCATTAACTTTGATCAGGCCGACCGGTAGTAGGTTACAGCGCTATAGAATTGACAGTCTCATTCCCACTTCCTAGGTATGTTTGGAAGTTCCTCTGGGAATGACCGAATCCGAGAAATCCAAACTGATATACCCTTTTTAGGGATTATCCCCCAGTCCACACATGTTTGAATGTACTCGCCAACAAACTATATTTTAGTTTTATACTAGACTCGACAATTTAGTTTTTTACTAGACAAAACAATTTTATACTAGACTCGACAATTTGGTTTTATACTAGACAAATTTTAGACTCGACAAGAAAATTTGGTTTTATACTCGACAAGACAATGTTTTCAAGTTAAAGATATGTAAACCATACAAAGTTTTCCAATTACCTGCACAATTTTACAAAACAAATAATTTTGTCAAGGTTCAAGGCTATAATGATTTATTTATAAAAATCAACTCGTGTAGTTGGTTAAACCTTTTTCAACACAAAACTTGTAGCCATGAATTTGTCCACAAAACCTATGTTACTCACTAGCATTCATTATTGACTTTATTTTCACATATGTTTCAGGTGCTATTATGCGTGATGATTATTCAAGTATGCTACACGTAGGAATGGACTCGGGCCTTAGTCTTCTTTAATTTAAAAGCAATTACTTGAAATCTTTGTATTGAAAAACAATGTAATATAATGAAACTTTAGTACCATGTGTTATGTGCAATTTCTAACGTGACTCCCCGACGTTTCCGCCGCGGGTTGTTTTTATACGCGGTTGATGTGTTACACAAACATTTTACAATTAATAATGAAATGGTTCAACATGATTAGTGGCTTGATCCTGGTATGTCATGCACCTCGCGGTAAAACCCCGCATATGGAATTTGATGGTGTGATATTACCAGCTCTTGATCTTGCTTACTCATTCTCTCCCCCATTCTCTTTCATGTATTCCTTGAGCATTTCCTACAAACTTGGTTGTCTTTATCTAGGGTGGAATCTCGTATTCTATGAATAGCCTGCTAGGAATAAGTTCTTGTTATCTCTCCAGCTAACCCTAAGTTTTCCTTTTTCAGAATTGAATGGATATATGAATTGGTCACCTATGAAGTCAACCTCCTCGTCTTGTGTAACAATAGGACAGTTTTTAGTTGAGTGGGAGCCTCCACACGTACTGTACATTTCCTGTTTTGTCATAAACTTCTCAATTTAAGCAGTGAGTGCTTCAACTTGGGTTGCGCACTATGAATTTGCATATGCACTTCTAACATCATCCTTCCTTGAAAATCTGGTGTCTCTCCTAGATCGATAATCATTTGCTAAGATCTTTGGAATAAACAAGCAGCAGTAGGAGTTAAGTTAGAGTAAACACCTCCAACTACCGTATCTAGGTTTTGCTTTGATGTAGTACAGAGACCATTGTAGAATGTGTTCATGACCATCCATGCTCCATACCACGATGAGGGCAATTCATTTGAAGCTCCTTAAATCCATCCCATGCATCTGAAAAACTTTCATCTTCTTCTTGCTCAAAACCATATGTCTTGCTACGCAGACGATTTATTTTAGATAGAGGAAAGAACTTATATAGAAATTTTAGCCATTTCTGTCCAACTAGTGACAGAACTAGGGGCTAAAGAATCAAGCCATGAATGGACTTTTGCTATTAGTGAGAACAGAAAGAGACAGAGTCTCACTGCATCGTCTAAAACATCTTCAAGGTTGAAAGTTTCACAGAGTTCAAGAAATTTATTAATACGATTGTTTGGGTCTTCGTCTACAAGTCTATGATACTGACACGAGCCTTGAATCATCATGTGTGACAACCGGTGATTTACGGATCTTAATCACGCGCAAAATGAGGATTAGGACGATAATAAAAGGCGTTTAAGACGTAAATAAACTAAATTAGGCCCTTGGAGTGTCTAGGAACGCCTAATCGACTTTACAGTGCGTGTATGACGATCGATGGAGAAATCATTGAATATTAAACGATAACGAATCGAAACCGAAAGAAATACTGACAACGCTGACAAAGAAGAATTTTATACGAATATTTTATATTTATAAATTTAGTTTTGTGAATTTATTGTGCTTTCGTACGTCACAAACACTAACGTGAACGAAAAACGCGACAGCAGGAAACACACCGACAACGAAACGGAAGCATCGAACACGTGTATTACCTTTAAAACTTAAATGTTACGATATGTTTAGATTCTCAATTATATTATTATAACCGTAGTCGAAACCGGATCGAAAAAGGGATTTAAATGGCGAACGACGCAATTTTTTGCGTATTTTACTATGATTGACGAACGAACACGACAAATGAAAACCGACCGTATTTTATGTGTTTTAAATACTAAATATTATTTTATGACGTTACAAAGTGTTCGGGTATTTGAAAACGGGTCTCATAGAAACTTACGGGCCGTTCAAAACATAGAAAGCGGGCTTGTGGGCCTTGGGCCTAAGCCCAAGCCCACCAATCTAAACCTATGTATAAATAACAAGAAATCCCTAATATCACCCTCATTTCTCCTCGAACCTACCAGCCGACACCCCCATTATTTTCCCTCCCATATCCTTTTTACTACATCTGATACTTATTCAACACCCACAAATGGGAGAGGAGACCTTATCTTTAGTCCATAACACAAATAAAAAACATGAAATCTTTGCCTGCCTTATCTACTCTCTCTCTCGATCCCTCACTTCAACACAAAAAAAAGTTTCCAACTTTCAAATCTCATCCCCAAAACATAAACCAACACCCCTGTCTCCTTCTCTCCCGTGAAGAACCGTCAACGAGACTGGTGGAGCCGACTGCCAGCGGTGGTGGAGCTGCACGACAGGAACAACGACACCACCCCTTCTCAAGAATACACGGCCAGCCAACATGATGGTGGCAGCGCACGGCTGTAGCGACGGAAAACAGAGAGATCGGAAAAGATGGTGGTGCCGGCGATGAGAACCAACGAAGACCGAGACAAGATCGGGAGAGCGAGTGTCTGAGAAGAAGAGATGCAACAGAGGAGAAAGAGGGAGCCGACATCGTAAAATGGCAGCGATGCCACCGCAGGTGGCGGTGGCAGCGGCGGTTCCTTGCTTCTGTCCGACGACTTCGAGGTAACCCCCCCATTTCGTTTCACACTCTTCTCTCCCGTAGACAGAGATAATGATGAGCAGATGATGGTTGATGATCTTGGATCGGGTTTGGCATGGTTAACAGGTCAGCGGTCAAGTCTCGTGAGTCTCGGGTCAGACTTAGTCTCGGTTTGGGTTTAGTTAAAGTTGGTTAAAGAATGTTTGTTTGGTTCGGGATTTTGTTCGGCTCGGGTTAACTTGGTCAGAAGATGGGTTAGAGTTTTGGTTTGGTTTATGCGGTTCGGATGTTAGTTCAGCAGGTTTATGTCCAATCTTTGTTTTGGTTCGGGTCCCATTCAGGTTCAGTCAACGCTGGTCAAAGGAAGTCAACGCTGGTCAAATGAAGTCAACTCAGTCAACAGTTTGGTTCGGGTCTCGGGTTACGGGTCAGATTAGGAAGCGGCGCGATCGACTCGGTCAAACCGAGTCAACTCGGTCAAAATCAGCCGGTCAACTCAGTTGACCGGGTCAACTCAGTCCACCTTTTCGACGTTCCGACACGAAGACTTGGTAAAAATTAACGACGCGTTTAATAATTTCGTTATTCCTATAAATTTAATACTTACGTGACAAACGAGCTCGAAACGATTTAATTATAGTTTACGCTTTATGAAATATTTGGCAAATTTGGTATATAATAATTGAATCTGTTGGTGCATATTTCGTACGTCTGCCACTGTGCGAATAGTTAGATAGAGTGTGTGTTGAATATTGTATAGAATAGAGAAAGTTGGACACGGTTTTGTAATTGTCAAAGTCAATCCGATCGGATTGCCATCCGATCGGATGGCAATCCAATCGGATGAGACTTAGTGTGAGTTGTCTATAAATAGGGGGTTGGGGCTCCCATTTAAACAAGCTTTTGGTTCCCAGAGGGGAAATGCTGTCCAACTGGTCTCGTGGTACTGTAATCGTTGAATAATCAATAGAGACCAGATTATAAGTCACTGATCGGTGTTGTATTCTGTTTCTACTCCTTTCTTAGTCGTAATAAACGCACCGAACACGTCGTTTCGGGACCGAAGCTCCGTCAAACTCACCGGATACTAGAGTCAGCAGAATCTTGTTGAATTTTGAAAAATAACGACAACTTGTGTTGTCGGGGGCGTCCAAAAACAGAGGAAACTCTGCCCGTTTTTCGAGAAAATCCGTAAAATGAAACACGTTTTATTATAAAACAAACATTCGGATTTAAATAACCTTTTAGAAAAACAAATACGAATATACAATTACTTTGAACGACACTTTACAACTTACGAAAATGACGATTCTTTTTACAAAATCAATATAATTATTTATATTGTTTCAAACGACGATAACACGCCTTCGTTTTATAAAATAAATATAGTTTTCATATTTATTTCAAATACCAACCAACATGAATTCTTTTATAAAAATAAATATAGTTATATATTTATTTCAAATATCGTAACACACGAATCCTCTTATAAAATAAATATAACTTTTATATTTATTTCAAACGCCTAAACGACATACGATATATAATATGAGTTTATTATATATTCTTTTCATAAAACATTCGTTACATACACGTACGACTTCACGAGACGGCTAACATGATTACAACAATATATTTATATATTTTAAAATCTTTCGAGAACTAAGTATTTCAAGACTTAGTGTGTCACACCCCCAAAATCCACCTGCGGAGTACTACCGCTTGGAGGCGTGACTGACCAGGATCCAGCCACCAATCATATTGAACATGCGAGTTAAAAGATATAAAAGTTTAACCAATACAATTGGTGTATCAACAAAACATAGTTAAGTTGCAAGCGGAAGCATAAGTCTTAAAAACAAGCATAAGTTTAATTGTTCCAAGGTTTAACATGGCACTCAGTCGTCCATGTCCCACAACGATCCTCCTCCATGCAAGCTCCAGCTAAGAATCTAAGGACCTGCAAAGCATGTAGTAACGAGTCAACAACAAGTTGAGTGAGTTCACGGTTGGGTGTTCGTTTTAAGTTGTTTCGAAAACAGTTTCCTTTAGCTGGCATCCTGCCGTGGGGGTTACCCCATAGTTAAAAACGTGACTTGTTTATTCCCGGTTACTCTGGCTATCCAGCCGTGGGGGCTACCCCGTGTTAGTTATCTGGCATTTCGGCCGTGGGGGCTACCCCATGTATACACTAGACTCGTTACCATATCGACTGCTGACTGTAGTCATGTTTAAGTGCCCTGAAACTGTCAATGTCTATCATCATTGACGTGCCCCAGATCCATTAGTTCACGCCCGTCCTCTGCGGCACGGTGTGAGGTTTGTCAGACCTAAATAGCGCTATCTAACTAATGACCCGCTCGCCATTGGCCCGGCGATTAAGTCGATATAAAAAATGAGGGACTTCGTGATAGAGTTTTGGTCTAGTACGAGTTATCTGTCCGTGAGGACGAGGAATTACATTCCTGAACCTTTGCTGTCCTACCCAAGGAGGACGAGGAACCCTTGTTCCTTAACCCAATTCCCGACCCCTGGGAATCCCATGCTTTGTAGAGGGTGTGAACTCACCTTGGTTTGCTCGGTAGATACACAGAAAAGTCAAACAAGCAATATTGTGGTCACTCGCGTCCTATCATAGTTGTATCATACAAGTCAGGTTCGTAACCAAGTAGCACACGGATGTTTCTAGCACAGTGCATTCAAGTATCGTTCATGGCATACACGTTTAATCATGGCAGATCAACAATATTCACGTTCAAGTAACATATAAGGTCTGTGCATCAGGCCCAAGAGTCCGGCCCAATTACTTAAGCCCATAATCATGCAAGTCCAATTCAGCACGCATACGTTGGTTTCGAGTCGCATCCAGGTGTTCTCGGCTCGCAACCTGAGTCGCAACCGGCGGTCTCGAGTTATCATGGTCACGGTCTCGAGTCGCAACAGGACTCGTAACCGTGGTTTCGGTTCATGCTGTTTTGGTCTCGAGTCGCAACCTGACTCGTAACTGAGATTTCGAGTCATGAGGTTTGTGTGCTGATCACTTGTGGTTTCGAGTCGCAACCAGGTGTTTGCGACTCGCAATCTGTGTCGCAACCGGGGATCTCGACTCATCATGTGGTGGTCTCGAGTCGCAACTGGAGGTTTCGGTTGGACAATTGCTGATTCGGTACAGTGTACTATCCAATAGAAATTCTATTTCATGAAACAGTTTGTACTATCCACTTAAACATGTTTATTTGTCTAACAATTTACCAAATTGGATCAAACATATCAGTTTTCAAATATTCAAGGCATGTTCATATCATATTCATCATGTTCTTCATATGTTCATCAATATTCATATAAACTTCAACCCAACAAGAATCATGATCAACAACCTATCAACACTAATATGCACCCTATGATATCTACACAATGAATCGTCCTAATCGTGCACATACCACAGCCGATTACAAGCATACGGTTTCCATTCATAAATCATTCCAACTTGTACCAACATCCAAACCCTATGAAGCCGATAACACTCATACATAAGCACACATTATTCATCCTAACATAACCAACACATTATCATGTAATCATCATTAACCGAATGTAAACACATAACATAAAACATTTATGAATCGACTACTTGAACACTAATTCATCATGTATTGTAGACTAGTCCTTGTGTAACATCATGTAAGTCACAACATCATCAAGCATACAACTAACTAGTTAAATCATATCATCCACACTATCATTTAACAATAAACATCATAAGGACACTAACCGGTTGAGTTTTCAATGGAGGTCTTAGGCTTGAATCCGAGAGCTCTTGTGGTCACCGGTTTGATCCGAGAGTGAGGGAGGAGGGTGTTGTGGCTTAGAGTTCTAGTGACGGAGAAGGAGAGTGTGTGTGTGGGTGAGTGTAGGTTGCTCAAAAGTGGTGATGTTGGCTATCCATATGGGTTAAATACTAGTTCCAAGTAATGCACCCTAATGGGCTTTCGAAATAGGCTAAGTGTGTATGTGTGGCCCAACCGGCCCATAAGTCATTGTTCACTCGAGACCACATGGTCTCGAGTCGGGTTCGTGTTGTCTCGGTTCATATACATACTCGCATACATACACACAAGCATACATGTAACATAACACATAATCATATAAAGGTTCACTTATCATTCATTAAATCATCAAATTAGTTAGTCACTTAGTGTTCAAACGTACAACGAAAGGTTCTAAATTTCGAGTTGTCACATCATCCCCAAGTTGAAAGAAATTTCGTCCCGAAATTTGGTAGGCACTCACTGAGGAAGCTAGTTAAGTTGTATGGTTTTCCTGGGGTGTCACATCCACCCCCCGTTGATCTGGAATTTCGTCCCGAAATTCCGTAGCTTCGGCCTCAGTAGTGGGTGTATTGTTTGCGAACAGTTGGGGATACTTTTGTTTCATCTGATCTTCGCGCTCCTAGGTGAACTCTGGGCCGCGACGTGAGTTCCAACGAACTCGAACGAGAGGTATTCTGGTGCTCTTGAGGACCTTAACATCCCGGTCCGTGATTTCAACTGGTTCCTCGACGAATCGTAACTGTTCGTCGATAGTGAGTTCCTTCAGAGGAACTACGTGGGTCTCATCTGACGGACACTTCTTCAGATTTGACACGTCAAAAACGTTGTGAACTGCACCGAGTTCTGCTGGTAAGTTTAGTCTGTAGGCCACCCTGCCTATTTTCTCAATGACTTCGAAAGGTCCAACGTATCGTGGGTTTAGTTTACCGCGTTTACCAAAACGAACCACACCCTT
This sequence comes from Helianthus tuberosus, assembly GCA_030545235.1. Lineage (NCBI taxonomy): Eukaryota > Viridiplantae > Streptophyta > Magnoliopsida > Asterales > Asteraceae > Helianthus > Helianthus tuberosus. The sequence continues at coordinate 24,388,518 of CM060389.1, forward strand.
CCAGGGTGAAACTTTGAGTAGTACCCACTCCCCAACCTGGAGCTCAAGCGGTTTCCTGCCCATGTCGGCGTAAACTTTCTGACGTTCACGGGCTGCCGTCATGCGTTTTCGTATCTGGGCGATTTGTTCGGTTGTATCTACCACATATTCTGGACCAGTGATCTGACTATCCCCCACCTCTGCCCAACAAAGAGGTGACCGGCATTTACGTCCGTACAATGCCTCAAACGGAGCAGCTTTAATGCTGGTGTGGTAGCTGTTGTTGTACGAGAATTCCACAAGTGGCAGATGCTTTTCCCAGCGGTTGCCAAAGTCGATTACACATGCACGAAGCATGTCTTCTAAGGTTTGAATAGTGCGCTCGGACTGCCCGTCCGTCTGAGGATGATACGCTGTGCTCATGTCTAGTCGTGAGCCAAAGGATTTGTGCATCGCTTGCCACAGCTCTGAAGTAAAACGTGCATCTCGATCCGAGATAATAGAGGTGGGCACCCCGTGCCTCGAAACAACTTCCTTGAGGTATATTTCTGCGAGCGTGGAGAATTTATCCGTCTCCTTGATAGCCAGGAAGTGTGCAGATTTTGTGAGTTGATCCACGATCACCCAAATGGTATCATTCCCGCGCTGGGATCTAGGTAGGCCAGTGACAAAATCCATGGAAATTTGCTCCCATTTCCATTGAGGTATCTCTGGTTGTTGGAGTAGGCCTGAGGGTTTCTGGTATTCCGACTTGACTCTCGCACAAGTCAAACACTTGCTGACGTAGGTCGCTATGTGGGCCTTCATGCTAGGCCACCAATACGTAGTTTTGATATCATGATACATCTTATCTGATCCAGGGTGTACTGAGTAGCGAGACTTGTGTGCTTCGTCCATCACAAGCTCTCGTAGGTTGCCATAGAGTGGGACCCAAACGCGTCCCGTCACGTCACGTAATAAGCACCGTCTTCCTTCTGTTCTAATCGTTGCCTTGATCCGCGTAGGGCTTCAGCACTGACGTTTTCTGGTTTCAGTGCTTCTATCTGAGCAGCTCGTATTTGGGAAGGCAGACTAGAATGGATCGTGAGTTGTAAAGCTCGCACGCACTTAGGCGCAGTATCCTTTCGACTAAGGGCGTCAGCCACAACATTGGCTTTGCCCGGGTGATATCTGATTGAGCACTCGTAATCGTTCAGTAGTTCGACCCATCGTCGTTGCCGCATATTCAGTTCCTTCTGCTTGAAGATATGCTCGAGGCTCCTGTGGTCGGTGTAGATGGCGCACTTGGTACCATACAGGTAATGCCGCCATAATTTAAGTGCAAAAACAACAGCTCCCAGCTCTAAGTCGTGTGTAGTGTAGTTCTTTTCGTGAACCTTAAGTTGGCGTGAGGCGTAGGCTATAACTTTCTCTCGTTGCATCAACACGCAACCAAGACCCTGAATTGATGCATCGCAGTAAACCACAAAGTCGTCTGTGCCTTCCGGCAAGGAAAGGATAGGTGCGCTACAAAGTCTATCCTTTAGGTGCTGAAATGCCAACTCCTGTGCCTTTCCCCAGCGATAAACAACGCCCTTCTGCGTTAGTGAGGTGAGAGGCTGTGCAATCTTAGAAAAATCCTTTATGAATCTCCGGTAGTATCCCGCCAAACCCAAGAATTGGCGAATTTCCTTTGGTGTACGAGGTGCAGGCCAGTTCTTAATCGAGTCTATCTTGGATGGATCAACGTGAATCCCATCCTTGTTTACCACGTGGCCTAGGAAATGGACTTCTCGAAGCCAGAAGTCGCATTTCGAGAACTTTGCATAAAGCTGTTCTGTTCGAAGGAGTTCCAGAATAAGTCGCAGATGCTGCTCGTGTTCCTCCCGACTCTTGGAATAGATCAGGATGTCGTCGATGAAGACGATAACAAACTTGTCCAGGTAAGGCTTGCACACTCGATTCATCAAATCCATGAAAACCGCAGGTGCGTTTGTCATCCCAAAAGGCATGACCAAAAACTCATAGTGCCCGTATCGAGTTCTGAAAGCTGTTTTGGAGACGTCCTCTTCCCGGACTCTCAGCTGGTGATACCCCGATCTCAAATCGATCTTCGAATAGTAGCTCGACCCTTGCAGCTGGTCGAACAAGTCGTCGATACGCGGTAGAGGATAACGATTCTTCACCGTCACCTTGTTGAGTTCCCGGTAGTCGATGCACATTCTGAAGGTACCGTCCTTCTTCTTCACAAATAGTACTGGAGCTCCCCAGGGCGATGAGCTTGGACGAATAAAACCCTTATCCAGGAGCTCTTGTAGTTGCGTGGAGAGTTCTTTCAACTCTGATGGGGCTAGACGATAAGGTGCACGAGCTATAGGTGCAGCTCCAGGAGCTAGTTCGATCTGAAACTCGACTTGGCGATGGGGCGGAAGACCAGGTAATTCCTCAGGAAATACCTCTGGATAATCGCGTACAACTGGAAAATCTTCTATCTTCTTCTCTTTTTCTGAGGTGTCAGTAATGAGAGCCAAAATGGCAGTGTGGCCCTTTCGCAAACACTTTTGGGCCTTAAGGAGAGAAATGACGTTCTCAACAGCACTCCTCTTGTCGCCATGAATCATGAGAGGTTCACCACCGGGACCTGGAATACGGACAACCTTCTCGTTGCAAAGAATCTCTGCTCGGCGTTGGGATAACCAATCCATCCCAATGACAACGTCGAAACTACCCAAGACAATAGGAATGAGGTCGATAGAGAAGGTCTGGTCAGCGAGAATAAGTTTACAACCCTTGACTACGTGTGTGGCTTCTAAACTCTTACCATTTGCTAGCTCTACGGTGTGCTTGTTGTTCAAAGGGGTTGGAATACGCTTAAGCATTCGACTAACTTCTAGTGACACGTAGCTAGTATCGGCACCCGAATCAAATAAAACTGAAACATAAAAGTCGTCGAGAAGGAACTTACCCGCCACGACATTGGGGTCATTCCTTGCTTCACCTTGGCCAATCACAAACACCCGCCCCCTGGCGCCATTGTTGTTGTTCCCATTGTTACCATTCCCCTGATTGTTGTTATTGTTGTTGTTGTTGTTCTGGTTCCTGTTCAGCTGGGGACAATCTCTCTTGAAGTGGCCCTCAGCTCCACACTGAAAGCACCCTTTGTTATCACCTTGCTGCTGCTGCTGGCGCTGATTCTGTTGAGCTTGCTGACGATTCTGACTGGCGGGGTATAAGCTCCTGCAATCCTTTGCAGTGTGACCAGGCTTGTTGCACCGATGACAGTTGCCCCTGGTGCATGGCCCGCTGTGGTGCAGGCTGCAGCGATTGCATTTGGGGTGATTTCCTTTGTACCCACCATGGTTTTGACCACCAGACGATTGCTGATTGGGGCTCTTGTGGTCATCAGTCTTTCTCTGCTGAGACTGGGACTGAACAGAAGTCGAACCCTTACTTGAAGTTCCAACCCATTTCCGTTTGTTGTCACTAGAGGTACCAGAAGTAGTTGCAGCGCCTATGCGTTTTGGCAACTTGTTCTGCTCCACCGCTTGGTCCGTGAGACGGTGAGCCAACTGAACAGTTTGCTGGTAGGTGGCGAGGTTCGCTGAAGTCACATGACTCTGGATTTCTGGCACCAAGCCTTGGAGAAACAGTTCGATGCGTTTGATGGGAGGATCCACCATAGTAGGACACAGAATTGCCAGTTCGTTCGACCTTTTCACATAAGCTTCAATTTCCGACCCCGTCATCTTGAGGTTGAAGAACTCCACTTCCAGTTTGTGAATCTCATCCCGACTGCAGTACTCTTCCTTGATCATTTCCTTGAAATTCTCCCATGGGGTGGCGTTAGCAGCAACCAACCCCAGCATCTGAACCTGAGCGTTCCACCATGTGAGGGCCAAACCCTCGAGAGTACCGGTAGCATACTTCACCCTGCGCGCCTCAGGGCATTCGCACATTTCGAACACAGATTCTAGCTTCTCAAACCAGTGTAGGAGACCTACTGCTCCTTCAGTGCCGCTAAAAGTAGTTGGTCGGCAGTCCATGAAAGTCTTAAAAGTGCACACGGGTGGCTGAACATGCTGACCTATCGTAGGTGAAAGAAAAGACAGAGTTTAACACAAAGGTTGGTTTACGAGAGTAGGATCCTAAAGATCCTAGAATGAGTTCGAACTGCAGGATATACCTCCTGCGTGTGCAGCTGCAAGTGCTGCGGCAACTCGTTCGTTGATCAGAGCCGTCAACTGGGCTTGTGTCAGGTTAACGCGTCCAGACATGATCTTCATGTCAAGAAGAACGTGAGTGAGAGGGGTTCGCGAAAGTACGATGTCAGAAGTGAGTAAGTGCACACGTGTTCAAGCAACAATAGTTATACTAAACAAGCATACCATAAGCAATGTGCTATGTAACTAACAAGTAGGCAATATACACAGACCATATCACCTAGAATGTCGAGCCTTGCATGTGGAGTGAAGCGTCGTTGTGGACCGTTGAGCACTGTACAGGTTATAGTCTGGTTTTAACAAAAACGTTTTTCCCCTTTATTAAAACCAAGTTCTCTATAACCAATGGCTCTGATACCAATCTGTCACACCCCCAAAATCCACCTGCGGAGTACTACCGCTTGGAGGCGTGACTGACCAGGATCCAGCCACCAATCATATTGAACATGCGAGTTAAAAGATATAAAAGTTTAACCAATACAATTGGTGTATCAACAAAACATAGTTAAGTTGCAAGCGGAAGCATAAGTCTTAAAAACAAGCATAAGTTTAATTGTTCCAAGGTTTAACATGGCACTCAGTCGTCCATGTCCCACAACGATCCTCCTCCATGCAAGCTCCAGCTAAGAATCTAAGGACCTGCAAAGCATGTAGTAACGAGTCAACAACAAGTTGAGTGAGTTCACGGTTGGGTGTTCGTTTTAAGTTGTTTCGAAAACAGTTTCCTTTAGCTGGCATCCTGCCGTGGGGGTTACCCCATAGTTAAAAACGTGACTTGTTTATTCCCGGTTACTCTGGCTATCCAGCCGTGGGGGCTACCCCGTGTTAGTTATCTGGCATTTCGGCCGTGGGGGCTACCCCATGTATACACTAGACTCGTTACCATATCGACTGCTGACTGTAGTCATGTTTAAGTGCCCTGAAACTGTCAATGTCTATCATCATTGACGTGCCCCAGATCCATTAGTTCACGCCCGTCCTCTGCGGCACGATGTGAGGTTTGTCAGACCTAAATAGCGCTATCTAACTAATGACCCGCTCGCCATTGGCCCGGCGATTAAGTCGATATAAAAAATGAGGGACTTCGTGATAGAGTTTTGGTCTAGTACGAGTTATCTGTCCGTGAGGACGAGGAATTACATTCCTGAACCTTTGCTGTCCTACCCAAGGAGGACGAGGAACCCTTGTTCCTTAACCCAATTCCCGACCCCTGGGAATCCCATGCTTTGTAGAGGGTGTGAACTCACCTTGGTTTGCTCGGTAGATACACAGAAAAGTCAAACAAGCAATATTGTGGTCACTCGCGTCCTATCATAGTTGTATCATACAAGTCAGGTTCGTAACCAAGTAGCACACGGATGTTTCTAGCACAGTGCATTCAAGTATCGTTCATGGCATACACGTTTAATCATGGCAGATCAACAATATTCACGTTCAAGTAACATATAAGGTCTGTGCATCAGGCCCAAGAGTCCGGCCCAATTACTTAAGCCCATAATCATGCAAGTCCAATTCAGCACGCATACGTTGGTTTCGAGTCGCATCCAGGTGTTCTCGGCTTGCAACCTGAGTCGCAACCGGCGGTCTCGAGTTATCATGGTCACGGTCTCGAGTCGCAACAGGACTCGTAACCGTGGTTTCGGTTCATGCTGTTTTGGTCTCGAGTCGCAACCTGACTCGTAACTGAGATTTCGAGTCATGAGGTTTGTGTGCTGATCACTTGTGGTTTCGAGTCGCAACCAGGTGTTTGCGACTCGCAATCTGTGTCGCAACCGGGGATCTCGACTCATCATGTGGTGGTCTCGAGTCGCAACTGGAGGTTTCGGTTGGACAATTGCTGATTCGGTACAGTGTACTATCCAATAGAAATTCTATTTCATGAAACAGTTTATACTATCCACTTAAACATGTTTATTTGTCTAACAATTTACCAAATTGGATCAAACATATCAGTTTTCAAATATTCAAGGCATGTTCATATCATATTCATCATGTTCTTCATATGTTCATCAATATTCATATAAACTTCAACCCAACAAGAATCATGATCAACAACCTATCAACACTAATATGCACCCTATGATATCTACACAATGAATCGTCCTAATCGTGCACATACCACAGCCGATTACAAGCATACGGTTTCCATTCATAAATCATTCCAACTTGTACCAACATCCAAACCCTATGAAGCCGATAACACTCATACATAAGCACACATTATTCATCCTAACATAACCAACACATTATCATGTAATCATCATTAACCGAATGTAAACACATAACATAAAACATTTATGAATCGACTACTTGAACACTAATTCATCATGTATTGTAGACTAGTCCTTGTGTAACATCATGTAAGTCACAACATCATCAAGCATACAACTAACTAGTTAAATCATATCATCCACACTATCATTTAACAATAAACATCATAAGGACACTAACCGGTTGAGTTTTCAATGGAGGTCTTAGGCTTGAATCCGAGAGCTCTTATGGTCACCGGTTTGATCCGAGAGTGAGGGAGGAGGGTGTTGTGGCTTAGAGTTCTAGTGAGGGAGAAGGAGAGTGTGTGTGTGGGTGAGTGTAGGTTGCTCAAAAGTGGTGATGTTGGCTATCCATATGGGTTAAATACTAGTTCCAAGTAATGCACCCAAATGGGCTTTCGAAATAGGCTAAGTGTGTATGTGTGGCCCAACCGGCCCATAAGTCATTGTTCACTCGAGACCACATGGTCTCGAGTCGGGTTCGTGTTGTCTCGGTTCATATACATACTCGCATACATACACACAAGCATACATGTAACATAACACATAATCATATAAAGGTTCACTTATCATTCATTAAATCATCAAATTAGTTAGTCACTTAGTGTTCAAACGTACAACGAAAGGTTCTAAATTTCGAGTTGTCACATAGTGATCTCACCGACATTAAACGAAACATAACAAATATAATTTAATCTTTTTTGCTAAGTTGACAACTTACCGATGAATCGTTCGGTTAACGATTCGGTAGAGCTCGGTGACACGTAGTTTAATTATCACGTTTATTTAGAAACTTATAAGATATTCCGTTTTAGGAATATTGTAGAATGCACGCTAGCGAGTCACGTCTTGGAAACGACTTCACGAGGTCGTATTTAGATAGCTTTGCACATGGAAATCCAGGTGAGTTCATAACCCCCACTTTTTCTAGTTTTACATTTTTATATAAATGTTTTCGGGGGTGGAAAGACATGCAATTTTTGGAAAAATAAACAACTTTTCGATGAACGAAAACTCATATTTCTAAACCGTGTTGCGAATGGATTTCAAGGAACTTAAATGGTTTACGAACGATTTATACTAAACACACCGGTTTTACAAAACAAATGCGTATTCTCGCAAAAGTGTATGATTTTCATGACTAGTGACGGGAATGTCCTAGTTACAACAATGGGACTGGGTTGTTCTGCGTACGAAAAACGAGACAACCCAATGGGTTCATGTCCCCCTTTTTCTTAACGTTTTCGGTTTATAACTTTTGAGGGAAATACATGTCAACTTGGGTATGATTAAGCTAGGGAATGAACTATTTGATCTTGTGAGCATAGGCGTTAACTGAAGTGCCATTAATCCTTTTAAGGACCACGGAACAAAGGTTAGATCTAATGGGTATGGGCGAGCCCCACTCACGGTCCATGGGTGACCACTTAGAGTGCTGTTGTGTCCCAGTCGAGGTGATTCGACACTAAAAATCGTCTACTCGGGTTGAGTACTTCCTATGTCGTCACATATATTAATGTCGTCGCATATTAATGTCGTCGCGAAACATTAATGATCAACATGTTCATAAACGCTTTACATACCAACTTACAATACTAAAACTTCCATATATTTTTAAGATTCATTTGACGCAAACTCATGACACATGGATTTACGAACTTTGGTAACGTTTTTCAACTTATGTATAAGTAAGAGGACGTGATGGTCCTGCTTACAAAGACTCTCGTGGGCTAGACTCACAGTTTTCATATAACATGCCGAGAAAATGATTTTACTGAATTTTCTCCACAACTTTTAAACCGGTAAACAAAAAGATTTGTTTAAAATCTTTCTCAAAACAAACTATGAACTCGCTCAACTTTATGTGGACTTTTTCGCATGTTTCTTTCTTAGGTTACTTTTCAAAGTTATGGCACGGTTGGAATAGTCGAACCATTGGAGATTCGAGTACTTAGTGGGCATTCGTTTTCTAGAAGTCTTAGCTTATTTACTTCCGCTATGCAATGAAGATACCGGTCCGGTCACGCCAATCTCTGATATTTCAGGGTGTGACAGATTGGTATCAGAGCTATAGGTTTCAGCGTATTAGGTTTCTGTAGGAATACCTAAGCTCTAACCTCACCTTTCTCTGGGACTTAGATTATTAAGACTTTGAAAATATACCGAACGCCTAAGACTCGAATATGGTCTCCAACCGTTGCCGAAAAACAATGAGTCAAAATATTGTTTTTAAACACACGCTAAAGTGGTGTTTTACACACGGTACACAAAACAGTCGTATACAGTAAACAAAACTCTGAGAGTTTAGGAAATATGCATATAGGACCTTCGAAAACTTATGTCGAAACTCATTAAAGGTCCTCACTTAGAAACTGTGACTAAGAACTCGGGCAAACGCCATTATCTATATTGCCTATGCTATTTTAATTACCTAAGCAGGTAATCTACGTGGAACGAAATGCTAGTGCGCGAATATACGTGAAACTTAAACTATACGTCAGCGGACGTCGAAGTACATCACACACGACTTTCGAGGCAAGGCCTTGGGGAAAACACAAATGGTCACGACAACAACGATGCTAATCCCGTTAGCGGAAGAAACAACAACTGAAATGTGGTACTTTGTCACGTGATCCTACAAACGACACGAATCATGCCAAGGAGATGACGCATGTCTCCGCATTCCCCCTATCTCATTAACGACGAATATGTTATGTTCGACATTCCATGGTAATGTCACCTAACAACCGATCATGACATGAAACCCCAGGTAAAGTCCTCAAATTTCTTTTATTGAAATTCCGACTTCTGCATCTAGTGAGTAGATTTTTCCATCTCTACTCCTCTTAATGGACGTTGTGTCACGAAAATTTCTTCCATTATAGCGAACACTCATTTATTTCATTTCCTGAAAAAAAAATTCGTATGTTACACGTGCATCGTTTGTTACGCATGTGGTTTCACTTCGAATGATCGTTTCCATCAAAAATTTCAAAATTTTTATTTCGCTATATCTAATTATTGCTTCGTGATCTGGATGATCTACATTCTTGTAAGTGTTAAATTTTTTCTATCGAGTCAATGAATTCCTTGAAAACTCATTTCCTTTTCAAGATATGTACATGGTTTTTCGTCGTAACCATGCCGAAATTTCCTTGTCAATACATGTATTTATTGTTGGATTGCGCCGAAACCAAGTTCAATTGTTTGAACTTATCCACTACACATATTTAATTCAAGACACCATATGATGTAGTGAAAACATCATATTCAAATTCGTTTTAACAAGCGTTTCAATTGTTCCGAGCCGTAGTCGAGTTGTTTAGTCTCCAACTCCATTAAATCATATGTTAATTTCGACACCTTGTGGTGATTTTTCACAAATTTGAAGCTTGCGCTAATCTCGTTTATACATCTCATGCACGGATTTAATTATTTATTTATTGATTTGTTTTAAATCCGCTTTGATTTAACATATTAAAGCAGTTTTAACACAATCGTGTGATAAGACAATGGTACACAAATTCATTTTATATTCTGGTGTAGCTACTAACGGTTCTTTCAACATCGATCGAAAGTTTTGCCATATTCATTGCTTCTTCATCTTCGATCGGAACATTATTTTTTTGATGTTCCATTTTCAATTGAAAATCTTATGACGTCGTTTGAAACAAATTTTCGGATTCGCTTCATTGCGCTTTCACTTGGTTTCAAACATGGTGAACTTTTTCGGTCACCACTATTATTGAATTACCTCGATCACTATGACACCTTGTGGTGTCGGTGTAACTTGTAGCTTGTGCTAATCACGAACAAGCATTTCATGCAAAACTACTTCATTTGAGCTTGTCGATTCTAAGTTTATCTAGCAGATGTTATTGTTTCTAGAACTCATTTGCATATTGTAGACGTTCATTTGGAATTCGACTGGCTGAAATTCCTTTTTTTTATTGGACCCCTGTTAACTTAGTCACGCTGGTGACTGTATCATTACGTCTTATTTTCCCTTGACATCAAATTCTGAAACATATTCCTCTTAACCATTGGGTTCTTATTGTTGAGATACGTCCTTGAATTCACATGATTCAAATAAGTCTTGATTCGATTTCGTGGTCATCCACTTTGACACCATTTGTATTAACCTACGCATAACGTAACTCTAAGGAGTTAACATAGTCTAAATTTCGAGGACAAAATTTTATTAACAGGGGGAGAATGTGACAACCGGTGATTTACAGCTCTTAATCACACGCAAAACAAGGATTAGGACGATAATAAACGGCGTTTAAGACGTAAATAAACTTAATTAGGCCCTTGGAGTGTCTAGGAACGCCTAATCGACTTTACAGCGCGTGTATGACGATCTACGGAGAAATCATTGAATATTAAACGATAACGAATTGAAACCGAATGAAATACTAACAACACCGACAAATACGAATTTTATATGAATATTTTATATTTATAAATTTAGTTTTGCGAATTTATTGTGCTTCCGTACGTCACAAACGCTAACGTGAACGAAAAACGCGATTGCTGGAAACGCACCGACAACTAAACGGAAGCATCGGACACACGTATTACCTTTAAAACTTAAATCTTACGATATGTTTAGATTCGTAATCATATTTTTTTAACCGTAGTTGAAACCGGATCGAAAAACGGATTTAAACGAAGAACGACGCAATTTTTCGGGAATTTTACTATGATCGACGCACGACAACCGACCGTATTTTATGTGTTTTAAATACTAAAATATTATTTTATGACGTTACGAAGTGTTCGGGTTTGTGAAAACAGGTCTCGTAGAAACTTACGGGTCGTTCAAAACATAGAAAGCGGGCTTGTGGGCCTTGGGCCCAAGACCATGCCCACCAATCTAAACCAATGTATAAATAACAAAAAATCCCTAATATCACCCTCATTTCTCCTCAAACCTACCAGCCGACACCCCCATTATTTTCCCTCCCATCTCCTTTTTACTACATCTGATACTTATTCAACACCCACAAATGGGAGAGGAGACCTTACCTTTAGTCCATAACACAAATAAAAAACATGAAATCTTTGCCTGCCTTATCTACTCTCTCTTGATCCCTCACTGCAACACAAAAAAAGTTTCCAACTTTCAAATCTATAGCAACCCTCCTAAAATTATTAGAACATCCCTACACGTCCTAAAATACACGCCGTATATGAAAAATAGGGCCGAAATGCATTTAATTTAAAAATAATCAAGAAAAACAAAATTAAGGGGGCGCTCGCGGGGCACGACCCCCTTGGTTAACTTAGTCGCAGGCCGTGGCCCCTTGGCCACCAGGCGAGCCCCTGAGCTGCCACGTGGTAGGCTCGTGTCGAAGCTAGTCCGCAACTCAGCAAGGCTAGGCCCTACTATACCTAGCTCGCGGGGAACGACAGCCCCTTGTCTCTCTCTCGCTGGCCGCCAAGAACCCCTGGTCAGGCCCTATAAATGGAGCAATCGAGCTTCATTTGTTCGTCGTTCAAAATCTGATTTTCTCTCTCAAATTCTCTAAAGCTAAAGTAATACTCGGGTATTATACCCCCTAATTAGCGAAGTTCTGCCTCGTTGTAAGTATTATAACCCCCCTGTTACGTATTAGACATGCTGCCCGATTAATCTAGTGCTCCGTAATGCATGTCAAGGCTCTGCCTGACTCAGTTGTTGGAGTTCTGTCTCGGGGAGGGTATAAGTAATGTATATTTGGGTTATCATACTAACACGTGTGCATTGTTTAAATTATTATATTATAACCAGGAAATCACAAGGAAATACCTAAATTAGCAATGTGAGTTAATCCTCTTTTTTTGTAAACCCTTTTTGTGAGTAATTCCTCTTTTCACAAACTGTTTTTACAAAACCTCAAATGTTTTAAATTATATTTCATAGTGATTGAGTATTTATAATTCTACAATTATCGTCGGTATGTTGGGGTTTTGTATACAAAATTTGTTACTACACTGTGAGTAGTAACATTACCACCAGTCAGGATTGACAGTACCGTGGGTGGTAATTAAAGTAGATGTAAACAAATGTAATTGCTGGATTTCCCTCAACATTGTAAAATGATAAAACTTTTCTTGATTAAACTGGGATTCACTCTCCAGTATTTCTTGCTGATAAAATGTTTTTAAACGTGTTTCAGGTAATAAAATGCGAAAGCTAATTAGAAGCCAGCTGGAGAGCACTGAAGGCTTGGAAAAGTGGCTATAAAAGTTACCTAAATAAAGAAGATGTTTTAATTCAATAAATTAGGGTTTATCCCTATAAATATGTTTGTAATGGACCCATGTATTTATTATTATAAAAATGTGGTGTTTTACTCTGATAACTATTTTCTAACTACGATCCTGATGTAAATTCCGCTACCAAACTAATAAACACCAATACCACCGGCTCTGAGTAGCGGTGGAGCCGACTACCGGCGGTGGTGGAGCCCGCCTACCGTGGCAGGGGTCGGGGGTTACGACAAAATCTCATCCCTAAAACATACACCAACACCCTGTCTCCTTCTCTCCCATGAAGAACCAGCAACGAGACCGGTGGAGCCGACTACCGGCAGTGGTGGAGCTGCACGACAGGAACAACGGCACCCCCTTCTCGAGAATCCGCGGCCAGCCACCATGATGGTGGCGGCGCACCACAACTGTAGCGACGAAAAACCGAGAGACCGGAGAAGATGGTGGTCCCGTCGATGAGAACCGACGAAGACCGAAACAAGACCGGGAGAGCGAGTGTCTGAGAAGAAGAGATGCAACAGAGGAGAAAGAGGGAGCCGGCATCGGAAAACGGCAGCGACGCCGCTGTAAGCGGCGGCGGCAGTGGTGGTTCCTTGTTTCTGTCCGACGACTTCGAGGTAAACCCCCCCCCCCTTTCGTTTCGCACTCTTCTCTCCCGTTGATTTTCCGGTGACCTGTCGTCGATGGAGATGATGACGAGCAGATGATGGTTGATGATGTTGGATCGGGTTTGGCTTGCTTAACTGGTCAGCGGTCAAGTCTCGTGAGTCTCGGGTCAGACTCAGCCTCGGTTCGGGTTTAGTCAAAGCTGGTCAAAGAATGTTTGCTTGGTTTGGGATTTTGTTCGGCTCGGGTTAACTTGGTCAGAAGATGGGTTCGATTTTTGGTTTGGTTTATGCGGTTCTGATGTTAGTTCAGCAGGTTTCATGTCCCGTCTTAGTTTTGGTTCAGGTCCCGTTCAGGTTCAGTCAACGCTGGTCAAAGGAAGTCAACACTGGTCAAAGGAAGTCAACTCAGTCAACAGTTCGGTTCGGGTCTCGGGTTACGGGTCAGATTAGGAAGCGGCGCGATCGACTCGGTCAAACCGAGTCAACTCGGTCAAAATCAGCTGGTCAACTCAGTCAACCTTTTTGACGTTTTGACACGAAGACTTGGTAAAAGTTAACAACGCATTTAATAAGTTCGTTATTCCTATAGTTTTAATACTTACATGACAAACGAGCTCAAAACGATTTAATTATAGTTTACGCTTTATGAAATATTTCGCGAATTTGATATATAATGATTGAATCTTCTTGAATTTTGAAAAGTAACGACAACTTGTGTTGTCGGGGGCGTCCAAAAACAGAGGAAACTCTGCCCGTTTTTCGAGAAAATCCGTAAAATAAAACGCGTTTTATTATAAAACAAACATTCGGATTCAAATAACCTTTTAGAAAAACAAATACTAATATACAATTACTTTTGAATACACTTTACAACTTACGAAAACGACGATTTTGGAATTATTCACAACAATAAATCATGTTATTTTGACCTTCGAAAATTCGACAATTCTTTTTACAAAATCAATATAATTATTTATATTTTTTCAAACGCCGATAACACGCCTTTGTTTGATAAAATAAATATAGTTTCTATATTTATTTCAAATACCAACCAACATGAATTCGTTTTATAAAAATAAATATAGTTATATATTTATTTCAAATATCGTAACACACGAATTCTATTATAAAATAAATCTAACTTTTATATTTATTTCAATCGCCTAAACGGCACACGATATATAATACGAGTTTATTATATATTCTTTTCATAAAACATTCGTTACATACGACTTCACGAGGCGGATAACACGATTGCAACAATATATTTATATATTTTAAAATCTTTAGAGAACTAAGTATTCCAAGACTTGGTGATCTCACCGACATTAAACGAAACATAACAAATATAATTTAATCGTTTTTACTAAGTTGACAACTTACCGACGAATCGTTCGGTTAACGATTCGGTAGAGCTCAGTGACACGTAGTTTATTTATCGCGTTTATTTAGAAACTTATAAGATATTCCGTGTTAGGAATATTGTAGAATGCACGCTAGCGAGTCACGTCTCATAAACGACTTCTCGAGGTCGTATTTAGCTAGCTTTGCACATGGAAATTCAGGTGAGTTCATAACCCCCACTTTTTCAAGTTTTACATTTTTATATAAATGTTTTTGTGGGTGGAAAGATATGCAAGTTTTGCAAAACTAAACAACTTTTCGATGAACGAAAACTCATATTTCTAAACCGTGTTGCAAATGGATTTCAAGGAACTTAAATGGTTTACGAACGATTTATACTAAACACACCGGTTTTACAAAACAAGCGCGTATTCTCGCAAAATGCATGATTTTCATGACTAGTGACGGGAATGTCCTAGTTACAACAATGGGACTGGGTTGGTCTGCGTACGAAAAAGGAAACAACCCAATGGGTTCATGTCCCCCTTTTTCTTAACGTTTTCTATTTATAACTTTCGGGGGGAAATACATGTCAACTTGGGTATGATTAAGCTAGGGAATGAACTATTAGATCATGTGAGCATAGGCGTTAACTGAAGTGCCGTTAATCCTTTTAAGGACCACAGAACAAAGGTTAGATCTAATGGGTACGGGCGAGCCCCACTCACGGTCCATGGGTGACCACTTAGAGTGTTGTTGTGTCCCAGTCGAGGTGATTCGACACTAAAAATCGTCTACTCGGGTTGAGTACTTCCTATGCCGTCGCATATATTAAGGTCATCGCGAAACATTAATGATCAACATGTTCATAGACGCTTTACATACCAACTTACAACACTAAAACTTTCATATATTTTTAAGATTCATTTGACGCAAACTCATGACACATGGATTTACGAACTTTGGTAACGTTTTTCAACTTATGTATAAGTATGAGGACGGCATGGTCCTGCTTACAAAGACTCTCGTGGGCTAGACTCACAGTTTTCATATAACATGCCGAGAAAATGATTTTACTAAATTTTTCTCCACAACTTTTAAACCGGTAAACAAAAAGATTTGTTTAAAATCTTTTTCTAAACAAACTATGAACTCGCTCAACTTTATGTTGACTTTTTCGCATGTTTCTTTCTCAGGTTACTTTTCAAAGTTTTGGCACGGTTGGAATAGGAGAACCATTGGAGATTCGAGTACTTAGTGGGCGTTTGTTTTCTAGAAGTCTTAGCTTATTTGCTTCCGCTGTGCAATGAAGATACCGGTCTAGTCACGCCAAGCTCTGATATTTCGGGGTGTGACATCATGATGATTTGAGTCGGAATACTGAAATTGTTCGCTTTAACTCTCAATGTTGTGATGTTGTTCCTAATCGAATCTGCAGAGGGACGCACATGATGCGAGATGGTTCGTTCTGCCACCATTCCTAAGTAAGGTCAAGCGCGCTAAACAGTACTAAGGCACACGAAAGAAAGCAGAAAACAAACAAACGCAAAAAACTAAGACTTACTAAACTTAAAACCTAACTAGGTGGTTAAACTACTACTAATAACGTATGTGAAATAGTGATGTGTCCACGGGAGGGGTGTGAATTTCTGACATGACCCGAAAACCCGACACGAACCTAACACGAAATTTACGGGTTTAGATTTAGTCTAAACAGATTCGGGTCAATTTCAGGTTGAACACGCGAAACCGTTTAGGTTAACGGGTCGGGTTCAGGTCAACCTGGTCGGGTTGGTGGGTTGACCCATTTAACACATTTATACCATATTATATTTTTTACAATATATTTAATGTCATAAATTTAGTGGGGTGCGTATTTTATGCCATGATTATAACTTAAAAAGAGAAATTAACATAGGTTTTATAATTTAAATATGATATTATTATATATATTTGTGTTTTTTAAGTAAATTTTAATTTTAATATATTAATTTCAGAAAAAATTAAAAAATTTGGGTTGAACAGGTCGTGTTCGGGTTGATATGTATGATACAATTTTCGGGTTTGGGTCGGGTTCGGGTAAAATTTTCGGGTTCGGGTAGGGTTGAACCCGCCAACCCATGAACACGACCCGTTTAGCACCCCTAGTCCACGACAACGGCGCCAAAAACTTGCCATGCCTTGAAAGTAACAATTAAATTGACATAGAACACAACCGAGTTTTAAGGATAAAAACACTAATACTAACTACACACGTTCTAGGCAAGCGTACCTATCAGTATATAGTATAGCTTAGGTAAGTACCTAAGTATCAATCTGTGGACACTAAGATCTATTAACCTATCTCTTTCGTAATATCTAACCTATGTAACTTTTAGTGATCAAGAAAAACACTAAACAACCTATTTGATTAAGTTTAGAAAACAGTGATGAGAAAATAACCAGTTAGGTTCAGAATCATCTTATTGCCTTTGCAAAACAGTTGATTATGGTTGTTATGAAAAACTCATCATAGTTGACACTAGTGATGAGGGTGTAGTGTTAAAAAGTTATGTAACGCCTCGCATTTCGCAGCTTTCCATTTTTAGAAAGTTCATCTTGTAATTATATTTTCGAAAACTTATTTCCCTTGTAATCGTATTTCGTTTCAAACCATTGTAAATCCGAGACTTCGATCGTAATGAAATTGATCTTTTATGTGAAATTCACATTGTTTATACTTGATTATACATTGATACATATGTGTTTGATGCATGACTCTTGATTCTCATAAACAAACATTGTACATTCGTAATTCTTAAACAAGACACTTGGTTATTCGTTCACGAGACATAACTCTAAGTTATATGTTGGATCGAGATTCGATCTAAACGAGTCTATCAGAAGAGTTCTAATCCATATCAAAGGCGGAATTCAATTATACAGACTTGATTACAGCTTGATTCACTCGTTAATTGTCTTGTTTATTGATTTGAAAGCGTTACAGGTCAAACAACACTTCAGCAGCACTTCGGCTCTGGAATCCGGAACTGTTACAAATGAACTGGCAGCTCAGGTATATATAGGGAAGGCATTTCGCACGAAATGACCAAGATCCATTTCGTGCGAAATGGACAATGTCCATTTCGTGCAAAATGGCTCTTGCCATTTCGTGCGGAATGGTCCTGTACATCCAATTCCCTCTAAACTAACCTACCGAGCTCCATTCTATCCAATCTAGACACAAGACTCGATACAAGACGAAGTCGACAGACATATGCACCAACAGACTCCCCCTTGGATGTTGACGAAGTCTTCAGTGTCGAGTCTTTGGTATGTCACATCTTCAGTCTTTATCAGTCTTTGCGAGCTCTCTCCAAAGTATCTGACAGTGTAAGCTTCCTTCAATCTCTCTCTTTTTGAATCTCAATCTGGCTCTTTACCATTCATACTCCCCCTTGAATGATGATCTAATAATCGTCAATAAACTTTCAGGATCAGAAACTGGCTCTTGAGCTTTCTAATTCTCTTGATCAGATCTCTTGATTCCTTAAGTTCTTCAGCATCAGCAGCTTGCGTGATCATCAGGATTCAAAACTTACTCTTTCGAATGTTATCCCAAGATCTGTAGCTGGCTCTTACATCTTCAGACTCCCTTTTGCTAGCAGACTCCCCCTTAAATCGTTCCGGGATTGCAATCTGACATAGCATTTCCACAAGTTCAGGTCGTCTCCTGGCTCTCTGTAGCAACAGGATCAAGAACCTGGCTTAAATCTGCATATCTTCAGGAGTCGAAGCCTAGCTAACCTACACAGACTCTACCTCAAAATAAATTTCACAAATTTAATAATTTGACAAATTTATATACCACTTGTAGAATCAATACTCAAATAATCGTTTGTTGATATCATTCAAAACGATTTAACATTTAAAATTTCAGATGACCACTTGTAAGAATAAAATTTTCAAACACACTCTCCCAAACCTGTTCATCATGTTTAGCACTTGGGATTTTGAAAATCAGCTCTTCAACATCAGTTGTCGAAAATCTTTTTGAATTTTTCAAAAATTTATGCTAAAACACTCCGAAAATCCTTTTGAATTTTTGATTTTAATGAAATGCAGTAAAGAAATATATACAAGCAATATTTTTGCGAGTTTGTGTAAGAGGATCATATCAGTTTATGAGACAAATCACCAACACCATTAAGCTTTAAACATTTTGAGTTCTAAACGATTCACGTAGATTGTCAGTATACTGATCCACTTAAATTTTCACACAAAGTTCAACTGTTTCGAGATACGAGATTAATGTCTTAGAGACTTAAACTTATTCGCGTGTCCCACCTCAGAATATACTCCCGTATCCAGACTCCTATATTCAGTCTTACAGGTGAATGTACACTAGTGATATCTGTAAAGGGTTAAATGCGAGACCATGAGAGCTCAGGCTATTGCTTCCGCAAAATCAGAGAGATGATGGTTCGACTTTCGGTGTGTTCCCTTTAGAGAATCTTTTCTTCAACAGCACATGATTAGCATTTTTCAATGTTTCATCATTTTTTATGATGAGGGCGAGCTTTAAGATTAAAGCAGTGTAAAGCATTATATGAGGACTAGGCTATTGCTCCCGCAAAATTAGAAGTCCAGGTATAATACCCCAGATATCACCACGCACAAAGACCTAGTAAGTCAGAAATAGAAAGCCCTTCAAACAAGATTTCAGGGGTTACCTATATATCCGAGAGATGTTCCCCACGAAATAAGCAAGTTTAATATTTAGGTTTATATCTCGACAACAATCTACTAAGCGTGTAAAAACCTACTGGCATATCATCAGTGAGACCGTTTATCACATTTGACTTTCCAATTCTTTAGCATGCTGTGATAGTCCACTGATTTAATATCATTTCCTCTTTTTCACAACAAAACTCATTTTTGAATTTTTCCGATGTTTTTGGCTTTTTAGATTTTATCATGTTTTTTGGATTTTTCAAATTTTTGAAATTTCTAAAATTTTTACTCCCCCTAAAATCAAAATTATATTTCAAATTTTGATTTTCTGGGAAAATTTGAAAACAAAACTGTACAGATAAAGTGACAAACTGATTTTCAAGCTTCAATTCGCCATCCACTTGGCATAAACAATCAGAACTCCCCCTGACAACAAACTATTTTCCCATTATGATTTCAAAACACTTAAGTTTGTTTTAATCAAAATGGTTGTTGGGATTGAACCCTATCAGAGGAACATATAATAAGAGCCAAAACCGGATCACAACAGTGGATTCATAATAAGCAGCTGTTTGCATTAAACTTTCCCCTTGAAAGTGGTTATAACATCTGATGTCCTCTATCCACTGTCCGTATACAATAGCTGCTATCCTTCAAACTGCTGATGAAGCCCTGAAGACTGTTAAGAAGTAAACACTGCTGGTTCAATCTACTGATGCTAAAGGACTGCCAACTCAAGGACTGATCAACCTTGAGGAAAGCACTGATGAAAGGAGAAAGCAGTAGTTTAGTGTGTCACTTGTTTTGTATAAAGTCAGTGGTTAAGATTAGCAGTGTTTGTATAGGAACAGTAGTTACAGGTTGTTAGGTTGTTAGATGTCGCTTTCATGGTGACGTCAGCTAAGATGCTTCAGTGGTTTGAATTGTCTATAAATGGAACTGTACCCTGTACTGTTACATTTGATGGACTGAGTGAGTTCTTCTCCTCTAATCTAATCCTTTCATCTTGTGCAATCAACCATAGAGTATCAGGCTGAGGGGAGTTTAGTTTGTAAGCATGCTTTGTAATCTTTTGATATGTATTGTAAGCATTCGACTCAATGAAAAGCATGTATTTATTAAAACTATTTTCTTCTTTGATTGTGTTTACAAAGTTTGTTGTTCATTTCGCTGCATTTAAACTCTGTTCATTTCTATTGATTTGTTCAAATTATACAAACAAACACAATCATAAGGAGCCTCAGATCCTAACAATTGGTATCAGAGCTTGGACAGTCAAATTCGATCTAACAGTAAATTTGACATAACAGTTCAGCTCAAAATTCATTGATACTAAGGTTGATTGTATTTAGTTGAAAAACAGAGTAACGAGAAATCATGTTCAAAGTGACTATTCAAAAGCTCTATAAAACAACCAAGATGTCATAAGACACACAAAATTCACACAACAAGTGATGTCATACATAAATCACCTATAGGTTTCAGATCTGAAAATATATCTGTCAACTATGGTATAATTATCCTCTTTACAAAATTGATTTCAATTGTTGTTATGAAGGTTTGTGCTGTATCCATCATGTTTGCAGCTAAAGGATGCACCTCAGGTCGACAAAGACCTATGTTCATAAAAACATTAGTGTTTTTGTTTACATAAAAAGAGGGAAATTAAAACTTTAGTCATTTAGATCTTATGTATTGTAAAACAGGTTGAGAATCCTTCAAAAGGACCAAAATCAATTGTGTTAAGAATACATTAAGAAAATCAGATGTCAAAAATGTCCAGATCATGGGTAATGTGAAATTTGGCATAAGCATGTGCAGAAATGACCAAATCTCTCAAAACATTGCTGCAAAATGATTCTGGAATAAGTATTCATTCAATAAATACCTCCCAGTGAGTATTTCAGTACTTATGAATGGGAAGGGTAAAAAGGGAAGAAGAAAATTACAAAAACTCAAAAGTGTGTTTATCTCAAAACTTTTGAAGTAAAGAGTATAAATATAAAACACTTAAGAGTACAAAAATAGGGTGGACAATGGTCATCAAGCAATTGTGTGCATTCATTGGTACAGGAAAACTCAGGTAAAAATAGTATCACCAGTGATTAAACCTAAAAGAGGACTAGACAAGTTTTGCAGAATCATCACATGGTAACAAACGTATGTGAACATGTCTCCTCATTTTTGCAATCAACTGACAAGGAAATGGTTCCAAACAGTGATCAAAATGCATTTACAACTACTTACCATATTCCTAAATTTGAGATTGATGTGATCATGATCCTACAACAAGTCATATTTGAAAATATACCAGTTCCTATTGATGATATTTTCAGAAAAACCTTTAATTATTTTTAAAAGGTTTTTCTTATATAAAGCAGGGTATATTACTCTTTATTTTTTTAAGAGTGATATATTTTAAACTTTTACTTGTTTTTGTTAGCAAAAGTTTCAAACACCTGTCAGGATATAGAACCCTTATTTTTTTTTTAGTGATATTATCCTTGAAAATGGGTCAAAATGAAATGGTACTAGTGTCAAGGTCATGTCAAACTCAAGTTTGTTTTAACACAGATCAGAGATTGATTGCTAACAAACCTTAAAATACTTGGTACTCATGTTCTAATTTAAATATTATGACACAAAATGAGTTGCCATAGTAAAAAAAGGTTTTTCATCATCTGGGGTACTAAACCACTGTCAGTAATCTATAAAAGCTTCAAAACCAGTAATTGACATGTGGCAAAACCTGGAATGCAAATTCCTGTAAAAACTGCTGACATATTAAACTTGACAATTTGCATCTAAAATGTATTTTGTTGAAGATAGCAATCTTGCAGATATTTCAGAATCACAATCAACAGATGTTAGACATGATATTGTGATTTCACAAGATAAAATCATTCCTTCATCAGTATAGCAGATGCTCAAAATATTTGTCAAAAGTTTATCCACTGGTGCACTAACAGTTGCTGACATACTAGCCTTTCAAATCCTTACCATTACATTACCCATAACCACTGTTTTGCTCAAACATCTGCTTACTAACTACTGTCCACTGTTGAAAGTCAACCTCTGTTCTCTCATTTCTTGATAACCACTGGTGTTCAAAATCAGTGTTTTATCCACTGATAAAGCTATCCACTGATAGTTAAAATCATCCACTGTCTTCACCTTGACCGTTGCAACCACTGATATTTACTTCATCAGTGGTTCCCTAAACAACTGTCCTCCATTATTCATCTTTTCATCAAAGGTTGGCACGTGGTCAGTTATTACCCATCAGATCTTTGTAAACCGCTGCCACGTCAGCATTCACTTTTTCTCCATAAAACCCCTTGCAAAACCCCAAACAGGGTTTTACTGTCGAATTGAATTCATAAAAATTCCTTTCTCAAAGCAGTTTTCATCTCATTTCCACAAATTCCTTCACAACTTTCTTCGATCCTCTTCTCCAAAATGACTAAATCGAAGTCCTCCGCAAAATCCACTTCAAAAGCATCTTCCAAAGAGGCCTCTCAAAAGGCTAAACTCATCGAAATCCCACACAAACCTTCTCACAACCTTCTGGGTCTTCTCACAAAACCCGGCACCACTGATGCTTTCGACTCCATCATTGATATCATGTCTGCATCAAAGTATAAAACTTTGTTAATAGCAGATGCACCAATTTACTTGGCGACCCAAAGAGAGTTCTGGAAAAATGTAACCCTTGACAAACAAGGTGAGATTGTCATAGCCATGAACTCTTCTCTAAAGGGTAAAACTGTCAAAAGTACACCACAATCCATCTCAGAAGTCTTTCAACTCGATGATCAGCAAGGTAAAACTTCCTTTCCTAAAAACGAGTTAAAAATTGACTTTCTTGAACGAGGGTATGCAGATACAATGATGAAGAGGGATACCTTACAAAAAGGTTTCTTCCCTCCTGCAACAAGGTTTTTATTTCATACCCTCTTAATGTGTGTTTCAAACAAAACCACTGCTTTTAATGAAATACCATTAAAGATTCAAAACCTGGGATATGCTATTCTTCAAGAAGAAAATTTTAATTATTCTCAGGAAATCTTTGATGATCTGGTTAAAAATGTTGAAACAAAGGCATTCTTACTGTTTCCAAGATTTCTAAGTTACTATTTTGAAAAGAAACTTGGTAAGAATGATGCTTCTGCAATAAAACAAGGTGAATCTTTTCAAATACACAGCTTAACTGCTGAAACTTTCACAAGAATGTCAACACCTTGCAAAACACAAGCAGAGGTGCCTGAGCAGAATTTAGCAGCTACCACTGCTCCTCAGGTATCTGCTGCTAAGCCCACTGCTTAAGGTGATCAAAGCAGCAAAACAACTGTTTTGAAACCCACACCTACAATCCACAAAAAGCCAAAACAAAAGAAAACTCAAAAACCCCCCAAACCTATCAAAAAGGCAACTCTGGAGGATGAGATACTAGAGCAACTGCCAGTGATAACACAAAAGTCACAAGAAACCACTGATGCTACTTCCTCACAGCAGTTGGTAGAAATATCTCAACCTTTGGCTGAAACTCCTCCTGTTTCTTCTAAAAAAGAACAGGTTGTACAAATAGGGACACCACAATATGATGCTCTGGAATCACTTGCTTCCATCATCCACAGCCCAATGCCCGGGGCCAATTCTCTTTCCACACCCAACCTCACATCCACAATTCCCCCACCAACTAAATTGTTGTTGGATGCTATTGATCTGAACCAGGCACAAACCAGTCCTTCTCAATCACCTATCAATGAGAATATACTTCAACAAATGACTGGGTCTGATGCATCAATCATAGCTAACCCACCAACAAGACCTGAGGAGGTTACACCCCTTGAGTTACAAGTAAGTCTTGGTGGTAGTCCAAGTGAAGCAGCCACTACAAGTGTTGAACCCACTGGTTTACATTTGGACAGTGGTTACACCAATAAGACTTCCTTAGAGGCAATTCCTTCCATAGCACCTCTGATATCCACCAGTGAGTTTGTTTTACCCTCTGGTACAATCAAAAGGCTATCAAGTGTTGAAGGAAGAAGACCCCAGTACCAAGAAAAAGGGGCATCAGTGGTTAATGTCTGGAGTACACTCCCTGCATCAACCACAGTTACAACCACTGCTAGTGGGAAATCAGATGATCCCATTAAATTGGGTGATGGTTTAAAGTACCTGGAATTGACGGAACGAGTTGAAAAACTGGATGCCTCTATAGCAGAAATCAAAAACATGGTACAACAGTTGTTGACAGTACAAAAGGTGCAATCCACTGTTGTTCCACCTCAAGCACCTGCTCCACCACAAGCACCTGCTGCAGATGATATATGGAACCTATTTCAACCTTTTCTCCAACAACAAAAACAAATGGCTGATCAGCAACATGCAATACATGTACAAGAGCTGAGAAACACAATGGAGTCAAGGTTCAAGAATACACAAGCAGACATTAAGGCTATAAAGGCCCATCTCTCAAACACCACTGGCACTGCTCCTCCAACTGTTCTTTTCATTGATCAATTATGTAACAACCCTCAATAAACCGACACTCTCAAATATTTCTGACACCCTATTATATTTTAAATTGTTCCAATATGTCTTTAAAATACACCCCGTATGTGAAAAACCAAGCCCGAAATATGCTATAACATATAAAATAAATTAAAAACAATAAATATTAAGCTGAGGCGGGCCACGTAGACCCACCCCAACATTTACGTGGGTGGTATGAAGGTTAGAACCTGATTCCGTCTAATTTCTTAAGTCCAAGCGGGCCGCGTAGACCCCATCTCGATCTAACGCGGGCCGCGAGAGATCGATAACACGGCAACACCAGAGGCTGACACGTGTCGACATCGTGTCAAGTCTAGGCGATGACCCGGATCACCTAAACCCTACCCGGGCTAGTACGCGGGCCGCGCAAGCGACCCTTATCTTTCACGCGGGCCGCGTGAGAGTCCAATTCAGCAAGTATAAATAGAACGCATCGGATTTCATTTCAATTCGTTCACTTTCTTTCTGTATCTTGAATTTCTGAAGTTAGTAGGCATAATTTCAAGTATAATACCCCTTAATTAGCAAGTTTCTGCTCCGTTGTAAGTATTATAACCCCAGTTTCGTAATATATATGATGCCCGATTGATTTAGGGTTCCGTAACAACTGTCGTGGTTCTGCCCGACGTAGTTGTTGGAATGCCGTCTCGGGGAGGGTATCATTAATATTTTCAAAGGGTTATGATACTAACCTATGTACATTTGTGAAAATTATAGATTATTCCCAGGAAACCCTTACGCGAAGTCTAAGATAGAAATGTGAGTTTATCCTCTTTTTGTTAACCTTTTTGGAATGTTTTACAAAACCTTAATTGTTTTACAATGTGATTAAGCGATGATTGAGTCTTTGTAGTTCTTCAATTACTGTCGGTATGTTGGGGTTTTGTATACAAAATATACTACTGCATGTAGTAAGTTGGGGATGACAGTACGTTACCATTGGACAACGAGTTAGCCAATGTGTAATATGACCCACAAGTCAGGATTGACAGTACTGAATGAGTAATTGTGTAGAAATAAACAATGTGATCGCTCTCAATACTGTTTTAATTGATAAAATGTTTCTTGATTAAACTGGGATTCACTCACCAGTATTTCCCACTGACAAATGTTTTTAAAACGCGTTTCAGGTAACACAATGTGACAGCCAATTAGTAAAAAGCCAGCTGGAGAGCACTGAAGGCTTGGGAAAAATGTGGCTATAAAAGTTACCTAAAAGACGATGTTTTAAATTCAATAAAATAGGGTTTATCCCTATAAATGTATTGTAATAAGAAACTTGGGTTTTACCCATTATTAATATTAAATATGGTGGTTTTACTCTGATAAACATTTCCCAACTACGGTCCTGATGTAATTTCCGCTGCTAAATAAACAAACTGATACCACCGAAACTCTGGGTTCGCGTCCGCCTGTTCCCGGGACAGATAAGGGATCGGGGGTTGCGACAGAAGGTGGTATCAGAGCCTAGCCACTAGTCTAAGCCAAAGAAGTGTTCTGCTGACACTTAAATTCTAAATTTTGTGTTAGGAAATAAATTATGGAAATACGTGCATAACTGTATTTATTTGTTATATGTTATTTGACTATTTGTTAGTTTACAGTATGAGTGATCAAGGACCCTCAGACATGTGTCGTCAGTTGTCTGATTCACCTAGGAGTGAAGGTACCTCATCACAGCCTGCCCTTTCGGGGTATTCTGCTGATCAGGAAGAAGGAATGTTTGCTTTTAAAGCTCAGTCAGAAGAGCCATTCCCTCATAAGAAAAGAGGATGGTTCAGTAAGGAAGCCTTTGCACGTAGGAAAAGAATGCGAAAGTTGCAACAGCAAAGAGTTTTAGCAGCCGCTAAGCGAAAGACAGATGCCCATACACAGGATATGCTTAATAGAAGCCTAGCCAATTTCCATATCCTAGCTACAACTGCTGCTGACCTGAGTCTGGAACAACTAGTAGCCACACAACCACTAATCCCAGACCAACCCATGGAGATAGAAAACCCTGAAAACCAGGTGGAGATGCATGACTTCAACCTAGAAGAAATCCCTAGGGTACCTGCACCAAACCCCTAGACCCAAATTACGACCCCTGGTGGGACGATAATAGGGACTTTATGCAACGTTACCCGATATATGAAGACACATCCATACAGAACATAGGAGCCTATCCAGGTATGGACCCTTTAGATCCCTATTACCATGATAACTATATTAGGGAGATCTTAGAAGATCCTTACCAATTTCAGGCACTTTCACGCCCATATCAGGAACCCGCACCCCAGATTCCGAACCCATTCCTAGAACCTGCACCCCCAATGAGTGCAGAAAACGTGCAAGAACTTAGGACCTTCGGTGAGGAAATTTTAGAAAGCAGTGAGAGAATGCGACAGGTGGGAGAGCGTCTCGTATGGAAATACGATGAGCGCAATATGGATGTTTGGATAAATCCATATCCGTGAGGTGATGGAGGAGATGGTAATAATAATATAATATAATAAAATAAAAATAAAATAAAATATGTGTGTACGGATGCATATTACTATTAGTGTAATTCTATTTCTGTTGGTATTGTAATTTTTAATTCAGTACTAGTATGTAATGGATGCCTAATAGTATATGGAAATAGAGTAAAATTCGCAATGATCGACGTTTTTGGTTAGATTGCGTGTCATATAATTAACTATATTAAATATTATCTTGTGGTATTAATATGGGGTAAATGTTTAAAATTCAGATGGCCGATGAAGGAAATCAAGGAAATCTGAATAACGATAACCAGAGTAACATTAACGTGGTTAATGAGAATCCAAGCATCAATAACAATGGAAACCAAATGGATAATAGTGCAGTTCAACATATAGTGGCACACGGAATCATAGATGCCATGCCATTTATTATTCAAACGATTCAAGAAGCGAATAATAAAAGTAAGCATAGCAGTAAGCGACCCATCGAACCTGAAAACAACGTGAACAATGAACCTTTACTTCAATTGCCTATTCCCAAAAGAAGAAAAACCATGCCTTATGGTTGTTCTTATAAAGAATTTTGGTCTTGTAAACTAATGGAATTCTCATGCAACGGAGGGGCCATTGCAACTCTACGCTGGATAGAGAAGACTGAGGCAGTCTTAAGAATAAGCAAGTGTGCTGAAGAAGATAAGATACTGTTTGCTTCTAATCTATTTAAGAATTCAGCGTTAGAATGGTGGAACACTATCCTCCAATCAAGAGGAAGTGATAGAACCTACAATATGGAATGGGAAGAATTTAAGAACAAGGTAGAAAGGAAATTCTGCCCACCCAATGAAAAGGAACAAATAGCAAACAAATTCCTAAACCTTAGAATGACTAGTGTGGATAGTAAGGGATACACTAAAATATTCTTCGAATATGCTAGAATAGTGCCAACTCTTGCTTCACCAGAACCAGTGTTAATCTCCCGTTATATTTGGGGATTAATTGGGGAGATAAGACACGTAGTCAAGGCAGCTAGACCTCAAACCATAGAAGAAGCTGTAGAACTAGCCAATACCTTGACAGATGAATTAGTCCGTACCCGAGAAGAGGATCAAAGAAGGAACCTAACCCAGAAACTCACACAAGAATTTCGTTCTGGAAATTCTAATCGTGGGAAAAATATAGGTTCTACCTCTGCACCTTACTGTAAGAATTGCAAAAGAAAGCATTCAGGAAAATGCCCCATATACTGTAACTTTTGCAAAATATCGGGACACAAGGAAGAAAATTGCAGGAAGAAAGCTAACAACGGGATATGTTACAACTGAGGAGAACAAGGTCATATCAAGCTTAATTGCCCAAAATTAGCTCCAGCTACAAACAACAAGATTACTCAAAATGCTAGAGCATTTGTTCTGACTGCAGATGAAGCTAAGATGATTCCAGATGTCATAGCTGGTACGTTTTTAGTTAATGATGTTTTTGCTAAAGTATTATTTGACTCTGGTGCAAACCAAAGTTTTATTAATACATCATTTTGCAAATTTCTAAATCAGTCATTAACTAAGCTACCACAAGAATGTCTAGTAGAGACAGCTAATGGAGAAACCGTTAGGATTTCTGAAATCTTGCAGGGAGCAAGAATAGAAATTTTAAATCAGAAATTTATTGCAAATCTTTATCCCATGAATCTGGCAGGATTTGACGTTGTTTTAGGAATGGATTGGTTAATAGCCAATAAGGCCAGTATTTTATGTGATCAAAAGTCAATTCAAGTAAATTCACCAAAAGGTAAAACGATCACAATTAAGGGAGATAAACCATTTAGATCTACGAAATTCATCTCTGTGATGAAAACTGCTAGTTACATAAGAAAAGGTTCTATAGTGTATTTGATTTCTATAATCACTAACACTAAAGGAAAGAATTTAAAGGATATTCCAGTAGTATCTCAGTTTTCAGATGTATTTCCAGAAAAATTGCCAGGGCAACCTCCAGATAGGGAAGTTGAATTCAGAATCCATTTAATACCAGGAACGGCACCAATTGCCAAAGCACCTTACCGTTTGGCACCTGCAGAAATGCAAGAATTAAAGAAACAATTGGACGAATTGTTGGAGAAAGGATTTATACAACCAAGTTCGTCGCCATGGGGAGCGCCGATACTATTCGTTAAAAAGAAGGACGGATCAATGCGTATGTGCATTGACTACCGTGAATTAAACAAGGTCACGATTAAGAATCGGTACCCATTACCAAGAATCGATGATCTGTTTGATCAACTACAAGGAGCTCGATTTTTCTCTAAAATCGATTTGAGGTCAGGATATCATCAATTAAAGGTATAGGAAGAGGACATTCCTAAGACCGCATTCAGAACGAGGTATGGCCATTATGAATTTACTGTCATGCCATTTGGTTTAACCAATGCCCCAGCTGCATTTATGGACATGATGAACCGAATATGTAAGCCATATTTGGATAAATTCATAATTGTTTTCATAGATGATATTCTCATTTACTCTAAGAATAAAGAAGACCATGCAAAGCATTTGCACGCACTTTTAAGTTTATTAAGAAAGGAAAAGCTTTATGCTAAATTTTCTAAGTTCGAATTTTGGTTAGAACAGGTACAGTTTCTTGGACATTTAGTTAACCATGAAGGAATTCATGTGGATCCCACAAAGATTGAAGCCATTACTAAATGGAAAACCCCTGAGTCACCAACTGAGGTTAGAAGTTTCTTAGGACTAGCCGGTTATTATAGAAGATTTATTCAAGATTTTTCTAGAATGGTCATTCCCTTAACTAAGCTGACCTGTAAATCTGTTAACTTTGAATGGGGATTAAAACAAGAAGAAGCATTTAGAATTCTTAAGCAAAAATTAACCCATACACCCATACTAGCATTACCAGAAGGAGCTGAAGACTTTGTAGTCTATTGTGACGCTTCCAAATTAGGTTATGGATGTGTATTAATGCAACGACAAAAGGTTATAGCCTATGCATCTAGACAACTTAAGAATCATGAAGAGAATTATTCAACCCATGATTTAGAATTAGGAACTATAATTTTTGCTCTTAAAATTTGGAGACATTACCTTTATGGTAGTAAGTTTACCATATTCACTGATCATAAGAGTTTAAGGTATATTTTCAAGCAAAAGGAGTTGAATATGAGACAAAGACGTTGGATGGAGATGCTTAGTGACTATGATTGTGATATCCAGTATCATGAAGGAAAAGCAAATGTAGTGGCAGATGCTTTAAGCCGAAAGTATCATGAAAAGCCAAAAAGGGTACGTTCTCTCAAATTAAATCTACAAGTAGATTTAAATGATCAGATAAGAGAAGCACAAGAATCAGTAATCAAGGATGATACTGAAAAATTAAAAGGTATGCTAAAAGAATTAGAACAAGGAACGGATGGAATTTGGAGATTCCATAAAAAGAGAATGTGGATACCTAAATTAGGAAACCTACGTCATCGTATATTAGAAGAAGCCCATAAATCTAAGTATACGATGCATCCAGGAAATGATAAAATGTACCAGGATTTAAGGAAAATTTTCTGGTGGATAGGAGTGAAAAAGGACATAGCAGCCTATGTTTCTAAATGTTTAACTTGTTCACAAGTCAAAGCTGAACACCAGAAACCCTCAGGCTTGTTACAAAAATTAGAAATGCCAGTGTGGAAATGGGAATTGATAACAATGGATTTTGTTACTAAATTACCCAAAACTAAGAAAGGAAATAACACAATCTGGGTGATTGTAGATAGGCTAACCAAGTCAGCTCATTTCCTACCAATGAAAGAAACTTTCAGTATGGAACAGTTAGCTAAACTATATGTAAATGAAATTGTTTCTTTACATGGCATTCCTTTATCAATTGTTTCTGATAGAGATAGCCGATTTACCTCTCATTTTTGGTCAAGTTTCCAAAAGGCAATGGGAACCAAATTAAAACTAAGCACAGCTTATCAACCTCAAACGGACGGACAAAGCGAAAGAACTATTCAGACAATGGAAGATATGCTTAGAGCCTGTGTAATTGATTTTGGAGGTAATTGGGATGATCACTTACCTTTAATAGAATTTTCTTATAACAATAGTTATCACACAAGTATCAATGTTGCACCATTCGAAGCACTTTATGGACGAAAGTGCCGAACCCCAGTCTGTTGGGGCGAAATTGGGGAAAAGCAACTATCTGGACCTGAGATAGTGCAGGAAACAACCGACAAGATTATTCAAGTCAAGGAACGACTGAAAGCAGCACGTGATCGACAAAAGAGCTATGCCGATAACCGACGCAAGCCATTGGAGTTTCAAGTAGGAGATAAAGTATTGTTGAAAGTCTCTCCTTGGAAAGGAGTGGAAAGATTCATCAAAAGAGGAAAGCTAAGTCCCAGGTATATTAGACCTTTTGAGATTATTAGAAGAATAGGACCTGTAGCCTATCAGCTACAACTGCCAGAGGAAATGGCAGGAATACATGATGTATTTCATATATCAAATCTCAAAAAGTGTTTAGCTGATGAATCACTGATAGTACCTCTTAAGGATATAGAGGTAAATGAACAACTCAAGTTTGTAGAAAAGCCTCTACAGATTGAAGACAGGAAAGTAAAAAATCTCAAGCATAAGAGATTAGTTCCGGTCAAAGTAAAGTGGGACTCCAAAAGAGGACCCGAGTACACATGGGAACTCGAATCTGAAATGCAAAGAAAATATCCGCACTTATTCCAGTAGATCTCTCGGACGAGCTCTAATACAAGGTGGGGAGGATGTAACAACCTTCAATAAATCGACACTCTCAAATATTTCCGACACCCTATTATATTTTAAATTGTTCTAATATGTCTTTAAAATACACCCCGTATGTGAAAAACCGAGCCCGAAATATGCTATAACATATAAAATAAATTAAAAACAATAAATATTAAGCTGAGGCGGGCCGCGTAGACCCACCCCAACATTTACGCGGGCGGTATGAAGGTTAGAACCTGATTCCGTCTGATTTCTTAAGTCCAAGCGGGCCGCGTAGACCCCATCTCAATCTAACGCGGGCCGCGAGAGATCGATAACAGGGCAACACCAGAGGCTGACACGTGTCGACATCGTGTCAAGTCTAGGCGATGACCCGGATCACCTAAACCCTACCCGGGCTAGTACGCGGGCCGCGTAAGCGACCCTTATCTTTCACGCGGGCCGCGTGAGAGTCTAATTCATCAAGTATAAATAGAACGCATCGGATTTCATTTCAATTCGTTCACTTTCTTTCTGTATCTCGAATTTCTGAAGATAGTAGGCATAATTTCAAATATAATACCCCCTAATTAGCAAGGTTCTGCTCCGTTGTAAGTATTATAACCCCAGTTTCGTAATAGATACACTGCCCGATTGATTTAGGGTTCCGTAACAACTGTCGTGGTTCTGCCCGACGTAGTTGTTGGAATGTCGTCTCGGGGAGGGTATCATTAATATTTTCAAAGGGTTATGATACTAACCTATGTACATTTGTGAAAATTATAGATTATTCCCAGGAAACCCTTACGCGAAGTCTAAGATAGCAATGTGAGTTTATCCTCTTTTTGTTAACCTTTTTGGAATGTTTTACAAAACCTTAATTGTTTTACAATGTGATTAAGCGGTGATTGAGTCTTTGTAGTTCTTCAATTACTGCCGGTATGTTGGGGTTTTGTATACAAAATATACTACTGCGTGTAGTAAGTCGGGGATGACAGTACGTTACCATTGGACAACGAGTTAGCCAATGTGTAATATGACCCACAAGTCAGGATTGACAGTACTGAATGAGTAATTGTGTAGAAATAAACAATGTGATCACTCTCAATACTGTTTTAATTGATAAAATGTTTCTTGATTAAACTGGGATTCACTCACCAGTATTTCCCACTGACAAATGTTTTTAAAACGTGTTTCAGGTAACACAATGTAACAGCCAATTAGTAAAAAGCCAGCTGGAGAGCACTGAAGGCTTGGGAAAAATGTGGCTATAAAAGTTACCTAAAAGACGATGTTTTAAATTCAATAAAATAGGGTTTATCCCTATAAATGTATTGTAATAAGAAACTTGGGTTTTACCCATTATTAATATTAAATATGGTGGTTTTACTCTGATAAACATTTCCTAACTACGGTCCTGATATAATTTCCGCTGCCAAATAAACAAACTGATACCACCGAAACTCTGGGTTCGCGTTCACCCGTTCCCGGGACAGATAAGGGATCGGGGGTTGCGAAAAATTACCCCCAGATAATGCCAAAAAGGGGGAGAAAATTCAGGAGTGGAAGAAGAAGGGAATAGATGATGGTCTTTACATTGAACCAGAAAAAGATGCCATGACTAGAAAGATTCCCTTGCCAGATGGTAGCAAAAAGGTTGATGTTACCACAAATGCACTTGCTGAAGCAAAAGCAAGTGTAAAAAGGGACAGAGAGGCAAAGGATATGTCAAGGTGGAATGAGGAGAAAAGTGCTTATATGGAGCTGAATGCGCAGGGTTGTTCTGAGCAAAAGGATGTCAAAAATCCTGAGCCAAAAAGAAATCCCACTAGAAAAGTGAGGGAACCCAAATCCATACCATCCAGACTCACAAAGCATACTCCAAAACCATCGTCCAAAAGCCCCCAACATCAAACTTCCACCCAAACAGTTGTGGTAACACCTGCTGTGTCAACTACTGCTGATACTTCAGTGGTTTCAATTACTGTCAGCCAAACACCTGCCATCACTTCAACACACACCACTTCACCACACACCACTACCACTGCCTTACCATCATCACCACCAAAAATCACTTCACCTCCCAAAACAGCCACTCCATCATCACCTCCTGCCATAAAGCAGAAGACATCAGATGTTACAACATCTATTGTAATGACAACAGTGGTTGAAACACCAGTTGTTTCAACACCTGTTAGTCAACCACCATCTACCACTCAAATCACCACCACTGATCCACCCAAGACATCATCAGCTTCTCCTGCAATAAAAAGGAGAAGGATTCTCATACCTGGTGATGATTCTCCATCACCACCACCAACATCTTCAAAATCTCTTGCACTTATTCCAAACCCTGTTCCTCTCTCATCATCTCAGATTCAAAAGCCATTAGCTCCTGCAGGTGTTCAATTTCCTCTTGAGCTCATAGTAGTCAGAGAAGAAATTAAATCCTTCTATTATGAGGATGATCCTGCTAAAAGGAGCTTGCCATCTGTTGAAGGATATCCAAGGCCAAATAATATTGAAGAATATTTAAAAGTCAAAGCTAAACAAGCAGAGGATATCTCAAAAAGAAATTCACAAGGGAAATTTGATAGAGAAATTCAGCAGAACTACCAATACTTGCTCACACAAGTCAGATCTTTGGAACAATTTGCAAAAAATGTGTGTCAGAAAATATCAGAAAAAGCAGATGAATCCCTGAGAAAAGATTATGTTGAAAACATCATGGCCCACAAGAAATACAAAGGAGAAAGATACATGTATAAAGACTAGACCATTCCTGAGCTGGAAAGTGAATCAAGACATGTTCAAGAACAAAGTGAAACATACTCCTCCAGATTGGGCAAAATACAAAAAGAATGTACCTGATAAAAAGGTAGAGCTGAGGAGAATGAAAGAGGAATTAGCTGCTGCTGATTATGGGTCCTTGAATCAAGTGTTGAGATGGAAAGAAAAGAAAGTCAGGTCCACCTACAAAAGGTTGGAGGAATTACGGAAGAAAGATCCTACAGTTCCACAAAAACCTGACTACCCTGAAGCAGAGGTTTCAACAAGACCACCAAAGCTGCAAATCAGGAGAACCACTGCTCCAGCTGGGGCTGCCATCTATAAAATAAGGCAACAAAAACAATTGGATGCTGAAACCATACAAGAGTTAATAGAAGGTGATGAACTTGTAAAAGAGGGCATTAAGAAGATGATTGTAGAAACTCTTGGATTGGATCAAACTGCAAGTACTGCTCAGTCATTCATCAATAGGCCAACATCACCCAACACCTCATCTAGTAAATAAACCTCTCCCAAGAAACCCATTGGGTTAAAAAAAAATACTAAAATGGATGTCTGATCAAAAGACCCATGTATTGACCCTGTTCAGATCCAATGGAGAAGTAAAGCACATATCAAGGGAACAAGCACTGGGCCTGAGTGTTGAAGATCTACAAGATCTCCTTGAGCTTATACTGTGTAGGGATGAGGAAGATACAAGTTCCATGGATTTTGAGTTGCAGTTAAAAGGACAAGTTAGGGAACTTCTGATGAGACAATAAAGATCCAGAATAATGAAGGGTTTTGGCATTATCTGTTCCAGGGGGAGATTGTTGGGATTAAACCCTATCAGAGGAACAGATAATAAGAGCCAAAACTGGATCACAACAGTGGATTCATAATAAGCAGCTGTTTGCATTAAACTTTCCCCTTGAAAGTGGTTATAACATCTGATGTCCTCTATCCACTGTCCGTATACAACAGCTGCTATCCTTCAAACTGTTGGTGCAGTTGTCTGTCGACTACATCTTAGTTCGAGTTTTAGGTTAGGGCTCATTGTATGAGAAAACAGGAGATTGTATGTGTTTAGTGTATTAGGTTCGCTCATATGGTCATAAGCTTGAAGGTCCGCTTATTTGAACATTAGTGAGGAGATCCGCTTATGTGTCAATAATGTAGGTCCGCTTATATGGACATGTCCATATAAGCGAACCACCCTGGCCTATATATAGGTGACATATGAGCGGAACTAGTAGCGGTTAGATTGTATTATGGCAAAGCCCTGCCAGTTTGTCTCCAGAGCTTGAATATTGTTAGCAGATCAATAAAAGAGACGTTAAATAGTGAAATCAAGCTAAACAAAGACTAAACCAATGAATTCCGCCTCTGATTCAGTCTGAGCACTCTTCTGATCGACTCGTCAGGTCGCATAACGTTCCTACAATTGGTATCAGAGCTCAGGAGGAAGAGTTCTTAACGTTTAGCTCGTTTTCGCTGAAGTATTCTGTTTTCTACACCTTCTTTCTTCACCAGAACGAGATTTACTGGACAAAACCTGCTCAAAATTTCACAAATTGTGTATTATAAGTCATTAACAAACCCTGGAAAGTTTTGGACCAAAATACGGACTAAAAATGACCTAAAACTGCTCGTGAATAGGTTCCGCTTTTATGTCACTATAGGGGTTCGCTCATAGGGACTTGATTGTTGAGGGTTCGCTCTAGAGGTTTGCTTTTAGGAACATATTTGATCAGGTCCGCTCCAAATTACCTCACAGGTCCGCTCCAAATTACCTCAAAGGTCCGCTCTAAAGACACTTAGTTGTAGTTCCGCTCAAGAGATCCGCTTGAACAGACATCAGGTAGATCCGCTTGAACAGACATCAGGTAGATCCGCTTGAACAGACATCAGGTAGATCCCCTTGAACAGACAACTTGTAGGTCCGCTTTTGTGACAACTTTGGAGGTTCGCTTTTAGTGACAAGTGGAGTTTCGCTTTTCTGTACAACTACTTGTTTCGCTTTTGTGAACAACAA
Organism: Helianthus tuberosus; assembly: GCA_030545235.1. NCBI lineage: Eukaryota > Viridiplantae > Streptophyta > Magnoliopsida > Asterales > Asteraceae > Helianthus > Helianthus tuberosus. The sequence continues at coordinate 24,425,459 of CM060389.1, forward strand.
AGATTTGTTGGGATTGTTTAAAAAAAATGACAATGAGGATTGATAACCAGGAAAACAATGATCTTAAAAGGTTAAATGATTGGTATCGAGGATATTTCAGTAGTTCCTATCAGAAATTGCCCAAAGAGGTTTGGAGTAAACGTTTCGAATGTTTTCTGAGTAAGGAAGATGAGAAATTGGATGATTTGGAAAAGCGTTTTGATCGTTTGATTGACTATTTGAAAGAAAATCAAATAGTAATATCAGAAGCTGAAATGGTATCAAAGTTTGCTAATGGATTACCTGCTGAATGGGATGTTTTTTTGAAAAATCTGAGAGAAAATTCAAGTTTTTCAAAATTATCTCTGAATAAATTCATCAGTAAACTGAAAAATCATGATTATGAACTTTATCAAAAGAAGAGAGATGTGTTGGATAAGATAAAAATGAATTTAGAAAATTTGAATTTAGACGTGATATATGAAATAAACAAAAGAATCAATGTTTGTTGGGCAGCGAAAAGAAATTTGATGTATGATATGAAAAGGGGTTGTTATATTGATGATAATGGAAATTCTATTGATCTTGTTACAATCTTTGGTGCAGGTACATATAAGATAGAGAAAGAACAAGATCCAAAGAATGAAGAATCAGTGAAGAATGAATCTTCAAATTCTGAATCAGTGTGCTCCAAATGTGACAACTTTAAGACTGACAATGACAAACTCTTGAAGGATGCGGAAAGTTTGAAATCGGATGTCAAGAAGTTGAAAGATGAGAAGCAAACTGATGTAAAACAGATTTTGGATTTACAGGGAAATTGTGAAAAGCTAAAAGCTGAAAATGTTAAACTGTTAAATGATTTGAACAGTTTGACATCAGAAAACAAGAAGTTGAAAGAAAAAGTAAAAAATTTTTAAGAGAAAATTAAAAGTTTTGAAAATGAAAATTCAAAGATTGAAAAAGATTTTCAAAGTCAAATAAAAATTTTAAAAGATGAGAGAGATATGTTTGGTAAAAACAATCTTGAAAAACAAATTGAAATCAATTCTCATCTTGAAAAGATTATTCGACTTGAAAAAACGGCAGAATGTGCTCAAAAGAAAATCAATGAATGGGAAGAAAAGTTGAAGGTTTTTATGAATACTTCAACTATTCCCTGTCCAAAACCTTTAAATTCAGTTCCAATAAGTGACGATGTCACAAACTTTGACAAAGTCAAAGTTGAAGATTGTGATAAGAAATCTGATGATGAAAATAAAAAATTCGAAAAACAAAAATTGTTTTTGAAATTAAAAGAAAAGTTTCAAGAAACTGTTCTACAATCAACTGAAAAGGGAGAATGCTCTAAGCAAAAACCTTTGAAGAAGAAAGTGGAACAAAAACAAAAAGAGAAAATTTTGAAAAATATTCAAAAAGAAAATAAAAGTTCATCAGATCAATCATCCAATCGCAATCAAAACTTACAAAAAGTAAAAAATGAAAATTCAAAAATTGTTGGTAATGAGTGGTGCAGGTCGGACCACAGAGCTCAAAGGCCAAATCCAGCTTTTAGGAGGAGTGATGATTACCACAAAGCCAGACAATGTTATGATCTGAACGTTTGGTGTAAACATGGTGAATGGTACGATAACAGAGTGTGTTACTCTTGTGGTGTTCGAGGACACATTGCTGTTAACTGCCAGAATCAGTGGTTTGAGACGAGGAGATGCTTTAACTGCAACATCATTGGCCATATTGCTAGAGATTGCTCAATGAGATCAATGAGAAGATCGAGGGCTGAATCTCAGAAGCAGGTAAAGAACCCAGTCAATTTCAAAGCAAAGCCCAAGGAACAAAAAGTTCAAGAACCTAAAGTTCAAGAACAGAAAGTTCTAAAACCGAAAGTGAAGCTTTCGCAGGGGCAGAAAGACAGACTGGGGAAGAAGAGGAAGAAGGCGAGAGAGTATCTCGAGAAGATTTTGTCCTCGTATACAACTGGAAAAGCAGATAAAAGTTCTGATAAATCATTTTGCTCGCCAAAGACTGACAAATCAAGCAAAACAAATTCATCAGATACAAATCTGAGGACGAAAAAGGAAAAGAAGAAGGTGAAAATTGGTGGCAATGAATTTGTTTCTTCGGAAACAAAGGAGCCACATGTCGGTGATGAATCTGACTCATCAAAGTCAGACAAGCCACGTTCAGGCGATGAATCTGGTGTGGTAAAGCCAGAAGAGCCATGTGTTGAGGTAAAAGTAGAGAATTCTGGTATAACAATGGATGATGCAAATTTTCCACCATTGTTGAACAAGAATTCAAAATCACCCAAGGATTGTCAGGCTTGGGTGAATCTGTTCAAATAGAAAAACCTGACTTGCCGGAGTTCCCAGGTTGGTAAGCGTGGAACATGAATCGGCACATTTCTTGAGAAATTTCACTCTGGTGATTTTTCGCCTTACTAGTGGTAAATCAGGGACATTAAGTTGTACTTGATTTTCTACAAGTGGTATTTGAGGTTTGATCTTAAAAATGTTAGTTTTTACAAGTGGTTGAAGAGAACAAAGTGATGAAAGATCCCCGAATTTGTGAAATGACACACTAAACTTATTTTTCGGAAAACCATTTGATTAAAACAAACTTAAGTGTTTTGAAATCATAATGGGAAAATAGTTTGTTGTGAGGGGGAGTTCTGATTGTTTATGCCAGGTGGATAGAGAATTGAAGTGATTTTTATCAAGTTGTCAAGTTTGTACAGTTTGTTTCAAATTTTCCCAGAAAATCAAAATTGAAACATATTTTGATTTTAGGGGGAGTAAAATGTTAAAAAAAATTAGAAAATTTGAAAATGTCAAAAACATTGAAAAATTTAAAAATGAGTTTTGCTGAAACAAGAGGAAATGATAGAAAATCAGTGGACTATCATAGCATGCTAAAGAAATGTACAGTCTAAATGTGATAAACGATCTCACTAAAGATGTGACGATAGGCTCAGCAAGACTAGTAGATTTGCGATAACGATACAAACTTAAATGAAAAAGCCTAGTTCTAGTGGGAAACATGGTTGAAAGCATAGTACTTAGTTTTGTCCTTCTTGATTGTGTGCCTACTCAGTAATCGCTGATTGTCGAAAGACATAAAACTGGTTAAGTTTGTGAACTTTCACAACTTTGCTAAAAAGTCGCTGTGATTGTGCATTTTATTTTGCAAAGACTTAAACTTGTTTTATTTCTTTATTTTGTTTAAGCATCGGACATCCTCTGCGTATACGTGAGTATCGACCTGGATGTTGTTGCCTAAACGTTCTGCTTTATTTTCTTTGGTGTTTCGTTTAAGCTTTGGATCACCTCTGCGTATACGGAAGTATCGACCGGGTGGTTAAAGCCTAAACAACTTCAACTTGTTTTATTTTTTCTTATTTTGTTTAAACATTGGACTTTCTCTGCGTATACGGAAGTATCGACCTGATTGTTAATGTTTAAACATTCTGCTTTATTTTAGCACAAATCACAGTTGATAAAAGTTTAAAGGCATTACTTGAGTTAGTGTATTGCATGATGAGGGGATATGCTGAGATCGTGGGGTCCATAAGAATTTAGTGTTATATTAATATACCTTAACGTATCGGTAAGCATGTCGAAAGTTTTTAGATTGAGCTTAAAAGGACAAACATATCGTCAATCAATCGTTTAGAGCTTAAAACGATTAAAAGCATAACGGTGCTTGTGATTTGTCTAAAAACTGATCTGATCCTCTTTTGCAAACTCACAAAAATATGTTTGTACATATTTCATTTCTGCATTTAATTTCTGTTATTGCGTTTGTGTTTCATAGTTTGAAAAATCCAAAAAGATTTTTGACAACTGATGTTGAAAAGCTGATATTCAAAATCTCAAAGGCTAAACAAGATGAACAGTTGGGTTGGTTAAATGGTTTGAAATGTTTAGTTGATTCATTAAGTTGAATCACAACATTGTTTTGTTTGTAATAGAGTGTTTGAGATGTGTAGGTTTCTGATCCTGTTGCTACGAAAGCCAGGAGATTAATCAGAACCTGAGAAGAGCTTAAACTTTAAAAACCAGGATTTGATTTCAATGGTGATAACAAATTCCAGACGGCGATCCCAGCTTGATGATAGGGGGAGTCTGACGAGAGTTAGAGCCAGAGAAAGATCCGGGTTCATGATTCCAGGAAGAGTTCCTGAAGAAGACCGATCAAGATTGAAGAGTTATTAGGTTGAAGACTCTCACTGAAGATTCCGTCAACATTCAAGGGGGAGTCTGTTGGTGCAGTTGTCTGTCGACTACATCTTAGTTCGAGTTTTAGGTTAGGGCTCATTGTATGAGAAAACAGGAGATTGTATGTGTTTAGTGTATTAGGTTCGCTCATATGGTCATAAGCTTGAAGGTCCGCTTATTTGAACATTAGTGAGGAGATCCGCTTATGTGTCAATAATGTAGGTCCGCTTATATGGACATGTCCATATAAGCGAACCACCCTGGCCTATATATAGGTGACATATGAGCGGAACTAGTAGCGGTTAGATTGTATTATGGCGAAGCCCTGCCAGTTTGTCTCCAGAGCTTGTATATTGTTAGCAGATCAATAAAAGAGACGTTAAATAGTGAAATCAAGCTAAACAAAGACTGAACCAATGAATTCCGCCTCTGATTCAGTCTGAGCACTCTTCTGATCGACTCGTCAGGTCGCATAACGTTCCTACACAAACTGCTGATGAAGCCCTGAAGACTGTTAAGAAGTAAACACTGCTGGTTCAATCTACTGATGCTAAAGGACTGCCAACTCAAGGACTGATCAACCTTGAGGAAAGCACTGATGAAAGGAGAAAGCAGTAGTTTAGTGTGTCACTTGTTTTGTATAAAGTCAGTGGTTAAGATTAGCAGTGTTTGTATAGGAACAGTAGTTAGAGGTTGTTAGGTTGTTAGATGTCGCTTTCATGGTGACGTCAGCTAAGATGCTTCAGTGGTTTGAATTGTCTATAAATGGAACTGTACCCTGTACTGTTACATTTGATGGACTAAGTGAGTTCTTCTCCTCTAATCCAATCCTTTCATCTTATGCAATCAACCATGGAGTATCAGGCTGAGGGGGAGTTTAGTTTGTAAGCATGCTTTGTAATCTTTTGATTTGTATTGTAAGCATTCGACTCAATGAAAAGCATGTATTTATTAAAACTATTTTCTTCTTTGATTGTGTTTACAAAGTTTGTTGTTCATTTCGCTGCATTTAAACTCTGTTCATTTCTATTGATTTGTTCAAATTATACAAACAAACACAATCATAAGGAGCCTCAGATCCTAACAATGGTTTTTCCGGAAAATTAGTTTTGTTGATTTCAATTGTAAAAACGGGGTTATGATCATCACATTGTTTTCCAAATACCACATGAATAAAAGTTAAATCAAGTTCAACTTAATCACCTTGATTAACCACTTGCAGGTTCAACCATACCTCTTGTAGGTTTGCTTACCAACCAGTACTACTTGTAAATCGAAATATAACAATTTTGAAATTTTGGTAAAGATGCCGATTCATGCTCCACGATTACCAACTTGGGAGCTCCGACAAGTCAGGATTTTAAGTAAACGCTGTCACCCAAGCCTGACCAGCCTTGGGTGATTTCCATCTCTTTGATTCATAAAATTCTTTTGCTCCTTTTACCTTTCCGTCGACCATCTTCCCAAAAATATATTTCACATTTCCATTAAAAGCCTTTTCAGCATCAAATTCTTCCTTACCAGAGAATAATTGATTTGAAATCTCAACCTTTCCAACTTTTAACTTCAAGTTTTCTTTTGACAATGGTAGAAAGTTTTCCTCGTTCATTTCTGGAACGGAATTCTCATCACTTTTCACAACAAATGACTACTCTGACTTTGACGAGTCAGAGTCATTGTCAGAACTACTCTCTGAACTTTTAACAACCCATTTTTGTTTGTTCAAATCGACTTTTCTTTTGTAAAAACGTTTTGAACTTTCACCAATTTCGAAAGTCTAATTTTTGAACTTTTTAAAACTTTCTGTTGGTTGTTTCTTTTCATCAACACATTTCCTTTTCAACTTTGAGTTAGAAGTAACTCCCTGTTTTGTATAAGTGGACTTTGGGCAATTCCAAGCGATATGTCCAACTTCTTGGCATTTGAAACAGGTTCTATGTTCAACTTTCTTCTCAGATTCTTTCACCATATTCTTTTTCCTCTCAGCAAGAAACTCTTTGTTTGTCTGTCTCCAGAATTGTTTCTTATCTTCTTCTACTGAACTTATTCCTGAAACAAATTTAGTTTTTGGTTTATAAGTTTTCTCATTTTTATGATTTTCTGGGGGAATGAAACCTAACCCCTTCTTTTTGAAATTACTGTTATGGTTTGGTTTCTTTTGAAAACCTGAACCAGAACTGTAACCTTTCTTCTTGTTCAATCCCTGTTGAACTCTTGAAGTGTATTTTTTAGGTTTTTTAGCAAGATTTAAATCTTTTATTTCAGAAATATTAATTTCCATTAATTTGAAAACCTATTTGATCATTTCAGTTTTAACACTTCTTATTGGAAATTCTTCATCAGAAAATAATTTGTTAGAATCTTTCAAAATATATGCTACTTTGAATGTTTCGTCATTCAAATTATTTTTCGACATCAGAAAATTCTTTATTGTAAACCCGTTTGACCGGTGAACTCGGACGTTTGTCTGATGAACTCGAACTTTCAGATTTAGACTCCGACTTTGACTCTTCATCTATATCCAACACCTGATCGACCACTTTCTTTAATAACTCAGACTCATGATCAGTGTCAGACGCTGTGAATGTGACGTCAATGTTGTCTGGTAACTCATCAGTGGTTTCAGACTTTAACTTTATATTGACAGCCTTTTTCAATCGTTCCTTATTTGGTTTTCTAGGAGAATAACTTTCCCAGATCAGAGGCGGACACTTGTTATACTTGACACTTTGTTTCTTACCAGTATCCTCTTCCGTCTTTTTATCTTGAAAAGCTTCAAGACCTGCAACAGTAGGATAAACTCTATCAATCAAATAATCACAAGCTTTATAACTCATCAGTAATCGTTTGATTCTCTCATTTTCAATTTTTCGAGTTCCAAATCCTGCTTCAGCTTTGCACAATCTTCAATATACTCATTGATGACCCTCTGCTTTGTCATCAATGTTGAACTCATCATTTTCTGAGCAGCTCCCATTTCTAGGTTTGTCTTGTTCAAATTATCAACCGTTCTGTTCAGTACATCATATGATTCTTTCACATACTTCACATCAAACAACAATTTTTCTTTCAACTCTTCTAGTTCACGATACTTCTTGTCTTTCTCCTCACAATCTTTGCAAGGTTTCAAGCATTTCAGACAAGGTTTCGTGACCTCAACAATCTTCTCAACTTCGACAATCTTTTCAACTTCAATGATTTTTTCAACTTCGACTATTTTTTCAACTATTTTCTCCACTTCAACAATTTTCTCTACCACCTTCTCAATCATTGGTTCTTCATCAAATTCTACTTTTACCTCACACTCTTCATCTTCGACCTTTTCAGTCGGATTTTCTTCAGCTTTTACTTCTTCAGCTTCCATTTTTTCCTTTTCTTCAGCAATCCTTCTTGCTTCCAGTTCTCTCTTCAATCTAGCAGCCTTCTTTTCATTCAACATCTCGATCTTATCTGCAAAAAACAAATTAAAACTATAAGTATCCAGACCTTTACTAGCTTTATTGATATACTCTTCTTCGTCATCGGTGTCTGCATCACATCCTAATTCTTTAAAAATCGATGTTCTTTTTGGCTTAGATTTAACTGACTCTTCTTTCAAGATTTGAGCAACAAAAGCTGATTTTTCTAATGATTCTTTATCTGGAATATATTTATCCCAGCTAAATCCCTCTGCCAATCTTTCATCATCTTGATTTACAAGATAAGCTTTCTTCTTTCCATCTTCAATAGCACAAGATGATGACAGTTGTTGTACAAGCTGATGATAAATTGATTTTCGATGATAATTGTTGCTTCCAAACGGATCTTGTCTTCCGGTTACTTCTTTATTTGTACACTCTCGTTTAAAATGCCCCTTTTCTCTGCAACGAAAACAAGTAACCTTTGATTTGTCAAACCCTAACGGAGATGTAGCAACATCACGAAGATCATCTCTACCGGTGATTTGTGTAAATTTTTCTGCTCTTCTTACAGCACTTGCTAAACACCACTTGATGTCCATCAACTCAAGTTCCTCAGAATCAATCTGGTCATAATCCTCTTTGGTGAGCATCGAATTTCCAATTCGTCCAGCAACTAAGCTTTCATACGACTCTAACATAGTAACAAGTGATGCCATGTGTTGCTTAGCTATTTCTGGAGAGAGATTTTGACCATTTTGAATATTCAATGTAACATTGCATTGCATTGCAGATTAGTTGAAATCTGTCGTTGAGAACTTGGTGTTGAGAAATTCGGATCAAAACTTGAATACGATGACAAATATCCACCACTCTGAGTTGTAGTGCTAACATTTGTTCCAGAAGAACCATCAGCACTGAAAGCAGTCTTAATCTTCGGACTCGGAGTAGTCTCAAATTTGTTTCCTCTGTAATATAGACTAACATACTGTTGAGCATTTGGATTATTCATGATAGCAGTTTTCTGAACATCCAATTCATGTTCTTCAATCTTCTGAATGAATTTACTCAAATTCATATTTTCAGATTTTCTCATATGTTTCAAAATCAACAAATATGTTCCCCATTTATTCTGCGGTAATGCATCAGCAAGCTTATCAACCCATTCATCGTCGTCTTTCTTGATTTCCAATCTTCTCATTTCCTGAATAAGATGACAATATCTATCGATATTCGTTTTGGTTGTTTCACCTTCAAAAGGTACAAACATATCAAATGATTTCTTTAGTAATGCATATTTATTTTTTATCATATCAGCACTTCCTTTAAACTTTTGAATCAATGCCAACCAAATTGATCTAGCAGTGTCTTCATGTTGAAGCAAAACAAAGATATCTTCTTTTACTGCTTGTTGGAGAATACTAATCATCAATTTCTCACTGGTGTATTTTAACTTCTCAGTCGCTGAAAAATCACTTAAAGATTTTTCATTTCCACGGTCATCTATCGGTTTTTCGTAATCTTTGTCCAACGCACACCATGCATCAAACTTATAAGCTTGCACCCATGTTTCAAAACGGTTTTGCCATCCTTTAAAATCCTCGATGTACATAAGCTTTGGAGGCTTTTGTGACGTTCCCGTTTCATTTTCAATTTCAAGAGTTTCGGCAACTGTGATTGGAGCAACTGGGCGGTAGCAAACGCATTGTAAAACTCTTCTTCCATGTTTCGGTAACACGTTTCACAAATTTCCTCTCAAACGAAATGCAAATCTCAAGCGAAATGACTTTTGGAACGAAATGGACCCTTCACACGAAATGGATCCTTCAAACGAAATGAGTTTCTTCAAACGAAATGAACCCAGTTACCCAATTCGTGCGAAATGAACTGATGTTTTAAACGAAATGGTACTTTGGTGCGAAATGAGGACCAATTTTGTCAATCCGTGCGAAATGGAACCAAATTTTGTCAATCCGTGCAAAATGAAACCTGTGATGACCAATACGTGCGAAATGAAGATGCTTTCACACGAAATGAGCTATTTCGTAAGAAATGATGTCTCAATAGTTCATTTCGTGCGAAATGAAATGCTGATGTCACACTATCGGCCGGAATTTTGTCAAATTAACCAAGTTTTAGGTTGATTTTAGATCTGATTCTTTCAAGGATTGTTTAAAACAGTGTTTCGCTTGTTATATGTGAAATTCAATCCATTTTAACCAAGATTTTAAGGTTAATTTTGAAAAGAAGGTGTAGAAATCAGAAATTTTGATGAAATCAAGCTGAATTCGGTAAGAACTCTTCCTCCTGAGCTCTGATACCACTTGTTGGATCGAGATTCGATCTAAACGAGTCTATCAAAAGAGTTCTAATCCATATCAAAGGCGGAATTCAATGATACAGACTTGATTACAGCTTGATTCACTCTTTAATTGTCTTGTTTATTGATTTGAAAGCATTACAGGTCAAACGACACTTCAGCAGCACTTCGGCTCTGGAATCCGGAACTGTTACAAATGAACTGGCAGCTCAGGTATATATAGGGAAGGTATTTCGCACGAAATGACCAATATCCATTTCGTGCGAAATGGCTCTTGCCATTTCATGCGGAATGGTCCTGTACATCCAATTCCCTCTAAACTAACCTACCGAGCTCCATTCTATCCAATCTAGACACAAGACTCGATACAAGACGAAGTCGACAGACATATGCACCAACATTATATGATTTTTTTTTATATGTTACAATGCTTCTTTATTCTTAAAACACAAACAATCGTATTACATACTTATTTAGCATTGATTTCATGTTTTATTTCATGTTAGACCTAGTTACAAGTTAGGTGACCATTGGTACATATTATTTACATAACATAATCAGCAAATTACACATTATAATGTTAAAAAAAAAAAAGAATAGGGTTGGCAGAATCAGCGACCAGCTTTGAGCTGGGTTTTGTGGACTTGTTTCAATGCTTAACCCCTCCTAATCACTTCCAAAGCCCAACCCATTGAAACCCTAATCCCTTCCCTATATAATAAGCACTTCCCCATCCTTTATCCCACTTTTACCACTCTCAAACACACTCAAAAACCCACCCAAACATAGCTCAGTTTTTAGCAACATTTCAGAAAGTTCCAACCCAAAAAGTGAGTTTTAACTCACTTCCACTTCAATTTTCGTCTTGTTCTTTCTTCTACAACACTTGGATAACCTCCAGGAAGGTTTTCACAAGTTTTCTTGGGCAAACTAAGGTGAAACCTCACCATTTTTTAGGACCAAAGTGCACCTATATTTCAGCTCATTTTTATCTTCTTAATTCTTCATGTTTTGGAAGAAAACTCATGTTTTACTCATACAAACTTATGTCCTTATGCCACTAATCAAGTCTATGATTAGTGTGCTTAAAAAACAAGGTTGTTACATACAAATTGGAGGTGTTTAATCCCTTCAAACTTTATGTTTTTAAAAGGGTTTTAACCCACAAGTGTTGAACAAGACTTGAGCTTGTATAGTGTGATTACTTGGAAAGCTTTGTCTATCCTACTTCCAATCCACACCTCACTTGATGATTTCCCTTAGTATAGTGTGTATATTTCATTCCTTATTGTATTCATGACCATCCTTGTTGTTCTTGTAACAACTTGTGCATTGGTGAAATCTACGAAAAAAGGCCTTAAAACGGAAGGTTATCCTCCTACCTCCTTGCATGACTTATATGAGATCCTTGTTAAACTTGTTGGACTATAATCATACTATATACTATATACCATATATAAAACATATAAACCGAACCCTTGATGATAATCAAATGATTATTCGTCAAGGTACTAAGTTACATCATCTAAGTACTTAGTCCCTCGTTACGATTCTAATAATCATTAAACCCATGAAATCATTCTAACCCCTATGGGTTTTTATAGTGTCAAGAATGAGTACTAAGTCTAGAGGATTATTTTCTTGTATATTTAATTTTGCTATACTTTAAATTCCGAATCTAAATCCTCCTTCATCATCCAAGTTACTCACACACCTATGTTTCATCTTGTAGAAGGACTCTGTGTTCCACCTCCAAACCAACAAACTCTGCACGAACTAACAAGTGGAAGCTTGCAAAACCGTGAGTACACTTGACCCATTTTCATTTTAGCACTTTTTGGGTGCAATATGTTGACCTTATCAAAATCACAACACTTTATTCTTTATGCAAATTCATGAAACAATCCAAACACACGATAACTACTTGTTATGCTTGATACATATGCTTGGGTGATTCTTATGTGATACAATAGTCATTAGCTTCATACGAGCCTCCATTTAACATGTATAGCACTATAAAATTAACGCACCACCCGTGAACGAGAGGTCATGTTAAATTTCATTCTTTTTTGCGTAAACAGAGGGTTGACTAGAATATTGCATGCCATGATATGTTGATCTTGAATAACTTAGGTTGCCATGTGGATTCGTTTTAAACTTTTTATACTTATGCTTATATACTTAAACTTGTGTACTCGCCAATGCATTTTTGTGTTGAACTATACTTTGTTGACATGTTGCAGGTTGATGAGGTTGATTATGACAAAATCTAGTAGGGACGACACTAGAGACGCACTTGAAATTACTAGATTTGTTACTTTAAATTGTTGAACTTGTTGTATTGTTTCATGTTGTATTTGAAATTTCATGATTGTAATTGACAATTTTATTATGATATGAAATCGGTTTTGAATTAATTATTGTCGCAATTAGCGTTATGTGTGATGAGCAATCTATCTTCGTCTCACTCCGATGTTTCCGCCATCGGTAGGGGTGTGACAAGTTAGAGCCCTCTCAGGTTAGCCCCATATCCCCAAATAACCCGGCTATAGACACATTCAACTATCCTATCACACCCGACCCGCAACGGTTATTAATCGGGGCATGATGATTGTCCAAAGCTTATAGCACTATTATAAGTTTATATATTTAATCATGTTAAAATTATAATGTCACATAATATATAAGCTTCAAATAATTCATACAACATTTTAAGTCATGAAACATAACACAAAATCCAATTTATTTTCTAAAGCACGTCCAATGTGTCTTCATCTTCAACTCATCACACCTGATTTCATGTATCATGCGTAAAAGTAATTTTGGGTTAACAAAAATGTTGGTGAGTAAATCTATATTTAATATAATAATTTGTTTATTATTTTAAAGAAAAATATTTAACATGTAATCCAAGTGTTAGAATACTGATCACAATATAAAAACACCAACAATAATTCATACATACCAAATAAGATGATGAGAATAAGCGAATAAAGCGATTATGTGACTATGTGAATATACGACTATGCGAGACTCAAGCCCCGAAGAGAGAATATAATGATGGTGGCGATACCAGGCTACAGCATATGGTCATGGGGAACCGGGCAGCCAGTGGGTACACAATGACGTGCTAGAATACAATTGACTGCGACTTCACATAAACAAACCACAACTACACATACACATATTTACACATTGACTTTGTATGTTATGATTAAAGTGAATAAGTATACGAATATATGACACGTGATACACCCTAAAAGATTAAACGTAAAAGGGGGAAAGAGTTAGATCTGCTCACAGTTTTGCGTTTATTTGATTCTTGGATTAACCGCACGAATTTTGGGGAAAAAACTCCAAAAGACAATATTACCTAAAAGTATGTAATAACAAAATATACAAAACATCCAACAACAAAATAAAACTATAAAAACAATGATTTTGGGGATTTTGTAATATCCTAAAATTACATATAATAAGTCTAACCTAAAAACAAAACTAATATTAGTAACTAAATAAATAATGTGATTGAGTTGTAATAATAATAATATTAACACAAAATATTTATGTCCAATTTTTCATATTATTGTATAAGCTATGTCATATTAATCCAATTCAAACTTAACAACAAATATCTATACTTTAGTCAAATTATTGAATTTATATCTAATAATTCCAAAAATTCTAATAATGAAATAATAATACAAAATAACAACAATATATGCCATTATATCTTGAAAATACCAATAATAGGTAAATTAATAAAAAAACATCTTATAATTTTATTAGCCCAAAAATATATCCATGTCCTACATTTTTATTTGAAATCATTAAATTTGTTAAAAAGACTAAGTTTATATTTTTAATCTAATTAGTCCTTTTATTACCAATAATTTACCATGAGTTATGAACTTATGAAAATTCCAAGTCTTGGGTATTTTATAGAAATCAGAAAATTATACTCATGATATTTTATTTTGCTTAATTCCAGGGCCACCAAAACTGAAGGGCCACCATTTTTTAATAGATTTTCTTTATACTAGGCCCATTACTAAAGAGATTAGGCCCAAATCTAACAAACTGTGATGTCTATTACCCATTTACCAGTGGTCGTCCTTTAATGTTAACATCAAAAGCGCGTGTGATGATGAATCCTCGCTATCAGCGGTGTGAAGAACGAAAGCGACGAGTATCAGAGAAGCCGTTTGGGTTTCCTAAATGGAATAAAGCAATCAGCGCGACGATAATCATGGCATCCCAATCTCCATTGAAATCGAATAATGGTTGCCAGGTAACGTTTAACAACAATCTTGAACTCTTTTTATATAAACTGAAATCAAATTCGAACCCCCTCAGTAACTGTAATCCTTTTTCACAGTCTTCTATATTTGTCGAGATCGAAACCCCCAAACATAAAATGGAATCAGTTTTGTGATTTATCATAACTCGATTTTATAATTTGAAACTTGGAACTTCGACATTGGCAGTACTCTGACTTAGTTTTGCAATTTAGTTTTATGGCTGGCTTGGAAATTGGAAGTTGGAACACATTGGCACTCTGACTCCTTTCTGCAGTTTAATTTTGTGGTGGAGATTTAATCTTCTGGCTCTCACTAAGGTTAGACATCCTCATTTGTTGATTTTAAGTTGTTTAGGGAATTATTGCTTATTTGGTTATTTCAGTTTGTTGTTAGGCATTTTAGGGTTTATTTGCTTGTTTTAATTTGTTGTTTAGGGCTTATTGTTAATCTCTAAACATATACAATATCTATAAAAAACATATATCTTTCAAAAAATAAAAAAATAACTACGCCAGTTATAAACATTTTAGTTTATAATTGTCGGTCCTAAGCCCAGGTAAAGGAAGAAGGTTTTGTCACACCCCGACCGCATTAAAACAACGAAACCGCGGCGGAAACTTCGGGGAGTGGAGCAACAGAATTATTGTTTCACAACCATGGATTCAAAAAGTTTTGTTTTATTGATTCATAAGATAATTTACATTGTCTTAAAACAAAACAAACAAGTTAAACATAGTCTATCATCGTTATTAGGTCACTAAGGCCTCGTCCAGTCCTAAGTGAGCATGCATCCTAGCAATCAACATCATTCAACAACACCTGAAACATATGTAAAAACAAAGTCAGCAAAGAAATGCTGGCGAGCACATAGGTTTTATGAGAGTGTCGGATTCATGGCTCGTTTACATGTTGCAATACCTCATTAGACTACAAGAATCAAAAGTTAAAAACCTTATTTTGAAAGGGGTATAGTATTGCAACATAATTAACCAACTCAAATCAAGTAGGTTATATTTTATAAAAATCTCGTAGCCATGATTCTTAACCCAAAACATTTGTTTAAGTAAACCAAATAGTAAATCATCTCGTTAGTAAAACTCGTATGGTTTATATTATTTAGAAAACATAGTTGTGTGACATAGTTTTAAAATCGTTTGCCCAAGTGAACTAAATAATGCCACGGAATGTAATATGATAAAAACACTTATATATAAGAAGTACCAGCGGCGTATCTACCATGCTTTTATCATATCACACCCGTCCCATTATCTAATCACAACCCAAAACCAATCGTTTGTTCAATTCGTTTAACTCATTTAAATCGTTTCAATCATTTAAAATCGTTCAATCCTTCAAATCGTTCTCGTTTTAATTGTGAAAACTACTTTTGGTCGTCTCGTTTATAACATTCAAACCTTCGTAACTCGTCCATCGTTCAACTCATATTAACAAACCACCAAAGGGTAAGTTAACAATCACAGATTCAGTCGTTACCCACATAACCATGGGTGCAGTCTGATAACGGGATTTGTCAGATCCTATGGTACCATAACCTAATACTGGTCGGTTCGGCCAAAATTAATGAATGTTATTCGTTATGTAAATACATTCAACAAGTTCGTTCACATTATCGAAATGTTTATTCATTCCCATTATCGAAATCGTTATTTGTTTAATATAAACCATATTAATCGTTTTTGAAACCATCGTTAAAAATATCGAAATCGTTTTACACATATGAATCACCCCAAAACAATTGAAAAACAGTAAAATAGGGGAACTATGTACTCACATAGTTACCACAAAACATGTAAAAAGAGGGGATCTATGTACTCACATCGAAGTGCAAAGTATCATTTATCTAAAGAACTCAACAAGCTCAGGCAAAACAAGGAAATCAAGCAGTACCTAGAAATGGGATCGCCTAGTTAAATAATCGACACCTAAATCGGAAGATCGGGTAGAATGAGGTTTCGTAAACCAAATGAGTATTGGAACTCATGTGATATGGTTTAACAAATCTTACATTCTAAATCGGAACCTATCCTAAGTGCCTTCGACCCGTTACGACCAATTAAGGTAGCTTATGCTACTTTAACGCGTCGTTCGCGCAAAAGCGCGTTCGAGACGCCTAACTAGCCCAATGACAAGTATTATATGCCTAAACATGTTTTAATATGTTGTATAATCAGTTAAATGACAAAAGTTTAAGTTACATATGCTTAAAATCCAATTATGCATGAAAAGGGTATTTTGGTCATTTACCTAAGGCATATAAACTACCTATCATACAACTAATTAAACTAAGTGACCATAAGGTATAACCTCGAAAGGTTATTCCATATACAACTATGGACTCTAAACATGCTTGGTCGGATCCTAATGATCGACCAAACGGGTCGAGTTCGAAAGTCTAAGCGGTGGTTTAGACCGCTTGACTTACGACCCTATACAAGCACAAGACTAAAAGTGACGAGTTAAACATGTTAAAACATGTTTAACTAAGTTAGAAAACAGGTTTTGATATCAAAACAAAGAGTTTTGATACCCAACAATAGTTTGGTTGCAAAATACGCATAAATACGCATTTTGACCAAAACTATGACTCGTCACTTCGACTACTCAACGTGGTAATCAGTAGGTATAGTCACACGGGACAATAACCATCGTGATTATGCTCACGTTGCAAAGTTCAAACGAACTTTGTGTTGACCAATTCGTGGTCAAAGCAGAAAGTCAAACAATGTTTGACTTTTACGCTTGAAAAGCAATAAAAGCACGAAAGAAACTTACAAGAGGTCCAAGCTAGGAAGATTTTGATCCAAACTACTCAGGTATAAAGTTTTGAACTTCAACTTAGAGTAATTCAGACCAAAGTGTGAGCAGAAATGAAATGAATTGGTGGGTTTATATAGATTTTGAAGAACCGTTAAGATCGTTTCTCGAAGTTTGAGCTTCAATCTAGGCCTTACATTTGGACACAAGGTTTTGCAATACAAGGGGTACTCTAAACCAGTCCATAGTGTGCAAATTCAGTGGTTAAAAACCATCAAAACCAGTTCAAGAGACGAGATTCAATGTTTCTGCAAACTGCTGTGCTGGTAAGGGCTTACGGACCGTAAGCATGTCCCCATACGGTCCGTATGGGACTTGCAGGTCAGCAACTTTCAAAGTTTGGCAGTTTTAGTCCCTGAGCTTGTTTTGTCGCGTTTCGACACTTCTAACACGCGTCAAGCCCATTTTCAAGCTCCTCAATGATGTTAAAGCATAGGGAACATGAAATATGCTTGAAAATATCTCGAATGTCGGTTTGTTTGGTCGTACGGTTGCGTTGTTCGGTTAATTACGACAGAAATCGTAACGAACGCGTGTACGATCCAAATTGCGCGAAGAATGGTATTTTTGCATTCCAATCACTAAAAGAACATATTTTAATGATTACAAAAATTTTTGGATGTCCGGATATATTCAGAATGTAAGATATGCGCGAAAATGCAAACTTATGCACTTTTTGACGCTTTTAGTCCCTGTTTGATCAAAAAGTTTATTTTCGCATACCAAACCCCTCAAAGCCTATTTCTAAGCTATGTAAAGGATATTTAGGGTATGTTTAACTTATGATCAAGTTCCAGAATGTTTGTTATCATACGAATCGGGATACTTTCACAGTTTGACACAAATAGTCCCTGCGATCGAATAGACTTGTTTTCGACACACCAAACCATCCAAAACTTATTTCTAATTTATGTAAAGGTTATTTAAGGTATGTTAATCCTATTTCACTATTCTGGAGTGTTTGTCGCGTTAAACTGACTGCGTTTACGCATCAGTTTGCATATAACTTTCCAGAAAGCGATTTAACGCTTGAAATCGAACTCGAATCAAATCATAAAATCATCAAACACAAATACACATATAATAACACCAAAACACAATGTTTTATTGATAGTTGATATTGTTTTACATTGTACAATGTTTCCAGAGCACAGTTGTCACAGTCTCCCCTACTTTAGGAAATTTCGTCCCGATATTTTAACTAGAGGAAACTTGTGAGAGCAATTGTGGGTATTTCACTTTAATTTGGTCCTCACGTTCCTAATTAAACTCTAGGCCACGTTTGGACTCCCAGCGAACTTTAACCAATCGTATTCGCTTGTTCTTCAACTTTTTGACTGCATGGTCCATTATCTCCACAGGTTTCTCGACAAAGTGCATCGTTTCATTAACTTCAATTTCGTTGAGCGGAATGTGAAGATCAGTATTGGCTAAACACTTTCATAAATTGGACACATGGAATGTTGGGTGAATATTTCCAAGTTCAGGAGGTAGCTCTAATCGATAGGCAACCTTTCCAATTCTTTCAACAATCTTAAATGGTCCAACATATCATGGTGCAAGTTTTCCTTTCTTTCCAAATCTCACCACTCCCTTCCAATGTGATACCTTGAGTAGGACACGGTCTCTGACTTGAAATTCTAAGGGTTTGCATCGCATATCCGCATAACTCTTTTGACGGCTTCTTGTTGTCACAAGATTATCGCGAATTTTCTTAATTTTGTCTGTTGTTTCTAGAATGAGTTCAGGTCCGGTAAGCTGAGCTTCACCGATCTCATTCCAACAGACAGGTGAATGAAATTTTCGACCGTATAAAGCTTCGAACGGTGCCATATTGATACTAGCATGATAACTATTGTTGTAAGAGAACTCGATCAACGGAAGATGAGAATCCCAATTACCACCAAAGTCTATCACGCATGCTCTAAGCATATCCTCCAACATTTGAATCGTCCTCTCAGATTGTCTATCTGTTTGGGGATGATAAGCAGTGCTTAGATTTAGTTGGGTTCCCATAGCAGATTGCATGGTCTTCCAAAAATGAGATGAAAATCGAGCATCACGATCGGAAATGATATCCAAAGGAACACCATGTCGAGATACAATCTCATCAACATAAATCTTTGCAAGTTTATCAGGAGATAGATCCCCGCGAATCAGAATAAAATGAACAGACTTCGTTAATCGATCGATGACAACCCAAATAGCATCGTGACATTTAGATGTACGCGGTAATTTAGTGATGAGATCCATATCAATGTTCTCCCACTTCCAAACTGGTATCTCTGGTTGTACAAGCAAACCGGATGGTCGTTGATGTTCAGCCTTGACTTTGAGACAAGTTAGGCATTTCGAAACATACAAGGCAATATCCCTCTTCATACCAGGCCAACAGTACTGAGTAACAAAGATCCTTGTACATTTTGTTATCGCCGGGATGGATGGAATATCGAGACTTGTGAGATTCATCCATCACTAAAGTGCGAAGATCGTCTTGTTTCGGAACCCATAATTGACCCTTGAAATAAAGTTACCCCTCGTCTCTCGTTTCGAGTTTAAGCTCAAGTTGAAGTGGTAGCTCATATTTCAATAAGCCTTTGGTTACACATGATCGTTGAGCTTGAAGGACACGAGATTGGATATCAGATAGAGTACGAACAGAATGAAGCTTGACTCGTTCCTTTCGGCTAAGCGCATCGGCTACGACATTCCCCTTACCAGGATGGTAGCGAATTTCACAATCGTAGTCGTTTAAGAGTTCAACCCAGCATCGTTGCCTCATGTTCAGCTCCTTCTGAATAAGAATGTGCTGGAGACTTTTGTGGTCTGTGAAAACCACACACTTTGTGCCATAAAGATAGTGTCTCCGGATTTTAAGTGCGAAAACCACAGCACCCAACTCAAGATCATGAGTGGTGTAGTTCTTCTCGTGAACTTTCAGTTGTCTTGATGCATAAACTATAACTTTACCTCGTTGCATAAGAACATAACCAAGGCCTAGACTCGACGCATCACAATAGACAACGAAATCATCGTTTCCATCAGGCAAAGACAAAAGAGGAGCATCACATAGCTTTCGTTTCAGCGTTTGGAACGCTTCTGGAGGTAACCCGGGTAGTTCTTCAGGGAATGCATCTGGATAATCAGAAATGATAGGGATGTCTTCGATCTTGGGCTTTGGTTCATCAATAGTCACTTGTGCCATGTAAATGGCACAACCCTTCTTCAAACACCTTGACGCCTTAAGCATAGACACTTGCTTGGGCAACCCATACTGGGTGTCTCCCTGAATTGTCAACGGCTCACCATAAGGAGTTTTAATAACCACTTACTTCTTGTCACAAACGATCTAAGCTTGGTTATGAGATAACCAATCCATGCTTATTACTATGTCGAATCCAGCTAGTTTCAAAGGAAGCAAAGACAACGAAAAAGAGTGGTTCCTAATGGATATAAAACATCCATCTAACACGGTTGAAGCAGTTTCTATGGTACCATCGGCCAATTCTACTTCATACTTTATGCTTACGGTTTTAACAGGCAGATTTAATAACTTACAAAATTTATTGTCTACAAATGACTTATCTGCACCCGAATCAAACAATACCCTTGCATAAACATCATTGATAAGAAAGGTACCTGTTATCACGTTGTCGTTTTGAATGGCCTCCTGAGCATTCATTGGAAAGACCCGATCATTGGTATTTTTACCTTCTCCGGGCTTCTTTGCATACTTCGGGCAGTTGGACTTGATATGCCCTTTCTCGTTACAGTTGTAACAAGTCGCATCCTTTATCTTCTTGCAGTCTAACGTTTTATGCTCGCTTGATTTGCAGATCCCACAAGCTCTGGGCTGCGATTGGGATTTCGATTCGAACCTACATTTCCCTAGATGACGCTTCTTGCAGGTTTTACACCTGGGTTTTTCACCCGACTGTTGGTTATCCTTCTTGAACCCTGAACTCTTCTTGTTCTCAGAGTTCCCCTTATGTTTCTTCTCAGAACGGCGTGAGCTCTCATCCTCACGTTTCCTTTTCCCTTCATCAGAGTTCCTAAGCGATCTCTGCCTGACCGCATCGAGAGTAAGAGATAACGACAGATCAGCCACTGACCTAAAGATAGTAGGTCTTGATGCTTTCACACTTGCCTTAATCTCCGGGGCTAAACCTCCAATAAAACGAGCTATGCATTTTGTTTCCGGTGTGACCAAATATGGAACCAATCGTGACATAGTGTTGAAGCTCGTAAGATATGCCTGACAGTCTAAGTTCTTCATAACCAATGTCAAGAAGTCAGTCTCAATCTTCTCAACTTCATGTTGAGGACAGAAATTTTCTTTGATTAGAGCAACAAACTGCTCCCAAGTCAGGTTGTATAATGGAATCTTCCCTGTAGCTTGGATCAGTGACCTCCACCAAGCTAGAGCTTCTCCTTTAAACGATTGTGACACGAACTTCACAATGTCCTGTTCGGCATAACCACTAATATCAACCACTGTGTCCATCTCATCTAGCCACGTCATGTAATCAATGGCTCCTTTCTCCCCTGTGAAGTCTCTGGGCTTGTAGGAGACGAAATACTTATATGAACAGGTTTTAGGACGTGGCTCTTGATTGAGCACTACCTTTTTAGATGGAACACTCCACTGATTCGATGAGTGATGAGATTCGCTCTTGCGAGCTGTATGAGTCTTAGAGGGTGGTTTTGAATGTGGTACAGACTGAGTTCTGACGCGGGAACCACTTGATTCATTAAATTGTCTGTCAAGAGCTCGAGTAACGGCATTATCTATTAATACCTGCAGTTCCGCACCAGCTACATTAAATCTGGTAGTATCATTATTCTCCCTCGGGTGGCTGATAAACTCATCTGATCCCGCCATGTAGCTTGATTGCTACATAAAATATTGACAATGATTCATCCAGAAGTTTATTATGGAATTTTCATTTATGGCAATTCATTAACCATGGTAATTATAAACCATATTGGTTAATTTAATTTTATTTAAATTTTCATTATATTTTATCCCAGTTATAATTTATTTAGGACAATAGGGTGGCATACAAAAGGCCTAGTCACAAGGACAATTTTAAATTGTAAGCCATGATATTATAGGATCCAGGCATTTAGGTTTGAACGTAGTTCATTACCTTTCTTGACAGGGAGTCGTAGACTACAACTGTCTTTTATCTTATATGACAATGAAATATGGCCCGTAGGCCCTACATCACAAATGGATGTTTAAAAAGATACTAAAGGGAATTGGAAGAATCCAATATAAGGATGACTTATGTGATTTTATCGAATCACATTTGCCAGGAGTGTTAACATGTTTTCAGATGTTAACAAGGAATTGAATCTTAAAAATGAACTACCATCATGGCCCTGTCTTAATATGACACATAGGATAGGTTTTGCCTTTAAGATTTTCTTTAATATTTATTGGTAGATCAATATAAAATGAAATGTTTTATGTTGATTTATTTCATATAATATATTTATAATGACAAAAATGAAATTTTGAATCAAAAACATTCCACTAAATTAAGAAGGAGTACATAGGTGCCCTAAACGGGACTTTTTCATAAATAACTTGGCCACGCAGGGGCTAAAATGAAAATACAAGTCCTCGCATGGACTGAATACATAAATAGATGTCCACACAGGGACTCAATTGAAAATTGAAAATTACAAAACAAATCATAAGGAACTTCAATAATCCCTTATGTTCTTCCCCTTGATTAAATTAGCCAAACCCTTAAGTAGACCCCGACGGCTTCTACGCTCCACATGAACATCACGTTCCACCTGGTTCAACCTCTGAAGGATCTCCTGCTGTTGCGGTGGTTGGATCGGTGGCAGCTGTGGCTGCTGCGGCTGCAGAGGTTGAGGAGGTGGTGGGTACTGATACCCATAGGCCGGGTACCCAGTCTGGTAGGAGGCTCCGTAGGGCCCTTCAGGATGAAGAGCATTGTAGTTTGCCACTACAAGATATGGGTCAACATCAGGGGCATTGTAGTAGTTGTAGCTAGTATGGGCTGGCTGCTCAAAAGGGTTATACGCCGCTACACCGGCGTAAGAAGGTATTGGGTTATCAAAACCCACATGTGGGGGTGGTGGTGCGACTGGCGCAGAATCCACCTCAGAAACTAGGTTTGAAGGCCCACCCATCTGTGGGTCTTCATACAGCGGCGGGTAGTGGCTGTTGCTGCTGTGCTGGGGAGTGCTGAAGTGAAATCCCCCTCGCACGGACATCCGTGCACCTGATCTGTAGGATCGTTTGCACGACCAAACAAGTCGTTCAGAAGAGTTCTCGATCTATACGAGAGGCGGAAACAGACGTATCGATGTTGAATCAGCTAGATATACACTTTAATTGTCTTGTTTATTGATATAACAACGTTTTACAGGCTGGAGACACTTCGGCAGCACCTCGGCACCGGAATCAGAAAAATTCCAAATGAGATCCAAGACACACATATATATAGGCACTCCATTTCGTACGAGATGGCTTCACACAAAATGGCATTTCCATTTCGTGCGAACTGGCAAAGTCCATTTCGTGCGAAATGGATACATCCTATATGTTTCACATTTTTCTCGTACAACGTGCCCTGGTCTATCTAATCTATTACAAGACTCGATACAAGACGAAGTCGACATACATATGCACCAACAGACTCCCCCTTGGATGTTGACGAAGTCTTCGGTATCGACTCTTCGGTATGTCACATCTTCAGTCTTGATCAGTCTTCTCGCTCTTTCCAAAATATTCTCCATTGTAAGCATCCTCAATCTCTATCTTCTCTCTCTCTCTCTCTCTCTCTTCCAGAATCTCAACCTGTCTCTATCTTCTCTTGATCAGATCTCTTGATTCCTTAAGTTCTTTCGCATCAGCAGCTTGCGTGGACAGCATGATTCAAACCTGGCTCTTATGTCCTCAGACTCCCCCTTTCGATAAGCTGGGATCGCAGTCTGGAATTCACTATCTTTGGATCAGAAACCTGGCTCAAATTCTGCTCACGCTTTGCAGCTTTCACAGATTCAGGAACGTTTCCTAGCTTTCCGTAGCAACAGGATCTGGAACCTGACTTAAATCCGCATATCCTCATGCTGAAAGACCACAGGAATCGGAACCTGGCTTTCGCATAGCTGCTATCCTGCACAAATCTCTACCTCACAATAAATTTCACAAATTTAAAAATTTGCTTATCACTTGTAAAAACAATCTCTCAACATCACTTGTAGATATCATCCAAAATGATTTTTCATTTATAATTTCAGATGACCATTTGTAAGAATAACTTTTTCTTCTTTCTAAACAAACTCTCCCAGCCCTGTTCATCATGTTTAGCACTTGGAATTTTGAAAATCAACTTTTCAACATCAGTCGTCGAAAATCTTTTTGTATTTTCAAATATTTATGCTAAAACACATTCTTTTTGGGTTTTGTTTTTAATGAAAAGCAGTAAAGAAATATTTACAGACAATATTTTTGTGAGTTTGCGCAACAGGATCATATCAGTTTATGACAAATCACTAGCACCGTTGAGCTTTAAACACTTTAAGTTCTAAACGATTCACATAGATTGACGATATTGTTGTCCTCTTAAACTCAATCTAAAAACTTTCGAAATACTTACCGATACGTTAATATATATTAATTTTGCACTAAATTCTTATGGACCCCACGATCTCAGCATATCCCCTCATCATGCAATACACTGACTCAAGTAATGCTTTTAAACTTTCATCAACTGTGATATGTGCGAAAACAACGCAGAATGTTTAAACATTAACAATCAGGTCGATCTTTCGATACCCAGAGAAAGTCCAATGTTTAAACAAAATAAGAAATAAAAACAAGTTGAATATGTTTAGATCTTAACCACCAGTTCGATATTCACATATACGCAGAGGTGATCCAAGATTTAATCGAAACACCAAGAAAAAATAAAGCAGAACGTTCAGGCACTAACATCCAGTTCGATACTCACGTATACGCAGAGGATGTCCAATGCTTAAACAAAATAAAGAAATCAAACAAGTTTAAATCTTTGCAAAATGAAATGCACAATCACAGTGACTTTTTCAGCAAGTTGTGAAAGTTCACAAAGTAACTGGTTTTTATGCTCTTTTAACATTCAGCGATTACTGAGTAGGTACACAGTCATGAAGGATAAAACTAAGTCTATGCTTTCAACCGCATTTCCCACTAGAACTAGACTTTTTCATTTAAGTTTGTATCGTTATCGCAAATCTACTAGTCTAGCTGAGCCTATCTTCACATCTTTAGTGAGACCATTTATCACATTTGACTTTCCAATTCTTTTGCGTACTGTGACAGTCTACTGATGTACTATCATTTCCTCTTTTTCACAACAAAACTCATTTTCATTTTTTCATATTTTTGGCTTTTGGATTTTATCATGTTTTTGGCTTTTTCAAATTTTCAAATGTTTTTGGATTTTCTGAAATTTCTTACTCCCCCTAAAATTCAAAATCATTTAAAGAAAATTTGACAAACCGATGTGAATTGCTTCAATCCTCCATTCACTTGGCATAAACAATCAGAACTCCCCCTGACAAGAAACTATTTTTCCATTATGATTTCAAAACACTTAAGTTTGTTTTAATCAAAATGGTTTTTCCGGAAAATAAGTTTTGATGATACCATTTATAAAATCAGGATATATTCATCATATTGTTCCTTCAACCATTTGTATGAAAGTTAAATCAAGTTCAACTTAATGACCTTGATTAACCACTTGTAGGTGAAAACCCCTCTTTCAAGCACTTGTAGGTTCACTTATCAACCATACCATTTGTAAATTAAAATATGACAATTTTAAATTTTGAGAAAGATGCCGATTCATGCTCCACGATTATCAACTTGGGAGCTCCGGCAAGTCCAGATTTTAGTCGTGATAGGTTCTATCCCAGTTACTAACCTGGGGTGAACCATCTTTATCTGGTTTACTCGTTTTCTTTTCATAAAATTCCATTACCCCTTGGACCTTCCCGTCAATCATTTTTCCAAAAATATTTTGAACTGTGGGGTTAAAGGCTTTTTCAACATCAAATTCTTTCTTTTCAGAAAAGAATTGATTTGAAATCTCAACTTTGCCAACTTTTTATTTTAAATTTTCAGCCCGCAATGGTGGAAAGTTTGCATCATCCAATGGCGGCACTGAATTTTCCCTTTTTAGCTCAACTTGTGGCTCCTCTGACTTTGACGAATCAGATTCATCGCCAGAAAATAGCTCCTCTGATTTTGACGAATCAGAATCATTGCTAGAACTATCATCTGATTTCTTAACAACCCATTTTTGGTTGTTAAGCTTCACTTTTCTTCTGTAAAAACTTTTTGAACACTCACCAACCTCAAACTTTGAATTTTTGAAAACTTTAAACTGTTTGGTTGGTGGTTCATTTTCAACCATCTTTTCTTTCAGTTTTTCAGAGACTCCCTGTTTTGTGTTGGTTGCCTTTGGACAGTTCAAGGCAATGTGACCAACTTTTTGACATTTATAACAGGTTCTTGTCTCTTTCTTTTTCTGAGCAACTTCCTTCTTCATTCCCTCTTGATTCTTAGCAAGGAATTCTTTGTTTGTCTGTTTTCTTAACACTTGCTCTTTTTCTTCTTCAGATGATGTTCCTGAAACAAAAACTGTTTTTGGTTTATAAATTTTCTCATTTTTATGATTTTTGGGTGGAATAAAACCTAAACCTTTCTTTTTGAAATTACCGTTATGGTTTGGTTTCTTTTGAAAACTAGAACCAGAACTGTAACCTTTTTTCTTGTTTAATTTTTGTTGAACTCTTGAGGTGTACTGTTTAGGTTTTTCAGTAAGATTTACATCTTTTATTTCAGAAATATTAATTTCTGTTAGTTTGAAAACCTTTTTGATCATTTCAATTTTAACACCTCTTATTAGAAATTCTTCATCAGAATATAATTTGTCAGAATCATTCAAAGTATACACTACTTTGAATGTTTCTTCATTCAAATTATTTTTTGATAAGAGATATTCTTTATTATAAACCCTTTTGCCCTTTTTGACAGTTGGACTTGAAGTGTCTGACTCAGATTTTGACTCTGACTTTGACTCTTCCTTTTCATCTTTATCCAACACCTGATCGACCACTTTCTTTATTAACTCGGACTCATGATCAGTGTCGGATGATGTGAAAGTAACATCAATGTTGTCTGGCAAGTTATCTGAAGGCTCAGATTCCCACTGTAAGTTGGTTGCCTTTTTGACTCTTTCTGAATTAGGATTTCGTGGAAAATATCCATTTTCAAGCGGAGGTGGACACTTGTTATAACTGACACTTTGTTTCTTACCAGAATTCTTCACTTCAGTATCCTCTTTTGTTTCGGAATTCTTCACTTCAGGTATTTCTTCTTCTAACGCCTTCATGCCTTCAACTGTAGGATAAATCCTGTCAATCACATAAGAAGAACATGAGTAACTTTTCAACAATCTGTTTACTTTCTCAGTTTCTATCCTCTGAGTTTCCAATTTCTGTTCAAGCTCAGAACACATCTCAATGTAATAATTGATGATTTTCTGCTTTGACATGTGATGTGAGCAAAATGCAACATATAAATTACATCAAATGTGGCATAAAACTAACCCTTTTTTAGTACTAATGTTGGAAAAAGTGTGTTTTTGTCTTCCTTTTGTATTTTCAGGATTAAATGAGCTCAAATGAACAAAAGAAGCAAAAAGGCAGCTAAATCTAACATAAATACAAGAAAAGGAACAAACGTGGCATGCCCGACCCCCCGACAACATCT
This sequence comes from Helianthus tuberosus, assembly GCA_030545235.1. Classification (NCBI taxonomy): domain Eukaryota; kingdom Viridiplantae; phylum Streptophyta; class Magnoliopsida; order Asterales; family Asteraceae; genus Helianthus; species Helianthus tuberosus. The sequence continues at coordinate 24,453,313 of CM060389.1, forward strand.
TCCTAAGCAAAAACAAGAGAATAGAAGGCTGAACACGCCCCGTGCTCAGTGAGCATGGGGGCGTGCCCAAGTGTAAGCAGAAAAGACAAAGCTGTAGAAGCTTCTATCACCCACCACGGGGGTGTGCCCATCGGACACGGGGCCGTGGTCAACTCTAAGATTCGCAGAATCTGGGGAAATCTTGATAGTACAGATACGCTTCTACACATGGGGGCGTGCCCAGCAGACACGGGGGCGTGGTCAACTAATGCAGACAAACTGCAATTAATGAAGAAAGAGAAGGAGGATGGACAAAAGGCTGTGCCCAATGGACACGGGGCCGTGCCCGAGCTGCTGTTCAGGCTATAAATAGGGGTGCTTGGCTCATTTGCAAACCATCCCTTGGCACACCACCTCTCTCACACTTCACCCACCACCCACCACCATCACAACACCCTCATCCACCACCATCATCCATTGTCCATCATAGAGTGTGTGAGTCATCTCGGGATCCAAGATTGATCGTAAGAGTTCTTGACAATCAAAGGCCATGTTTGCCTAAGTCTCTTACATCACTTGGTGAAGACAAGTGTCTAGTGTAATACTTTTTATTTTTAATCTTTTCGCACTTTTTATTTGGTTATGTATTAATGACTTTAATAACTAGTTTCTTATGTTGAAGGTGATTCTTCCTTATCGTTTGTCCGTGGTGTCTTGGCAATATTTTACAGTCTATATAAAATAAAAGATTTTCACCATTCATATATCCACGGTCTATATGGAGGTATGTTGGCTACCTGGTCGGGGGTTAAGGGAACGGTTTGGTAAGAGTCTTGCCATTGTTCAGTGTATAGATCCTGCAAAGGACCTGGGTCAAATTTAGTAGGACCTCCTTCAATACCCACCGGTATTGGATGGTGGGGGTCCAAACTCTTTGATCCCCTCATAAGTAAGCTACTATTAATACTTTAACCCGGCTACTTAGGACTGTATCCCTGCTGACTCAGACTACTTAGCCGAGGGTAACGTCACCTTCAAAAAAGGGGCCTACCAAAATATGCATTAATAACTTAATTAATTATCTTTCAATAATCCGACCCTTTAGGATTGTATCCTTGCTGACTCAAACTACTGGGTTGAGGGTAACGTCACCTTCAAAAGAGGGGCCTACTACAATAACTAAGATAATCTCTTAAAAAGTGCAAAAGTGCGGAAATTATCAAAGCTTACACTAAACACGAGTCAGAGCCAAGTGATTCATCTTGTATATCTGTTTTATTTTTATTTTATTTTTCAGCATTTTAGTTAGTTTTTATTTTTCTAGTTTAAAAACATTTTTTCTAACTATTTTTATTTGATTAGACGTTAAAGATAAACCGGTATTAAAAGCTCTCGTGTCCTTGGACGACCTCGATATCTTGCCAACACTATACTACGCTCACGATGGGTGCACTTGCCCATATGTGTGTTTGGTGTTAGTAAAATATCGTGTTTTATAAATTTAAAACTTGACTAACGTGTAACAAGGGCTTAAAATATACATTAAAATATATAACACACCACACGCATCAACATGTATGCTCCATTGAGTGTCTTCATAGCTGTTGCTTGTTCACTGCTTGACTCGTTATATTGATTCATGGCTTTGTTTAAGACATCATACGATTCTTTCAGTCTTTTCATGTTGTGAATCAACTCATTGTTTTGCTTCTTCATAGTCTCACATTTTTCACAATTCTCAGACACCTTTTCTGCCTCCGCTTCCTTTTTAATCTCGAAAGCTGGAATTTCTTTCACCTGCTTCTTTATCACATGGACATCTTCATCATCATGTTTATCTCTCTCGGCTAGAAATTTTAAATGCTCTTTCATACTATCTGCATAATACGAATTATCATCATCACGATCATATTGTTTTTCAACCTTCTTCTTTGCCATTCGAGCATTTTCAGCATCTCTCTCGGCTAGATATTTTAAGGGCTCTTTCAAACTATCTGCCCAATAATCATTAGCACTATCTTCAACGACTTGAGCAACAAAAGCTTTAGCCTTTAAGATCTCTTCATCCGGACAATATTTGTCCCAGCTAAAACCATCTGGCAATCTTTCATCTTCTTGATCTATTATACCATAACAAGCTTTTCTTGATGACTCTTCAATCGCCTTCTTAGCATGAGCAGTTTGTGGTTGTTGTTGATACGGCTGTTGAGCAACTTGATGATAAATCACTTTCCGATAATAATCATTGTTTCCGAAAGGATTTTGAGCTCCACTTGCTTCGCGGTTTGTACATTCTCTCTTGAAATGCCATTTTTCCCTGCAACGAAAGCAAGTAACTTTAGATTTATCAAAGCCTAAAGTAGAAACATTTGCATCACGGAAATCATCTCTTCCTGTAATCTGTTTAAACTTCTCAGCTCTTCTCAACACACTCGCTAAACACCACTTTATATCCATTAACTCCATCTCCTCAGCATCAATCTGATCGTAATCCTCTTTTGTCAACATTGGATTTCCGATCCTTCCTGCAACTAAACTCCCATAAGACTCTAACACAGTCACCAACAAAGACATATGACTTTTGGCTACTTCTTCAGAGTAATTTTGATCATTCTCAAGATTTAGCGCAATGTTGCATTGTAGTACTTTGCCATTCTTGGTTGCTGAAAAATTTGAATCGAATGATGGATATGAAGAGAATCCAATTTTGCTATTTGATCCCTGAGATGATCCTCCAGAAGAACTTTTGCATTGAAAGTTGTTTCGATCTTTGGTGCAATGTTGGTCCTATCACTAGTACCACCTTTGAAATATAGACCAATGTCTTGTTCACCATCAAATTCCTTCATTCTCGCTATCTTTCGTTGTTCCATCTCTTGAGCTTCGAGTTGTTCAATAAATGAGCTCAGCGTTAGATTGTTAAATTCAGGTTTATTTTTCAACATCATAAGATACGTGCCCCAAACATCTTGTGGCAACGCATCGGCCAACTTTTCAATCAATTCTTCTTTATCTTTATTGATGTTCAATACCTTTATGTTCATCACCAAATTGCAATATCTTTCTATAATCTGCTTGGTGTTTTCAGTTTTTAATCCACGAAATAGATCAAATTCTTTCTTCAAAAGTGACATTTTGTTTTTGATCATCTCTTTACTTCCAATGAACTTCGATTTTAGTTCTTTCCATATTGAATGTGCACTTCCGTTGTGTTGTAGTAAAACCAAGATTTCTTCCTTAATAGCTTGCTGCAAGAGACTAACCATCATCTTTTCATTTTTGTATTTCTTTTTCTCATCAACACCTAAATCTTTAATATCAACCTTCTCTCCGTTGTCTTTAACCGGTCTAACATATCGATATTCAGTACATTCCCATGCATCTAAGTAATATGCTTGAACCCAAGTTTCAAAACGTTCAGCCCATCCACTATTCTCCTCAATATTCATAAGCTAAGGCAGTTTTTGCGTGGTGCCTGTTTCATTTTCTAGCATCGTATTCTGAGTCACAGTGATCGGGATAGCAAAGGCACTGTAGAATTCGTTTCCCATGATTCGGTTTTCAAAAATTCACACACTCAGATTGTTCAAACGAAATGGACTGCTGTAACACTTTCAAGTGAAATGACTCACACGAATTGGAGACTTTCAAACGAAATGATCACCTTTCAAGCGAAATAGTCCAACCAATGCTCAATTCGAACGAATTGGAAGTCTAATTCAAACAAAATGACACTTTGATGCGAACTGGATACCAATTCGTGCGAAATGATGTCTGATACAAGCGAATTGGCACTTGGTGCGAAATGGAAGTTCAACTCGTGCGAAATGGAGGCAAATTCAAACGATCTGATGACCAATTCGTGCGAATTGGTGCTGCCGTCACACGATCGGACAGTTTTTGATAAAATTAATTAGGTTTTACTTCGATTTTAGGTCTGATTCTTTCAAGGGTTTATTAAAACAGTGTTTCGCACGTTATATGTGAAAATTAAGCCATTTTATCCGTGAAATCTCGTTTACTTTTGAAAAATTATGAAGAAAGTGAGTAGAAATCAGAAATTTTCGGTGAAAAACAGCTGAAATCGGTAAGAACTCTTCCTCCTGAGCTCTAATACCACTTGTAGGATCGTTTGCACGACCAAACGAGTCGTTCAGAAGAGTTCTCGATCAATACAAGAGGCGGAAATAGACGTATCGATGTTGAATCAGCTAGATATACACTTTAATTATCTTGTTTATTGATATAACAACGTTTTACAGGCTGGAGACACTTCGACAGCACCTCGGCACCGGAATCAGAAAAATTCCAAATGAGATCCAAGACACACATATATATAGGCACTCCATTTCGTACGAGATAGCTTCACACGAAATGGCATTTCCATTTCGTGCGAACTGGCAAAGTCCATTTCGTGCGAAATGGATACATCCTATATGTTTCACATTTTTCTCGTACAACATGCCCTGATCTATCTAATCTATTACAAGACTCGATACAAGACGAAGTCGACAGACATATGCACCAACATGATCTTCTTCGCCTCAGTGGCTCCGGAGGCGGTTGCTGCTCTGGCGGGGCGGTGGCGTAACAGCCTGGAAACGCAAATCCTCAGAGGGATCCTGCTGCTGCTGTTGAGGTGGGTTATAAGGGGGAGTAAACTCCCAAGGGTATGTGGCCGACCTTTCTTCAAAACTGGCTGGGCCCCTATACAGCGAACCGTGAAAATACGATCCGTCTGAAATCTCTATGGGATGCGTGGGCATCCCAGTTGGCGGCTCGGCAGGCTCTGGATCTGGATCCTCCTCCATATCCATATCCTGTGCTCCAGGAAAGTGGTCTTCTGGTCCCAATGGGTTATAGCCCATTGGTTCTTCCCTCACGTTTGCCGGGTTAAACCGGCTCTGAAAGAACGGGGTCGGGTCCTGAAAGGCGCGGTGAGAACCCGACCGCTGCAACGGCAAGTAGGAATGGCGTGAATGATCGGACTCGTTGCCTTGATGGAGTCCGAAGGAATCGTGGTATGAAGGCGAGGAGCTAAGCGAGACAGAACGCCTCGCAGGCTCTAAATAGGTCATCCAGTCTTCTTGAGGACTAGTGCTCATGGTTACTGACGAAGTTCGCCAGTGTGATGGTCCGGCCTCATGATCATGACTTGCGAAAACTGGGGCTTTTCCGCCTCTACCTCTTCCTCTGATACGCGGCGGCATTTTCTAGTTCCTGTCAAAACAAACAAAGGAAACAACAAGGAAAAATAATAAAGGACAAAATAAAGATTAGGATTAGTCCTAAGTCCTAAGTCCTTTGCCTAGACTCGGAAGTCAAGGAATGTGCAAACTGTGTCATTGAGATTAAACACAAAATGCTAGTGTTTAATTCATTCAATGTTGACTCTGATACCAACCTGTCACACCCCAATATTTCCACGTATTACCGGTGGGCCAGGTGGGGAGTATCGTGACGTAGTTGATATCATCATAGTCAAATAATCACAGTTTAACGCACAGCGGAAGTCTAAAGTAAAATATTACAAACCGAATGAATGTAACATAATTTATTACATAACGGTAGTAAAGTGGATCCACAGGCGGATCAAAACAAAACAGATATTGTTCATCAGATTTAAAGTGTTAAAAGCTTGCAAGACTTTTTATTTATTCACTCGGGAGTTCCAGGCCATTACGCTTAGTACCTGCACTTAACCTTTTTGGAAAATATATCAGTTTACACTGGTAAATACAATTAACCGACTCTTTTGAAAAGTGTTTATAAAATTGATTTAAATGCACAAGGCACAAATATTCTTTTATAACTTGGGATAATTATTTAAAAATAATCTTGTAAAAGAATTATATGTTTGTTATACGTTCAGTAGCCCGGGTTAGAAATACCAGGTTAAAGATTAATAGACACACCACATAATATAACCCACGGCGAGTTATTCTCGAACAAGCAGGTATATCATTTTACATACGCACTGGCAGGTGTATGCCTACACCCCGTGCTTAAGTCGTGGCCATTTCAATGAATGAGCCGTGGATATCCAGGACATGGTCATTAACCCCCCAAAGGCTTAAAACAAAAAAAACAGATTAAACGGGTTATCTCAATGATTTAACCTTCATACGATTAAAAATTCAATACCCGACCAAGCGGTATTATTAAATACCGTACCCCAAGCCCATATAAGGGAAAATAAGTTAAAAGTATTTACCTGAGCAAAAATACAAATTTATCTCAGCCGTATAACAAAGCAGCAACTATGGTTGATTTTACTGGTCTCCTAAATCTGGAACGAAGGTTTTAATAACCTATTAGATTCCTAACGGGTCTTACTTAAGTTTAAACTTAGACCGGTTAGTTTTAAAGAAAGGTTTACGGTTCAAAACTCAAGATTAAGTGAAGACCGGTTTAGAATGTGATTTAGACCCGACAAGTATGAAGACTTGTATAATATGGGTAAACTAAACACATTCTGGATTTTGAGGTAAAAATGATAAGGTTTGACCCGTTTCGGTCAATGTATGCAAACTAGTCACATAAACCGCACCGAACGTGAAAAATGCATAACGGGTAACCAAATGAGTCATGAACAGGTTCCATATGTTAATATGCTTAAAATGTGTTATGATATCAGTAGGATACATTCCATTATGCCCAAAACGAATTTTGAATCAATTTAAGCCCCGTAGGGGTATTTTGGTCATTTTGAAGATTATAAAAGAGGTTAAATGACAATCTGAGGTTCTGGTCTAAAATGATCAGTAAAAATATTTATTTTTGTAGGTTATATCAGTAAGATATTGCATATATGTGAAATTTATTATTATGGCCAAACTATGCACCGAAAGGGCATTTTGGTCATTTCACATAAGCTTTAAGGGTCAAATTTGGAAATCTGAGTTCAAAAATTTTACTTACTGTTAATGTATAAAAATTTATCCATAGAATCAGTAGGTAACAAGCCTTGGGTGCCTAATATGGTTTTAAACCATACTATCCGCCAAAATCGCATAAAAGTCGGTATTTGACGATATTCGGTTAATTAAGGAAATCTGAGATTTTGAACAGCCCTTACAATGTAAAATAACTTACTTAATATATAAAATCCGTAGCAAAAGGTTTGATATGTAAAGGATGTGTAAGCCTCATTTTATTAGCAAAAAGGGCATAACCGTCAACTACCGAGTTAATGCAAGAACCCTATGTTATGATCAGTTTAAAAATTAATAAAAATTTCCAAAAATCCCTAAATATTATATTACATCAGTGGGTAAAAGGTTTGGTGTCAAAAGTTGGGTTTAAATAGGTTTTATGCCGAAAATGCCGTTTAATTAATAAAAAGGCTTCAATTTACGATATTGAGCATAACTCCTAATTAAACCACAAACTGATGTCAAATTTTTAGGACATGCTTATAAATCAGTAATAAAGGTTTTTGTCCTCTCACATTTTCAAAAATATCGTTTTTATTTCAAAAGGGCATAATGGTCAACAATTAAGCATTTAACGGGAACATGCAAATGATTCGGATTACAAAGGAACCATATTGTATAATCTCAGAGAGTTATACTAACATGTAATATGGTCCTAATGGAACCCTAAGGCATATCTAAACTAAGCTAAATCAGGTCAGAACAGAAAGTCAAAGCAAAAGTCTACTTTTGCGACTTTCGGTTCCGAACCGAGCCTAAACTCAGAATTGTCGGGTTGAACATGCCTAGACATGTTCTTATATCATTTATCAAGTTATTTTAATGTTAAAATATGTTCCATAACCTCTGCATTGCAAGTTATGAATTTATTTGCAAAAATAGCTTCTGTTGACTTTTAATATTAAGTTTGACCCGACAATTGACCAAGTAGAGTGAGAATCAGTAGGTGCCCTTTTAAGGGTTTATTACCTACATAATTACCAACTCATAGCCACTTTCAATTCGAATAATGGCTGGACCATAATGATTAATCACTAAGTCAAAGCTTAATTACGACAACTTTGACTTTTGGTAATGATGTAACAACTCTCGCCAAAATTATTATTTCTTATTTTATTATGTCCAATAGGAAACCCTAATTGAGACCCCCAACTAATATTACATGACCCCTAAAATTTTCAGAACAGTTGGAACTAGGATCAGGGCCCCTAAAACTCAGGGGGGTATCCCCTAATTGACGATTATCCTCAAAACTCGCTGTAAAAACACGAAATTCATTTGTTGTTGATCCACCTAGGCTAAGTGGACACGGGGCTACCCTACCCTAAAAAGGGCGCCGTCGCGCCACCTGACAGGGACCATTTTTCAGTATAAATGCAGGGCTTTGGCACTTGCATGGCACAGTTGTTTCGACGTAAAAATTCGTTTCCTACACTGAGTTATACACTATTTCGTTCAAAAACACCTCACAAACACGAATCTCTGCTGCGACAACAGGGTAATAACTCAATCACTGCTACGATACAATGTCCTATGTATTGAAACTGATCCGATGGATGTTTAAGTGCTGCCCGAATACAGGCTATACTTTGTCATTCGTCGTGAGGGTTTTGATTTCGTGAGCTTATCGTAAATGTTGTATTAAGTTACTGACCTAGTTTCGTGTGCATTGTTATTTAAACTAGGTTACAAGGTTAAATCAGTAGGCAAGGTTCTGTCCGATTAAATTTGCAATGTGAGTCATTCTCTTTTTATCAAATTGCTTTACAAAACCCTAAATGTTTTCCAGTTATACTTTGCAGTGATTAAGTCTTTGCTAATCTTTAATTACTGGCAGTATCTGGGGGTTTTGTGCACATTACTACTAACGATTTATCACTTTAGGTGGGCGAGCCTAATTAGTGATATGTCCACAGTCATAGATTCGGTCGAGTGACAGCTGAACCAGATAATTATATGATAGGGGCAAATATAAAAACCCTTAATGCTGTAAATTTATAACAATGTGTCTTTTGTGCAAATTGAATGACTCGCCAGTATTTCCCAGCTGATAAAAATCTTTTTAAACATGTTTCAGGTGATCTGCTGTGATCCAGGAAAAGGTGTCGTGTAGCACTACAAGTTTGAAGAAGTGGCTCAATAAAATAAATAAATATGTTTTGTAAAACAGGGAATTTCCTTGTGAAATTTCCTTTATTGTAAATTATGGGGTTTGTCCCAAATTTATGAAATAAAATAAATTGGGCCTTTTTAAGTTTAAAAGATCCTGTCAATAATTCCGCTGCCAAATTAAATAAATACCACGGGTTTCTGTCCCGCGGCTTCTGGAACAGGTAACACCGGGCCGGGGGCCGTGACAGAAAAAGGTGGTATCAGAGCCACTGATTTAAGCCAATTAAGTATTTAGAAATACTTAATTTTCCTGGTTGCCATTCTATGATTTTGTGAAAATTTGATTTGCAATAAATAAAATTTTAACTTAAGTTTGTGTGCGTTTCTTTATGTGTGCTAACAGCATGAATGAATTATCAGAGGCACTCCAAAATTTTACTATCCATAGCACAGATATGGACATCACAGGAAATCCATCTGGCTATCAGGCTGATACTGAAGAGCCAATAGTATTCCAGGCCCAGCCGCAAGAGAGACCAAAGTCGAAAAAGAGAAGAAGAATCATAGGCTGGAGACGCGGACGGAGGAAGAAGCCAGCTGCACAGAAGGTTAAAAAGATTGAGGATCCAAAGGATAAAGGGAAAGGAAAGGAGATCGGGGAGAGTTCAGGGCAAGCCCAGGAAATGCCACCGTGGGAGGAGCTGGACCGCAAACTGGCAAATAGCAACCTCATCGGACCTGCCGATGAAAATCTCTTCAATTATCCCGTTGAATCACAACTTCCAGTTAATCTAGAGCCTGCTATCCCATATCCTATTATCAACCCCCGACCTCTACAAGGAGAGCTGGAAGAATGGTGGACCACTGACTGGCAATTTCAGAATCTCTTGAATAACCCTAAAACCGTTTTCCCCGAGTTTGACCCTGAGCCTGCACCAAACCCACCTATGAGCACAGAAAACTTGGCTGAACTCCGTCACTACGGCGAGGAACTGGTGGACGCAGGGAATCGAATCCGGGAAGTAGGAGAACAGATCTCCTGGAAATACGACGAGAGGGAACGTCGTTTTTGAAAAGCCAGCTGACGATGGTGTGATTGTGTGGGTGTGTTTGTATAATAATAATAATAATAATAATAATAATAATAATAATAATAATAACAATAATAATAATAATAATAATAAAATAATAATAAATACTAAAAATATAATCGTGTAAAATAACTTAAAATAAAACTTTTGTAAGATAACTAGTGTGTACGGATGCCTACTAATATATAAAAATATTAACGTCGCAAAGTCGACAATTTTGGCTATACATGTTGACATGATTGTGTGTGATTGCTTTATTGCGTTTTGTTGTTATTTATTTTGTGCCAATGACTTATATATATATTGTTAATTATCAGATGGAACACGCTGGTAATGAACCAGTTAACGAAGTTAACCAATCCGAACAAAACAATGAAGATCACTTTCTTAATAGGCAAGATATAGAGAATATCGTTGCCCAGGGAATAGCAAATGCTATCCCAGCAATCGTCGCTGCTGTTAAAAGTCCTGTTGAGCCTTCACAAGCCAACCCTAGTAAACGCACACGCGATGATAATTTCAGTAATAGTGTTAATGGAGGCGGCAATAATGACAATGTGATTCAAGCCCTTATACTTAAGAAAATGAAAGTTGCAACACCTGGTTGCACTTACAAGGAATTTCTTGCATGTAAACCAGTCAAATTTGCAGGCAATGAAGGGGCGACTGCTGCACTGCGCTGGTTAGAGAAAACTGAGGCAGTGATTAAAATAAGTAAATGTGTTGAGGAGGATAAGGTCATGTATGCTTCTCACCTTTTTAAGGAAGAGGCATTAGAATGGTGGAACACGGTATTGCAAGCCAAGTGAAGTGACATGGCTTATGCCATGAGTTGGGAAGAATTTAAGCGTCTGGTGGAAAGAAAATTCTGCCCCGAATATGAAAAGGAACAAATGGCGAATAAGTTCCTAAGCCATCGAATGGTAGATGTTGATTGTCGAGGGTATACTTCGAAATTCTTCAAATATGCCAGAATTGTACCAACTCTGGCTTCGCCAGAACCGGTACTTATTTCTCGCTATATCTGGGGTTTAATTGGCAAGATTCGTGACATCGTCAAGGCTACGAGACCTCGCACAATTGACGATGCAGTAGAGTTAGCCAATACTTTGACCGACGGGCTGGTGCGTACGCGGGAAGAAAACAGGAAAAAGGAATTAGCCCAAAAGATCACCCAAGGATTTCGTGTGGGTAATAATACTAACTTCAAGAGGAAGGGAACTGGGTCCTCTTCCACCCCGCCATTTTGCGGGAATTGCAAAAAGAAACATTTTGGAAAACGTAGAGAAAATTGTAATTTCTGCAAAATTCCAGGCCATCGGGAGGAGGAATGCAAAAAGAAATTAAAGGTCTGCTACAACTGTGGGGAAGCTGGGCATTTCAGACCAGAATGCCCTAAATTGATCAAGCCCGTGGATAATAAGGCCAAACCTGCTGAAGGAACTAATAAGAAGAACGCAAAAGCCTTCCAATTGACCACACAGGAAGTCGAACTGATTCCCGACGTAATAGCTAAATCACCCTACCAGTTAGCACCTACTGAAATGTTAGAACTGAAAAAACAATTAGATGAATTGCTAGGTAAAGGATTCATACAACCTAGTTTATCCCCTTAGGGAGCACCGGTTCTGTTTGTAAAAAAGAAAGATGGTTCGATGCGAATGTGTATCGATTATAGGGAATTGAATAAGGTTACAATTAAGAATCGATACCCATTACCTAGGATTGATGATCTTTTCGTTCAACTCCAGGGGGCTAGATATTTTTCTAAGATAGATTTACGCTCCGGATATCATCAGTTGAAGGTACAAGAAGAAGACATACATAAAACCGCTTTCAGAACTAGGTATGGTCACTATGAGTTTACAGTCATGCCTTTTGGACTAACGAATGCTCCTACAGCATTCATGGACATGATGAATAGAATCTGTAAACCGTATTTAGATAAATTTGTAATTGTCTTTATCGACGATATACTTATTTATTCCAAAGGTCAAAAAGAGCATTTTGAGCACCTGCATGCACTCTTAACTTTGTTAAGAAAGAAAAGCTTTACGCCAAATTCTCGAAGTGTGAATTTTGGCTACAGGAGGTGCAATTTTTAGGTCACATGGTGAATCACGAAGGTATTCACGTAGATCCCTCTAAGATAGAAGCGATCACCAAATGGAAGGTCCCGCAATCAGCTACGGAAGTTAGAAGTTTTCTAGGATTAGCTGGGTAATATAGGCGCTTCATTAAGGATTTCTCTAACATAGCGGTACCATTAACTATGCTAACCTGTAAAATAGTTAAGTTTGAATGGGGACCTAGGCAAGAAGAGGCTTTTAACATTTTAAAGCAAAGGTTAACAAACACCACAATCCTTGCCTTACCCGAAGGGACAGGAGATTTTGAAGTTTATTGTGACGCTTCTAAGCTAGGATTAGGATGTGTGCTAATGCAACGCAAAAAGGTAATTGCGTATGCCTCAAGGCAATTGAAAAAGCACGAAGAAAACTATACGACACATGACTTAGAATTAGGATCGATAATTTTTTCCCTTAAGATTTGGAGACACTATCTGTATGGAAGTAAGTTTACTATCTATACAGATCATAAGAGCTTAAGATACATATATGGGCAAAAAGAATTGAACATGAGGCAAAGAAGATGGATGGAAATTCTAAGTGACTACGACTGTGATATCCAATATTACGAAGGAAAAGCGAATGTAGTCGCAGATGCTCTAAGTCGTAAGTATCATGAAAAGCAAAAGCGAGTTCATACCCTTAGATTAAATCTACAGTTAGATTTAATGGAACAACTGAAAAACATTCAAGAAACGGTTGTTATGGGTGAAATTCTGAGCCCATATCCTGACACTATATCTTGATTTTATGATAGCTGATTACGATCAGGATACCGGACCAGGATATTGGTAACATCCTGAGGCAGTATCCTGACTGTTACTAATAATTTGCGTGTAAACGTTGGTTACAAGGGACTAACGTTTATGAGGACCAAGTCATCCTGTAGACCTGCTCAAATTGGTTAGGATAAGGACGTTGATGGCGGGAAAATAGCTCTTGTAATGGACAGCATTGAAGAAAGGCGTATTTTATGGATGCTGGTCAAAGCTATTAATGTTGTAACGGTTATTGAAGCTTAAATCCTAGATTTATAGTTAATATGCACGTGGAGAACGAGTTGAAACAGCCCCCCAACGTTCAGAAGGGCATATTCCAAGTATCCCGGATTTTTAGCATAATATCCCGGATTTTTAGCATAGTTAGTTATTTCCTTTTACTATATAAAGGGATGTACGGATCATAGGAAGACACAACTTTCACACACACAATTTCTCGTATACTCTTGCTCTCTACTAGCCGCAACCACTCACAAAACACTTACACTTGTACTCGAATCATATTGTAACACTTAGTTGATCTGTATCATATCCTGCACTGTATCCTGATATTTGAAGCAATAAGAAGAACAAGGCAGCCGGCGATTGTCAGCTCCCGAGGTTTTATGCCGGAGATCTAGATTGATCAAGGGCTTTCCTCGTATATCTCGTGTCACCCCTTTTATTTTTTGCTCATTGTTTGATCATAGATATAGCTTGATATCCTGAGCTATATCCTGAAAGTGTTTTAACAAACAATCAATTCAGCATATTTACAACACATATCCTTAGCACACTACCTCACTTAGCTAATTTGATCACTAAATTGCTTAGGTAATTTTTTACCAAAACAATTTGGCGCCCACCTTGGGGCAATTGGTGCTATTTCTACAAAAAGCTTTTGCAAAACCCTTACCTGGTTTTCTGTTTTCAAAATTTTTTACCACACTATTTTCAATGGCCTCGAGATCAAACATGAGCTCCCCCACCGTGTCTGCTACAACCTCTGCAACAATTGGTTCGGTGCTTCCTCCACCTCCTCCAAGGATGCAAGCCTCCTCACAACCTCAGGATATTATACCTACGCAGAGTATTCAGTGATATGCTCCTGTTTTAGCCTCTAATGAAGAAATTCTAACCTTGTTTGGTAGTGTACAGGAATAGATGAGGCAACAACAGGAGACCAACCAAATGCTGATGAGAGAGATACAACTCTTGAAATCCAACTCAAGCAGGCCCGCTGAGGATACTATCACTCCCTTGCAACCCAGAGCCCTGAACTTCAGTTCTGCAGTATATACTGAGGATAACAGGGGGAATATTGTGCCTAGCCATTCCCAGAGTCATATTCCTAAGATACCCTCTTCGGTTAGGGTGTCAACTGTGAGAAGTTCAGGATATGCTTCAGGATATGGCCAGAATCCTCAGATTGGTAACTTGTCTGTTAACACCAGTATTCCTGTTACTAATAATCTTGGATCATTGCAGGATGCAGGTGTGACATCAGCGATATCTAGAGAGCTTCAAAAGTTGAAGGATATGATATCAAGTGTGCCTGGGATAGTGCAGCCTATACCGGAAGTATCCCGGGATAGCCATAACTTATCCCGCTTTGCTCACCCCATTTGTGATGCAGAAATCCCAAAGAGATTCCAGACTCCTAACATGAAGCTGTATGATGGGACGACGGGTCCTGAGGAGCATATTGCCCAGTATAGGGAGAGGATGGATGTCGCAACCCCCGATCCCTTATCTGTCCCGGGAACAGGTGGACGCGAACTCAGAATTTCGGTGGTATCAGTTGGTTAATTTGGCAGTGGAATTTTCATCAGGACCGTAGTTATGAAATGTTTATCAGAGTAAAACCACCATATTTGATATTAATAATCACATGGGAAAAACCCAACTTTCTTATTACAATATATTTATAGGGATAAACCCTATTTTATTGAATTTAAAACATCATCTTTTAGGTAACTTTTATAGCCACATTTTTTCCAAGACTTCAGTGCTCTCCAGCTGGCTTTTTACTAATTGGCTGTCACATTGTGTTACCTGAAACGCGTTTTAAAAACATTTGTCTGTGGAAATACTGGTGAGTGAATCCCAATTTAATTAAGAAATATTTTATCAATTAAAACAGTATTGAGAGTAATCACATTGTTTATTTCTACACAATTACTCATTCAGTACTGTCAATCCTGACTTGTGGGTCATATTACACATTGGCTAACTCGTTGTCCAATGGTAACGTATTGTCGTCCCGACTTACTACTCACAGTGTAGTAAATTTTGTATACAAAACCCCAACATACCGGCAGTAATTGAAGAACTACAAAGACTCAATCACTGCTTAATCACATTGTAAAACATTTAAGGTTTTGTAAAATATTACAAAAAGTTTAACAAAAATTGGATAAACTCACATTGCTATCTTAGACTTCGCGTAAGGGTTTCCTGATATTAATCTATAATTTACACAAATGTACATAGGTTAGTATAATAACCCTTTGATAATATTAATGATACCCTCCCTGAGACGGTATTCCAACAACTACGTCGGGCAGAACCACGACAGTTGTTACGGAACCCTAAATCAATCGGGTAGCGTATCTAATACGAAACTGGGTTTATAATACTTACAACGGAGCAGAACCTTGCTAATTAGGGGGGTATAATACCCGCGTATTATGCCTAATATCAGAATTTGAGATTGAGAAATGAATTTTGAACGATTTCTGGTTGAACCCGATGGCTCCTTTATATAGTTGCTGAACCTGGGTCTCTCGCGGCTCGCGTAAGAGTAGACGAAGGTCTACGCGGCCCGTGTCAAAGCTAGTCAACGGACTAGCTTATCCGGCTCATCAGGTAGGTCCGCCACGATGGTGACACGTGTCGGCCTGGGGTGTTGCTGCGTTCTTGATCTCACGCGGCCCGCGTAAGTGTTAAGGTTAGCTTACGCGGCCCGCCTTAACTTATAATTCACCAAAATCAGGTTTTAATCCTTAATACCGCCCGCGTAAAGGTTGGGGTGGGTCTACGTGGCCCGCCTCAGCTTAAAAATCATATTTTTAATTTATTTTTACTACTATACTATATTTTGGGCTCGGTTTTCACATACGGGGTGTATTTAAAGACATATTGGGACATTTTAAGATATAATAGGGTGTCGGAAATATTATGAGGGTGTCGGTTTTTATTTGAGGATTGTTACATCCTCCCCACCTTGTTTTAGAGCTCGTCCTCGAGATCTACAGGAACAAGTGCAGATATTTCCTTTACATTTCAGATTCAAGCTCCCATGTATACTCAGGTCCTCTTTTGGAGTCCCACTTTACTTTGACCAGAATTAATCTCTTGTGCTTGAGATTCTTGACTTTCCTGTCTTCAATCTGTAGAGGTCTTTCTACAAACTTGAGTTGTTCATTTACCTCTATATCCTTAAGAGGTACTACCAGTGATTCATCGGCTAAGCATTTCTTGAGATTAGATACATGAAATACGTCATGTATTCCTGCCATTTCCTCTGGCAGTTGTAGCTGATAGGCTACAGGTCCTATTCTTTTAATAATCTCAAAAGGTCCAATATACCTGGGACTTAGCTTTCCCCTTTTGATGAATCTTACTACTCCTTTCCAAGGAGAGACTTTCAACAATACTTTATCTCCTACTTGAAATTCCAATGGCTTGCGTCGGTTATCAGCATAGCTCTTTTGTCGATCACGTGCTGCTTTCATTCGTTCCTTAACTTGAATAATATTGTCAGTTGTTTCTTGCGCTATCTCAGGTCCAGATAGTTGCTTTTCCCCAATTTCTGCCCAACAGACTGGGGTTCGGCACTTTCGTCCATAAAGTGCTTCAAATGGTGCGCCATTAATACTTGTGTGATAACTATTATTATATGAAAATTCTATTAAAGGTAAGTGATCGTCCCAATTACCTCCGAAATCAATTACACAAGCTCTAAGCATGTCCTCCATTGTCTGAATCGTCCATTCACTTTGTCCGTCCGTTTGAGGATGATAAGCTGTGCTTAGATTTAACTTGGTTCCCATGGCTTTTTGGAAACTTGACCAAAAATGAAAGGTAAAACGGCTATCTCTATTAGAAACAATTGATATAGGAATCCCATGTAATGAAACAATTTCATTTACATATAATTTGGCTAGCTGTTCCATACTGAAAGTTTCCTTCATTGGTAGGAAATGAGCTGATTTGGTTAGCCTATCTACACTCACCCAGATTGTATCATTACCTTTCTTTGTTTTGGTTAATTTGGTAACAAAATCCATTGTTATCAATTCCCATTTCCATACTGGCATTTCTAATTGTTGTAGAAATCCTGAGGGTTTCCGGTGTTCAGCTTTAACTTATGAACAAGTTAAACATTTAGAAACATAGGCTGCTATGTCCTTTTTCATTCCTATCCACCAGAAATTCTTTCTTAAATCTTGATACATCTTATCATTTCCTGGATGCATCGTATATTTATACTTATGGGCTTCTTCTAATATACGATGACGTAGGTTTCCTAATTTAGGTATCCATATTCTCTTTTTATGGAATCTCCAAATTCCATATGTTCCTTGTTCTAATTCCTTAATCATACCTTTTAGTTTTTCAGTATCATCCTTGATTACTGATTCTTGTGCTTCTCTTATTTGATCATTTAAATCTACTTGCAGATTTAATTTAAGAGAACGTACCCTTTTTGGCTTTTCATGATACTTTCGGCTTAAAGCATCTGCTACTACATTTGCTTTTCCTTCATGATACTGGATATCACAATCATAATCACTAAGCATCTTCATCCAGCGTCATTGTCTCATATTCAACTCATTTTGCTTGAAAACATATCTTAAACTCTTATGATCAGTGAATACAGTAAACTTACTACCGTAAAGGTAATATCTCCAAATCTTAAGAGCAAAAATTATAGCTCCTAACTCTAAATTATGGGTTGAATAATTCTCTTCATGATTCTTAAGTTGTCTAGATGCATAGGCTATAACCTTTTGTCGTTGCATTAATACACATCCATAACCTAATTTGGAAGCGTCACAATAGACTACAAAGTCTTCAGCTCCTTCTGGTAACGCTAGTATGGGTGTATGTGTTAATTTTTGCTTAAGGATTCCAAATGCTTCTTCTTGCTTTAATCCCCATTCAAACTTAACAGATTTACAGGTTATCTTAGTTAAGGGAATAGCTATTCTAGAAAAATCTTGAATAAATCTTCTACAATAACCGGCCAATCCTAAGAAACTTCTAACCTCGGTTGGTGATTCAGGGGTTTTCCATTTAGTAATCGCCTCGATTATTGTTGGATCCACATGAATTCCTTCATGATTGACTAGGTGTCCGAGAAACTGTACCTGTTCTAAGCAAAATTCGCACTTTGAAAATTTAGTGTAAAGCTTTTCCTTTCTTAATAAACTTAAAAGTGCGTGCAAATGCTTTGCATGATCCTCTTTATTCTTAGAGTAAATTAGAATATCATCTATAAAGACAATTATGAATTTATCCAAGTATGGCTTACATATTCGGTTCATCATGTCCATAAATGCGGCTGGGGCATTGGTTAAACCAAATGGCATGACAGTAAATTCATAATGGCGATACCTTGTTCTGAATGCGGTTTTAGGAATATCCTCTTCCTGTACCTTTAATTGATGATATCCTGACCTTAAATCGATTTTTGAGAAAAATCGAGCTCCTTGTAGTTGATCGAACAGATCATCGATTCTCGGTAATGGGTACCGATTCTTAATCGTAACCTTGTTTAATTCACGGTAGTCAATGCACATACGCATTGATCCGTCCTTCTTTTTAACGAATAAGATTGGTGCTCCCCACGGCGATGAACTTGGCTGTATGAATCCTTTCTCCAACAATTCGTCTAATTGTTTCTTCAGTTCCTGCATTTCTGCGGGTGCCAAACGGTAAGGTGCTTTGGCAATCGGTGTTGTTCCTGCTATTAAATGGATTCTGAATTCAACTTCTCTATCTGGAGGTTGCCCTGGCAATTCTTCTGGAAATACATCTGAAAACTGAGATACTACTGGAATATCTTTTAAATCCTTTCCTTTAGTGTTAGTGATTATGGAAATCAAATACACTATAGAACCTTTTCTTATATAACTTGCAGTTTTCATCACAGAGATGAATTTTGTGGACCTAGATGATTTATCTCCTTTAATTGTAATCGTTTTACCTTTTGGTGAATTTACTTAAATTGACTTTTGATCACATAAAATACTGGCTTTATTGGTTATTAACCAATCAATTCCTAACACGACATCAAATCCTGCCAGATTCATGGGATAAAGGTTTGCAATAAATTTCTGATTTAAAATTTCTATGCTTGCTCCCTGCAAGAATTCAGAAATCCTAACGGTTTCTCCATTAGCTGTCTCTACTAAGCATTCTTGTGGTAGTTTAGTTAATGACTGATTTAGAAATTTGCAAAATGATGTATTAATAAAACTTTGGTTTGCACCAGAGTCAAATAATACTTTAGCAAAGACATCATTAACTAAAAACGTACCAGCTATGGCATCTGGAATCATCTTGGCTTCATCTGCAGTCAGAACAAATGCTCTAGCATTTTTAGTATTCTTGTTATCTGTAGCTGGAACTAATTTCGGGCAATTAGGCTTGATATGACCTTGTTCTCCGCAGTTGTAACATATCCTGTTGTTAGCTTTCTTCCTGCAGTCTTCTTCCTTGTGTCCCGATATTTTGTAAAAGTTACAGTATATGGAGCATCTTCCTGAATGCTTTCTTTTGCAATTCTTACAGTAAGGTGTAGAGGTAGAACCTATATTTTTCCCACGATTAAAATTTCCAGAACGAAATTCTTGTGTGAGCTTCTGGGTTAGGTTCCTTCTTTGATCCTCTTCTCGGGTACGGACTAATTCATCTGTCAAGGTATTTGCCAGTTCTACAGCTTCTTCTATAGTTTGAGGTCTAGCTGCCTTGACTACATGTCTAATCTCTCCGATTAATCCCCAGATATAACGGGAGATTAACACTGGTTCTGGTGAAGCAAGAGTTGGTACTATTCTAGCATATTCGAAGAATAATTTAGTGTATCCCTTACTATCCACACCAGTCATCCTAAGGTTTAGGAATTTGTTTGCTATTTGTTCCTTTTCATTGGGTGGACAGAATTTCATTTCTACCTTGTCCATAAATTCTTCCCATTCCATATTGTAGGTTCTATCACTTCCTCTTGATTGGAGGATAGTGTTTCACCATTCTAGTGCTGAATTCTTAAACAGATTAGAAGCAAACATTATCTTATCTTCTTCAGCACACTTGCTTATTCTTAAGACTGCCTCAGTCTTCTCTATCCAGCGTAAGGTTGCAATGGCCCCTTCGTTGCCCGAGAATTCCATTGGTTTAAAAGACCAGAATTCTTTATAAGAACAACCGCAAGGCACGGTTCTTCTCCTTTTGGGAATGGGCATTTGAAGTACAGGTCCATTGTTCACGCTGTTTTCTGGTTCAATTGGTCGCTTATTGCTATGCTTACTTTTATTATTCGCTTCTTGAATCATTTGAATAATAAATGGCATTGCATCTATAATTCCTTGTGCGACTATATGTTGAACGGCACTATTATCCATTTGGTTTCCATTGTTATTGATGCTCGGATTCTCATTAACCACGTTAATGTTACTCTGGTTATCATTATTCAGATTTCCTTGATTTCCTTCATCGGCCATCTGAATTTTAAACATTTACCAGTCATTAATAAAATAATTGAATAGTTTAAGTAACAATCCACATAATACACATATTGGTCAAAAACGTCGTACATTGCGACTTTACTCTTTTCTATATAGTATGCGTCAAATACACACTAAAATAGGAATTAAAAATTACAATACTACTATGCCTCGTTAACCACAGAGTGGTCTATACTACGATAGATTTATTATTATTACACATATTTTATTTATTATTATTACCAACTTTATCATCTCTTTCATGGATATGGATTTCCCCCGAAATCCATCTGGCGCTCATCGTATTTCCATACGAGTTGTTCTCCTACATACCTCATCCTCTCGCTACTTTCTATGATTTCTTCTCCAAAATTTCGGAGTTCTTGCAAATTCTCTGCACTCATTGGGGGTGTAGGTACTGGTATTGGCTCTGGGTACTGAGGTACTGGATTCTCCTGAGGGTATGGATTCTCCAAAATCTCCCTAATGTATTCATCATTGTCAAAATAGGGATCTACTGGGTCCAAACCTGGATATGCTCCTAAGTTCGGCAAGGTTTCCTCATTTAAGTGATAGCGTGGCACTTAATCCCTAAGATCATCAAACCATGGATCATAATTTGGATCTAGAGGATTAGGGGCTGGTATCCTAGGTATCTCCTCAGGGTTAAAATCATGCATTTCTGCCTCCATCGGTTGAGTGGGAATTAAAGGTAAGGGTTGTGGGGCTACTAGTTATTCCAGACTTAGGTCAGCAGCAGTTGTAGCTAGGATATGGAAATTGGCTAGGCTTCTATTAAGCATATCCTGTGTATGGGCATCTGTCTTTCGCTTAGCGGCTGCTAGGACTCTTTGCTGTTGCAACTTTCGCATTCTTTTCCTACGTGCAAATGCTTCCTTACTGAACCATCCTCTCTTTTTATGAGGGAACGGCTCTTCCGACTGAGCTTTAAAGACAAACATCCCTTCTTCCTGATCAGCAGAATACCCAGAAAGGGCAGGCTGTGAAGAGGTACCTTCACTCCTAGGTGAATCAGACAACTGACGACACATGTCTGAGGGTCCTTGATCACTCATACTGTAAACTAACAAATAGTCAAATAACACATAACAAATAAATACAGTTATGCACGTATTTCCGTAATTTATTTCCTAACACAAATTTTTAAAATTTAAGTGTCAGGAGAACATTTCTTTGGCTTAGACCATTGGCTAGGCTCTGATACCACCTTCTGTCGCAACCCCCGATCCCTTATCTGTCCCGGGAATGGGCGGACGCGAACTCAGAATTTCGGTGGTATCAGTTGGTTAATTTGGCAGCGGAATTTTCATCAGGACCGTAGTTAGGAAATGTTTATCAGAGTAAAACCAACATATTTGATATTAATAATCACATGGGAAAAACCCAAGTTTCTTATTACAATATATTTATAGGGATAAACCCTATTTTATTGAATTTAAAACATCGTCTTTTAGGTAACTTTTATAGCCACATTTTTTCCCAAGCCTTCAGTGCTCTCCAGCTGGCTTTTTACTAATTGGTTGTCACATTGTGTTACCTGAAACGCGTTTTAAAAACATTTGTCAGTGGAAATACAGGTGAGTGAATCCCAGTTTAATCAAGAAATATTTTATCAATTAAAACAGTATTGAGAGCAATCACATTGTTTATTTCTACACAATTACTCTTTCAGTACTATCAATCCTGACTTGTGGGTCATATTACACATTGGCTAACTCGTTGTCCAATGGTAACATATTGTCGTCCCGACTTACTACTCACAGTGTAGTAAATTTTGTATACAAAACCCCAACATACCGACAGTAATTGAAGAACTACAAAGACTCAATCACCACTTAATCACATTGTAAAACATTTAAGGTTTTGTAAAATATTACAAAAAGTTTAACAAAAATTAGATAAACTCACATTGCTATCTTAGACTTTGCGTAAGGGTTTCCTGGGATTAATCTATAATTTACACAAATGTACATAGGTTAGTATAATAACCCTTTGATAATATTAATGATACCCTCCCTGAGACGGTATTCCAACAACTACGTCAGGCAGAACCACGACAGTTGTTACGGAACCCTAAATTAATCGGGCAGCGTATCTAATACGAAACTGGGGTTATAATACTTACAACGGAGCAGAACCTTGCTAATTAGGGGGTATAATACCCGCGTATTATGCCTAATATCAGAATTTGAGATTGAGAAATGAATTTTGAACGATTTCTGGTTGAACCCGATGGCTCCTTTATATAGTTGCTGAACCTGGGTCTCTTGCGGCCCGCGTAAGAGTAAATGAAGGTCTACACGGCCCGCGTCAAAGCTAGTCAACGGACTAGCTTGTCTGGCTCATCAGGTAGGTCCGCCACGATGGTGACACGTGTCAGCCTGGGGTGTTGCTGCGTTCTTGATCTCACGCGGCCCGCGTAAGTGTTAAGGTTAGCTTACGCGGCCCGCCTTAACTTATAATTCACCGAAATCGGGTTTTAATCCTTGATACCGCCCACGTAAAGGTAGGGGTGGGTCTACGCGGCCCGCCTCAGCTTAAAAAATCAGATTTTTAATTTATTTTTACTACTATACTGTATTTTGGGATCGATTTTCACATACGGGGTGTATTTAAAGACATATTGGGACATTTTAAGATATAATAGGGTGTCGGTTTTTATTTGAGGATTGTTACAATGGAGATTAACCCTATCCTGTTGGATCTTAAAGAAGCGTGCTTGTGCAAGGGCTTCGGCTCTACGTTAACAGGATCAGCCTTGAAATGGCTTCTAAATGTTCCACCACATTCAATTACATCATTTGCTCATTTAGTTAATTTGTTTAATAGTCGATTTTCTTGCAGTAGAAGCTTTGAAAAACTGACAAGTGACCTCTACAGGATAACACATGGACCTCAAGAATCCCTAAGGGATTATGTGAACAAATTCTTGGACATCCCACACCTTGATGTTGCTACAGCAGTCCGAGCATTCAAGATGGGACTACAAAAGGATTCCTAGTTTTATCAGTATCTTGTGATGAATCCTTGCAGGAACTTGGACGAAGCTCGAAACAGGGCCTTGAGATATATCAGGCTGGAAGATGATAAGAAAATGCAAGAGAGGATGAATGCATCCTCAATATATGAATCAACTAACAGGAAGTCAAAATCCTCATACAAACCATATCGTTCTAAGCCATATAGCAGGAATGATAGCAAGAAAGTGAACGCTGTTGAAAATGAGGATCCTGAGGAGTATCCTGAATTGTCAGAATATTGTTTTTCTGTTAATATACCTGAACTAGTGTATGCTATACAGGGTTTGGGAGATAAAGCGAGGTGGCCCTGAAAGAACCAGCAAAAGGCTGATTGGAAGGATAAATCCAAGTGGTGTGCCTTCCATGAGGATTTTGGACATGTTACGGAAGATTGCATAGCCTTGAGGAAGGAAATAAGCTACCTACTAAGCAAAGGATATCTGAAGGATCTTCTGGGCAGAAAGAAGAATAAGGGTCAGGATATTGAGAAGGATCCTGAACGAGCGGCATCACCTCCCGCCGACGCCAAGATAATTAACTTTATTTCAGGAGGGGTCCGATATATGCGGAACTTCTTATTCTGCAGCCAAAAGACATGCAAAGGAGGCTAGGGCCGAAAGGGGAAATAAGCCAACCAGGATATCGACCCTCACGACTGATAAAGTGATTACGTTCGATAGTGATGACAGGGATACTGTCCAGGATCCTCACCGTGATGCTTTGGTAATAACTTTATATGTTGCTAATCATTTTGTGCGCAGGATACTGGTGGATAATGGCATCTCCGTCAACATTATTCAACTAGAAACGCTGAAAAGGATGAATGTTTCCCCGATGGATATCACTTCAAAATCCACTGTGCTTGTTGGGTTCAGCGGAGAAGCCAGGAATACTGTGGGAGAAATAAAGTTGCTTGTGTATGTTGAAGGGGTCAACTCAATGCAACGCTTCTGTGTCATGGACTCCTTATCCTGCTGCAATATTATATTGGGTAGGCCATGGATCCATGATATGAAAGTTGTGCCGTCTACCTATCACCAGTGCATCAAGATCCCTACCCCTTAGGGGGGTTGTCAAGGTGGAAAGTGATCAACAAGAAGCTAAGGAGTGTTACTCATCCTCGATGAAATCCTCAACCAAGCCCAATACAGCATAGCAATTAAAGATGCGAGCCCAGGATATCGTGGAGGCTTCAGAACCGAATGTTAAGAAAATTATCTGGACCAGGATAATCCAGATATCTCGGTGCTCGTAGGAACCAATATCCCTCAGGATATTGAACATCAGTTAATTAACTTTTTGAAATGCAGGATGTCAACATTTGCATGGAAGCATGAGGATATGACAGGTATATCCAAAGATATTATCACTCACAAGCTTGGAATTGACAGGTCGTTCAAGCCTGTTCAGCAAAAGAGAAGGAAGTTTGCTCCTGAACGAAATACAATTATCCAAGAGGAAGTTGAAATATTGTTGAAGTCCAAAATGATCAGGGAGGTCAAATTTCCAAGGTGGCTAGCAAATGTGGTCGTGGTTTAAAAGAAGAATGGGAAATGGAGAGTTTGTGTAGATTACACATACTTGAACAAAGCATGTCCTAAAGACCCATTCCCTCTACCTCATATAGACTCAATGGTGGATGCAACTGCCAGTCATGAGATGTTAACCTTTATGGATGCATCCTCAGGATTCCAGCAAATCCAAATGGAACCTTCAGACCAGGAGGATACTGCCTTCATGACACTAACAGGTATTTATTGTTATACTGCTATGCCCTTTGGTTTGAAAAATGCAGGTGCAACATATCAAAGATTGGTAAACATGATGTTCAAAGACAAACTGGGGGACACTATGGAGGTGTACATCGATGACATGGTAGTAAAATCTAGGAAGGCTGAGGATCACCTCCAGGATATTAAAGGAGCATTTGATATCCTAGATCAATATAACATGAAGTTGAATCCTGCTAAGTGCCATTTTGGAGTAGGGGCAAGAAAGTTTTTAGGATATATGGTGACTAAAAGAGGGATAGAGGCGAGCCCAGAACAGATCAAAGCCATCTTGGATATCAAATCACCTTCCAACATGAAAGATGTATAAAGACTGACGGGGCAAGTAGCGGCATTAAACAGATTTATCTCAAGATCCTCAGAAAAATGTAAGGAATTTTATGATATCATGAAGAAGAACAAGAAGTTTGAATGGGGGGAGAAGCATGAAGCAGCCTTGCAGGATTTGAAGCAGTATCTCTCAACCGCACCTCTACTGATGAAGCCTGAGGATGGTGAACCATTATCCCTGTATCTTGCAGTATCAGGGAATGCAGTAAGTGTTGTCCTTGTAAAGGATCATGAAGGTCAGCAGTATCCTGTCTATTATGTTAGAAAAAGTTTGTTAGATGCTGAACTAGATACTCACACTTAGAAAAATTGATATTAGCCCTAGTTATGGCATCGACCAAGCTTACACATTATTTTGAGACACATAGGATTCATGTTAAAACTAATTATCCTGTTAAAAATGTGCTTAGGAAACCTGAGATGTCAGGAAGAATGGCTAAATGGTCAGTAAAATTAAGTGCCTATGATCTAGTATATGAACCTAGAAATGCCATAAAGTATCAGGCTTAGCAGACTTTGTGGCTGATTTTAGTAGTGATATTCAAGATAAAGCCGACCTAGAAGTACAACAACTAGGTGAAAGTTCAGAATTTTGGATATTACATACTGATGGTGCATTTAATATGAGAGGTGTAGAATTGGGTATACTACTAAAATCGCCACAGGGGGACATACTACCCCAGGCTATTAAATGTGAATTTTCTGCTACCAATAATGAAGCTGAGTATGAAGCTCTGATAGCAGGATTAGAATTGGCTAGAAATATGAATATTAGATGTTTACAAGTATATGTTGATTCCTTGTTGATTACTAACCATTTCAATGGATCTTATGCAGTAAAAGGGGAAAAGTTAGCTGAATATCTTGAAATTGTTAAAAAATTAGCAAGATATTCGAAATTTTTACACTTGAACAGGTACCAAGAGAAAAGAATGCTGAAGCTGACGCTCTAGCAAACTTAGGATCTACTGTCAGGATACCAGAGGGAACTCAGATACCAATAGTGCACATCTTGCATCCTGCAATGGAACATTTCAAATCTCAGGATAAAGAAGTAGCATGTAACCAGGATCCGGGTGATGGATATCCTGAGAAGGATCCTGAATCCTGGATGAATCCAATCGTGAAGTATCTTCAAGAAGGAGATATTCCAAAAGATGCAAATCCTAAGGCTTTTAGGATGAAGGTATCTCGTTTTACTATTATTGATGTGCACAAAATGCAACATATAAATTACATCAATTGTGGCATAAAACTAACCCTTTTTTAGTACTAATGTTGGAAAAAGTGTGTTTTTGTCTTCCTTTTGTATTTTCAGGATTAAATGAGCTCAATTAACAAAAGAAGCAAAAAGGCAGCTAAATCTAACATAAATACAAGGAAAGGAACAAACGTGGCATGCCCGACCCCCCGACAGCATCTTCCCAAGCAAAATCAAGAAAACAGAAGACTGAACACGCCCCGTGCTCAGTGAACACGGGGGCGTACCCAAGTGCTAGCATAAAAGACAAAGCTATAGAAGCTTCTATCACCCACCACGGGAGCGTGCCCAGCGGACACGGGGTCGTGGTCAACTCTAAGATTCGCAGAATCTGAGGAAATCTTGATAGTACAGATATGCTTCTGCACACGGGGGCGTGCCCAGCGAACACGGGGGCGTGGTCAACTAATGCAGACAAACTGCAATTAATGAAGGAAGAGAAGAGGATGGACACCGGGCCGTGCCCAATGGACACAGGGCGCTGCCCGAGCTGTTGTTCAAACTATAAATAGGGGTGCTTGGCTCATTTGCAAACCATCCCTTGGCACACCACCTCTCTCACACTTCACCCACCACCCACCACCCACCACCATCACAACACCATCATCCACCACCATCATCCATTGTCCATCATAGAGTGTGTGAGTCGTCTCGGGATCCAAGATTGATCGTAAGAGTTCTTGACAATCAATGGCCATGTTTGCCTAAGTCTCTTACATCACTTGGTGAAGACAAGTGTCTAGTGTAATACTTTTTATTTTTAATCTTTTTTGCACTTTTTACTTGGTTCTGTATTAATGACTTTAATAACTAGTTTCTTATGTTGAAGGTGATTCTTCCTTATCGTTTGTCCGTGGTGTCTTGGCATTATTTTACTGTCTATATAAAATAAAAGATTTTCACCATTCATATCTCCACGGTCTATATGGAGGTATGTTGGCTACCTGGTCGGGGGTTAAGGGAACGGTTTGGTAAGAGTCTTGCCTTGTTCAGTTTACAGATCCTGCAAGGACCTGGGTCAAATTTAGTAGGACCTCCTTCAATACCCACCGGTATTGGATGGCGGGGGTCCAAACTCTTTGATCCCCTCATATGTAAGCTACTATTAATACCTTAACCCGGCTATTTAGGACTGTATCCCTGCTGACTCAGACTACTTAGCCGAGGGTAACGTCACCTTCAAAAGAGGGGCCTACCATAATATGCATTAATAACTTAATTAATTATCTTTCAATAATCCGACCCTTTAGGATTGTATCCTTGCTGACTTAAACTACTGGGTTGAGGGTAACGTCACCTTCAAAAGAGGGGCCTACTACAATAACTAAGATAATCTCTTAAAAAGTGCAAAAGTGCGGAAATAATCAAAGGTTACACTAAACACGAGTCGGAGCCAAGTGATTCATCTTGTCTATCTGTTTTTACTTTTATTTTATTTTTCAGCATTTTAGTTAGTTTTTATTTTTCTAGTTTAAAAACCTTTTTCCAACTTTTGATTTGATTAGACATTGAGGATAAACCGGTACTAAAAGCTCTTGTGTCCTTAGACGACCTCGGTATATTGCCAACACTATACAACGCTCACGATGGGTGCACTTGCCCATATGTGTGTTTGGTGTTAGTAAAATACCGTGTGTTATAAATTTAAAACTTGACTAACGTGTAAAAAGGGCTTAAAATATACTTAAACTTATATAACACACCACACGCATCAAGTTTTTGGCGCCGTTGCTGGGGACACAAGGATTTTAAGAAAGTTAGGAATCAGCGGCCTAATCATTTTTTCTAATTTTTCTGTTTTTTTTTTTTAGGATTTTCTTAACTTTTCAGTTTCTGCAGAGCTCAGCACGGGCCGTGCCCAGCATTGTCACTGGCAGTTTTATTTTCCGAGTTACAGAGAGTTGAGCACGGGGCCGTGTCGGTGCAACACGAGGCCGTGTCCAGCTCCCCAGTATAAGGGATCCGGAAAACAATCACTGTATTTCCGACCACGGGCCATGTTCACCTGAGCACGGGGCCGTGGTGAACCTTCTGACCAACGTTCTTTTCTGTTTTTATTGCAGGACTTGGAACCCAGGCGCCACATCTGAACTTTCTACGTAGTGTATGAGCTCCAGTTCTAGTAGAGATATAAAAGAACCTCTTGAAGAACCCGAACGCTTTCTCAGAAAAAGACTTAAAGCTAAAAACCAAGAGAAAGTTTCAGGGGACCCACTTCCAATGGCGGACCAACGTACCCTCATGGATTACCTACGCCCCACCGTAGGTAATCTCGGCACCGCTATCAATGCACCGAATGTCGAAGCCAACAACTTTGAACTTCGGCCACATTTGATACAAATGCTCCAAAACTCCGCAACCTTCCATGGGCTTGCGGACGAGGATCCTCATCTACATATTACTAATTTCTTAGAAATATGCGATACCTTCCGGATCAATGGAGCATCAAACGACGCCATCCGCCTTCGTATGTTTCCATTTTCACTAAAAGACCGAGCTAAGGCTTGGCTTAACACCCTCCCAGTTGGTTCGGTAAACACCTGGGATGAACTAGCCCAAAAGTTTCTATATAAGTATTTCCCTCCTGCTAAAACGGCTAAATTAATGACGGAAATTAATACATATTCACAAGAGGATGGGGAATCCTTATATGAAACTTGGGAAAGGTTCAAGGAGCTAATAAGAAAGTGTCCTCATCACGGTCTTGCGGTATGGCAACAAGTATCCACTTTCTACAATGGGTTGTTGCCACACACAAGACAAACACTTGATTCTAGCTCCTGGGGACTTCTAGGTAATCGTCGCCCAAATGAAATATATAATCAAATTGAGGAAATTTCTCAAACCAATTTTCAGTGGCACACTCCCCGAGGCAATAAATCTATTGCCCCGGACGCCCATAAGGTTGATGAAAGCACTTCTTTACAAGCCCAAATCGAGGCCCTTTCTTCAAAAATCAAAAAGTTAGAAATGGCAAAAATGGTCTCGATTATGGCTTGTGAAGGGTGTGGTGGACCACATGAAAATTGGAGTTGTATGAAAGAATTAGATGATCAAAAGAAAACGGTAAACTACATTGATAATAGACCTAGGCCGTCGGGTCCTCCAACGGGTACCTACAACCAAGGATGGCGTAACCACCCTAACCTTGGTTGGAGAGATCCCGGCAATAGTAGTAACCAACAAAACCAACGAACTAACTTTCAACAACCACAAAATTTTTCTCAACAACAAGGTGGACGAGAAAGGCTCGAAGAAACTGTATCTCGCTTCATCTCCGACACCGAAAAGAAAAACTCAGATCGATTTCAGCAATTGGAATCGAATTTCAGAAATCAACAAGCTATCATTCAAAACATTGAAAAACAATTAAATCAAATAGCTCAAAATTTCTCTGAGAGACCACAAGGCGCGTTACCAAGTAACACCGAACCCAACCCAAAAGCAAAAGCACAAGTACATCTCATCACATTGAGAAACCGAACCTTGGGTCCCGAGGAGGCTCCACTACCGCCAGCTGAAAGAAGCCAAACTAGCCATACCACAACTCCACCCACGCCCCAACCAGAGAAGGCTTCTCCACCAAACCAAGAGCCCACTAAGACTCCTCCGGTTCCATACCCCGGTCGGTTAATTCGTCAAAAGACCAATGAGCAATTCGCAAAGTTCGAAAATTTACTAAAACAATTGCATGTTAATATTCCATTTATCGAAGTCCTAACCCAAATGCCAAAATATTCAAAATTTATGAGGGACTTCCTCACTCATAAAAGGAAAATTGAATCATTGCAATTAGTTAACTTAGGCGAAGAATGCTCCGCCTTACTACTCAACAAGCTCCCGCAAAAGAAGATTGATCCTGGAAGCTTCACGATTCCTTGCTCAATTGGGGGATCCCCCATTCGCAATGCACTAGCCGATCTTGGGGCTAGCATCAACCTCATGCCCGCCTCAATGTTCAAACGACTAGGCCTAGGAAAAATGAGCCCTACAAAGATGAGCATACAACTTGCCGACAGATCCGTCAAATATCCACAAGGTGTCGTTGAAAATCTATTGGTCAAAGTCGACAATTTCGTCTTCCCAGCCGACTTTGTCATACTAGACATGGAAGAAGACTCCGAAGTCCCTCTCATCCTAGGGAGGCCATTTCTAGCCACATCCCAAGCAGTGGTAGACATGAATGACGGAACACTAACATTGAAGTTTGGGGACGAGGAAGTGAAGTTTGGAGTTGGAAAAAGAGTAGAAGACGAAGACCCGGTCAACTACATGAAGGTCATAGACTCAAGCTTGGATGACGCTCTCCGACGGTGTAGCAAGGGATGCAAAACATCCAACTTGGGTGACATGTGACCAGGCTTTGGGTCTAGCCAAGGACCCTTATAAACGTGACTCACCACGAAGGCATTCCGCGGAACTATCCTTAGTTTAGTTTAGATTAATTTTTATGTTTTCTAGTTTAGTTTTAATTTTCAGGAATAAAGCACACTCGGGATGGTGAAGGATAACAAAGGAAACTTGAACCAGCACCCCATGCACGAAAACAGGGCCATCCGACAAAATT
Organism: Helianthus tuberosus; assembly: GCA_030545235.1. Lineage (NCBI taxonomy): Eukaryota > Viridiplantae > Streptophyta > Magnoliopsida > Asterales > Asteraceae > Helianthus > Helianthus tuberosus. The sequence continues at coordinate 24,485,039 of CM060389.1, forward strand.
TTCTTCATTACAGCAAGTTCAGCACGGGCCGTGCCCGCCCAACACGGCCTCGTGCTGCACAATCTGCAGAAAATGCCCAGTTCAGGTAACTGGACACGGGGCGTGCTCGCCGAACACGCCCCCGTGTCCAGGCTTCTGTTTCTTTTTACAATTTCTGTTACTGGCGATCTGAACACGGGGCCGTGTCCAGACGCCCAGTAACATAAATTTTGCTTTTTCACTCCCTTTTTACACATTCAATCAACCTAAAAACTTATTTTTGGGACACATTGAGGACAATGTGTAATTTAAGTGTGGGGGGGATGCTAAAATCTTGAATCTTGCAAGTCCTAATTACAAGCCTTACACAAAACTCTATTGGAACCGCTAATCACCCCAAATTTTTTTTCAAATTTTTTTCATTTTTCTTACTTGTCTAGGTTTAACTTGGGAATTTCAAATTCTAAAAAGGTTATATTTTTACAAATTTACAACCGATAGCGTCGTGATAAAAAGAACCAACATAAGAAAATTATGAAATGGCATGACAAGTTTAGTTAAAATTTGATTATATATACTTGATCACATAAAAACCCATTCCCACAAAAGTGAGTTTTGAGCCTTTATTGAGCATACAAATACATATCTTTAAATTAAATGCTCATTTTTCGTTTCTTGTGTGAATAGCCGCTTGGTTCTTACAGCTCTAGAACTTTCCACGACGATACATTCCCAGTCCTTACCAACTTAAACCCGAGTACGTAAATGATGGAGGCATTAGGACTAACCCTTTTTTTTCATTTCTACACCGTTATTTTTTTCTTTTTTTTTTACCACCTACCCAAAATCCCCCTAGTTAACCCCTTTGAGCCTAAACCTTTTCATTTCTAAACCCAAAAACAAACACCCTTTCACCCACCAAACCCTTTTTATTTTTAACCCTTTGTTTTAGTAACAAGCTCGGTTTTTTGTATGACTTTTCAAAAAAAATAAGTAAAGTTGATGATGAAGCAAAAGAAATAAACAAGCAAGTTCATCAAAAATAACTTTGTTTGAATAATGGCTTCATCAAAATAAAAAAAATAAAAAGTCTTACGAAAACCGATGCTTTTTACGCTTTTCTCCCTTTTCTACTAACCATTAACACAACCACCTACCTTTAACCCTAGCCTAACCCTTCACCCAAAAGTCCTCTTGATATTTACAAATGTATATAGTTAAAAAGGAGGAGGATTGATTGCTTGGCAAGCCTATGGTAGGAGTAAGTTCCATGCCGCTCTCAAGTGATTCACTAAAATACATCTTCGGCCGAGTGTTGAGTGATCCCCGGGAGGTATGTGAACTTGTATATAAATGGAATTTTAAAAAGGCATGTTATGCCCTAATAAGTAATTTATCTTATGTAATGTTTAATAGGATTGTAAATAAATAAAAATAAAACTTGATAAAGAATCTTGGAAATCCCGACACTCTATGACAAGCCCAAAAACCTTCTCTTCTACCCATTCCATTTGGGAGTGTAAAAGCCACATTATAAAGAGTTTTGCTTGAGGACAAGCAAAGATTCAAGTGTGGGGGTATTTGATGTGCACAAAATGCAACATATAAATTACATCAATTGTGGCATAAAACTAACCATTTTTTAGTACTAATGTTGGAAAAGTGTGTTTTTGTCTTCCTTTTGTATTTTCAGGATTAAATGAGCTCAAATTAATAAAAGAAGCAAAAAGGCAGCTAAATCTAACATAAATACAAGGAAAGGAACAAACATGGCATGCCCGACCCCCCGACAGCATCTTCCCAAGCAAAATCAAGAAAACAGAAGACTGGACACGCCCCGTGCTCAGTGAACACGGGGGTGTGCCCAAGTGCTAGCATAAAAGACAAAGCTATAGAAGCTTCTATCACCCACCACGGGGGCGTGCCCAGCGGACACGGGGCCGTGGTCAACTCAAAGATTCGCAGAATATAAGGAAATCTTGATAGTACAGATATGCTTCTGCACACGGGGGCGTGCCCAGCGAACACGGGGGCGTGGTTAACTAATGCAGACAAACTGCAATTAATGAAGGAAGAGAAGAGGATGGACACCGGGTCGTGCCCAATGGACACAGGGCGCTGCCCGAGCTGCTGTTCAGGCTATAAATAGGGGTGCTTGGCTCATTTGCAAACCATCCCTTGGCACACCACCTCTCTCACACTTCACCCACCACCCACCACCCACCACCATCATCCATTGTCCATCATAGAGTGTGTGAGTCGTCTCGGGATCCAAGATTGATTGTAAGAGTTTTTGACAATCAAAGGCTATGTTTGCCTAAGTCTCTTACATCACTTGGTGAAGACAAGTGTCTAGTGTAATACTTTTTATTTTTAATCTTTTCGCACTTTTTACTTGGTTCTGTATTAATGACTTTAATAACTAGTTTCTTATGTTGAAGGTGATTCTTCCTTATCGTTTGTCCGTGGTGTCTTGGCATTATTTTACTGTCTATATAAAATAAAAGATTTTCACCATTCATATCTCCACGGTCTATATGGAGGTATGTTGGCTACCTGGTCGGGGGTTAAGGGAACGGTTTGGTAAGAGTCTTGCCTTGTTCAGTGTATAGATCCTGCAAGGACCTGGGTCAAATTTAGTAGGACCTCCTTCAATACCCACTGGTATTGGATGGCGGGGGTCCAAACTCTTTGATCCCCTCATATGTAAGCTACTATTAATACCTTAACCCAGCTACTTAGGATTGTATCCCTGCTGACTCAGACTACTTAGCCGAGGGTAACGTCACCTTCAAAAGAGGGGCCTACCATAATATGCATTAATAACTTAATTAATTATCTTTCAATAATCTGACCCTTTAGGATTGTATCCTTGCTGACTCAAACTACTGGGTTGAGGGTAACGTCACCTTCAAAAGAGGGGCCTACTACAATAACTAAGATAATCTCTTAAAAAGTGCAAAAGTGCGGAAATAATCAAAGGTTACACTAAACACGAGTCGGAGCCAAGTGATTCATCTTGTCTATCTGTTTTTACTTTTATTTTATTTTTCAGCATTTTAGTTAGTTTTTATTTTTCTAGTTTAAAAACCTTTTTCCAACTTTTGATTTGATTAGACGTTGAGGATAAACCGGTATTAAAAGCTCTTGTGTCCTTGGACGACCTCGGTATCTTGCCAACACTATACTACGCTCACGATGGGTGCACTCGCCGATATGTGTGTTTGGTGTTTGTAAAATATCGTATTTTATAAATTTAAAACTTGACTAACGTGTAAAAAGGGCTTAAAATATACTTAAACTTATATAACACACCACACGCATCAATTATAAATAATATTTTGTATAAGAAATCCCTTGCAGGTCCGTACCTAAGGTGCTTGGAAGATCCTGAAACCAAGGAGGTACTTCAGGATATACATGAAGGAGACTGTGGCAACCATACTGGGGGCAGATCTCTGTTCTCGAAGGTGTTGAGAACAGGATATTACTGGCCGACCATGAGAAAGGATGCCGTGGAGTATGCTCGGAAATGCGATGCATGTCAAAGACACGGCAACATCCTGCATCAGCCTGCAGAACCATTATATCCTATCGTGTCCCCTTGGCCGTTTATGAAATGGGGTATGGATATAGTGGGAAAGCTTCCAAAGGCTCCAGGAGGAAAGGTTTTCATGTTGGCAATGACGGATTATTTCTCCAAGTGGGTTGAAGCAGAAGCCTTTGTCCAAGTTAGAGATCAAGAAGTGGTATCCTTCATAAAGAGGAATATCCTGACAAGATTTGGGGTACCAGCTGAGATAATTTGTGATAATGGCTCTCAGTTCATCAGCAAAAGAACTACTGATTTTTGCAAAAGTTGGGGAATTAAAATGATCACATCCACACCGGTACATCCTCAAGCAAATGGACAAGCATAATCCTCAAACAAGATAATTGTTAACAATTTGAAGAAAAGGCTTGGAGCTAAGAAGGGAAGATGGGCAGAAGAACTACCCTTTGTCCTATGGGCTGATAGAACGACAGTGAAAAGTGCGACTGGTCAAACCCCATTTTCCTTAGTATTTGGAGCAGAAGCCGCAATCCCGACAGAAATAGTGATACCTACAGCGAGATCCAACCTCAGGGATCCTGAGCAGAATCCTGAAGCCCTTTGCCAGGAATTAGATACTATTGATGAAACAAGAGATGCAGCAAAGCTAAGGATGGCAGCATATCAACAGAGGATATCCAGAGCATATAACAAGAATATAAGAACTAGAAGGTTTTAGGTTGGAGATTGGGTATTAAGAAAGGCTTTTCAGAATACTACTAATCCAGCTGATGGAAAGTTAGCTCCTAAGTGGGAAGGACCCTATGAGGTTGAATAAGAATCTGAGAAAGGAGCATACCGACTCAAGAATATGGAAGGGATATGCTACCAAGATCTTGGAATGCTATACACCTAAAGCTCTATTTCAAGTGAGTTTAGAATTTAATTTCTAACTCAGGATGGTATGAATCCTATCTCTTTTAATATATTTGATATTATTATTTTGAACCCAATACTGACTTAAGCATCGGAGGGGTGTTAGCTAGGCTAACACCCACCTTAGTTTATAGTTGTTTTGCAGTATATGCTTCGGGATATAGCTCCAGGATACACACTCAGGATACTTCGAAAGATTAGAGGATTGGCCCCCTCTCTCACGTTTAAGGGATCCTGATCCCTTCACAGGTTTAAAGGTATTCACCTTTCTCATGAATTGGGTTTAAACACCCCGCCTGGAGCGCAAGTTATTTGGGAATAGTTCAAGATAGCGGGACCAGTTCATGTAAAAGTGGCTGACAATTTCATTATCGTTGGCTATATCCTGGATCCTTAAGGTATATGAGGATTGATCACCCTCTCTCACTAAAGGGTATTTTCATACTCTCTAAGGTTTAAAGGTTTTCACCTTTCTAAGTCTTGGGGTTTATACACTCCTGCCTGTAGCGCACGAAAATTTGGGATTTTCCCCAGTATGCTCAGGGTTTATCCCCAGAATATTAAGGGTTTATCCCCAGTGAAACTAAACTTTTTGACAAAGTTCCAAAGATATGACAAACTACGATTGTGTTTACACACGTTCTTCTGTTGGTGAAAAGTTACGAAGTTTAATCACTAAGTGAAGAGATACTCAAGTGTATCATATATTGATGCAATATCCTGCACAGACAGGGGACATCCATGCCGGGGACATTGCAAAGGATTCAAAGGTTGAGGTTGGAAATTATTGCCTAAGTGTTTCTGGTATGATTTATTATTTTTTCAAGTCTTGAAAACCTTATCTAAATGATCTAAGTTTTCTAAAAAGTCATATTCAACCAAGTTTTGTTTAACATTTTGATAACAAAAGTATTGAACATTTCATCAGTATCCTGACCAGGATATTCGAAACATACCTTTCAAAATAAAAACATAACATCAACAAATAAGGCTAAAAGGTTAGTTTATTATTAATGGTCCAATAGATTGTATTCTTGGTTTCATCTCAAAAAGAGACCCATCCACCAAGAACACAATTAAATTTTTAAAGCATATTTACATAAACAGTTGAAGGCTTCATCCTGAAAACACAGGATCCCTCCACCTTCAACTGTCAAACTATTCTACTTGTAGGAAATTAAAATTGTTCTAAGTGCAAGACGACCAGATGATTTAGACCCTACAAAATACAGGTATCATTAAAGACAAACTAACTAGGATACAGGTTCAGTATATGTGTACGGGATACAGGATCTGGATACTTACCTTATTAGGGAAGGAGGTCATGGGCTCGATGGATTCCATGAAGCCAAGGTCATCATAAGAGAAACCTTCGGCAGCAGCAGCAGAGGGCTTAGAGCTGGTGGCAACAGATGGCTCCTTTTTTCATTAGGACAGGCTTGGGGTAGCTGTCAAGCTCATCAAAGAATGTTCGAAACAGATATCCTTACCAGACATATTGGAATGACTAAAAAATATATCCGTTGGAATCAGGATATCCAACAGTTATATTTTTTGGGACAATTGTTATGGGTGAAATTCTGAGCCCATATCCTGACACTATATCTTGATTTTATGATAGCTGATTACGATCAGGATACCGGACCAAGATATTGGTAACATCCTGAGGCAGTATCCTGACTGTTACTAACAATTTGCGTGTAAACATTGGTTACATGGGACTAACGTTTATGAGGACCAAGTCATCCTGAAGACCCGCTCAAATTGGTTAGGCTAAGGACGTTGATGGCGGGAAAATAGCTCTTGTAACGGACAGCATTGAAGAAAGGCGTATTTTATGGATGCTGGTCAAAGCTATTAATGTTGTAACGGTTATGGAAGCTTAAATCCCGGATTTATAGTTAATATGCGCGTGGAGAATGAGTTGAAACAGCCCCCCAACGTTCAGAAGGGCATATTCCAAGTATCCCGGATTTTTAGCATAGTTAGTTATTTCCTTTTACTATATAAAGGGATGTACGGATCATAGGAGGACACAACTTTCACACACACAATTTCTCGTACACTCTTGCTCTCTACTAGCTGCAACCACTCACAAAACACTTACACTTGTACTCGAATCACATTGTAACACTTAGTTGATCCGTATCATATCCTGCACTGTATCCTGATATTTGAAGCAATAAGAAGAACAAGGCAGCCGACGATTGTCACCTCCCGAGGTTTTATGCCAGAGATCTAGATTGATCAAGGGCTTTCCTCGTATATCTCATGTCACCCCTTTTATTTTTTGCTCATTGTTTGATCATAGATATAGCTTGATATCCTGAGCTATATCCTGAAAGTGTTTTAACAAACAATCAATTCAGCATATTTACAACACATATCCTTAGCATACTACCTCACTTAACTAATTTGATCACTAAATTGCTTAGGTAATTTTTGACCAAAACAACGGCAATCAAGGATGATGCTGAAGGAATGAAAGGAAGAATACAGGAATTAGAGCAAGGAGCTGATGGAATTTGGAGATTCCACAAAAGAAGGATTTGGGTACCTAAGCAAGGAGAGTTAAGAAATAAGATTTTAGAGGAAGCCCATAAATTTAGATATACCATACACCCTGGAAATAATAAAATGTACCAAGATTTAAGAAATAACTTCTGGTGGATAGGAATGAAAAAGGACATAGCTAGATATGTATCTAAGTGTCTAACTTGTTCACAAGTTAAGGCAGAACACCAGAAACCTTCAGGGTTACTCCAACAATTAGAAATGCCTATATGGAAACGTGAACTAATAACAATGGACTTTGTTACTAAATTGCCCAAAACCAGGAAAGGTAACGATGTGATTTGGGTAATTGTAGATAGACTAACCAAATCAGCTCATTTTCTACCCATGAAGGAAACTTTCAGCATAGAAAGATTAGCTAAGTTATACGTAGACGGGGTAGTATCCTTACATGGAGTCCCAATCTCTATTGTATCGAATAGAGATAGTCGTTTCACTTCGCATTTCTGGACAAGTTTTCAAGAAGCCATGGGGACTAGACTAAACTTGAGCACTGCATACCATCCCCAAACAGATGGACAAAGTGAAAGGACAATTCAAACCGTGGAAGACATGCTCAGGGCATGTGTAATATATTTTGGTGGAAACTGGGATGACCACCTACCTTTAATTGAATTCTCCTATAACAATAGTTACCATTCAAGCATTGAAGCTGCCCCGTTCGAAGCACTGTATGGACGAAAGTGTAGAACTCCAGTTTGTTGGGCAGAAATAGGAGAAAGTCAATTATCAGGTCCCGAAATTGTACAGGACACCACTGACAAGATCACTCAAATCAAGGAAGGACTGAAAACAGCCCGAGATCGCCAAAAGAGTTATGCCGACAATCGACGCAAGCCGTTAGAATTTCAAGTCGGAGACAAGGTACTCTTGAAAGTTTCTCCTTGGAAAGGGGTAGTTCGGTTCGGTAAGAAGGGAAAACTAAGTCCAAGGTACGTAGGACCATTCCCAGTATTCCAGCGAATAGGACCAGTTGCTTATCGCTTGCAACTACCAGAAGAACTAGCTAGAGTACATGACGTGTTTCATGTATCTAACCTCAAGAAGTGTTTATCCGACGAATCCCTGGTAGTACCTCTCCAAGACATAGAAGTAAATGAAAAGTTAAAATTTGTAGAGAGACCACTTCAGATAGAAGATAAAAAGGTCAAGTTTCTCAAGCACAAAAGACTGTTACTGGTCAAAGTCAAGTGGGATTCAAAGAGAGGACCTGAGTACACTTGGGAACTGGAATCAGAGATGAAGCGAAAATATCCCTACTTGTTCCAGTAAATCTCAAGGACGAGATTTTAATAAGGTAGGGAGGATGTAACAACTCTCGCCAAAATTATTATTTCTTATTTTATTATGTTCAATAGGAAACCCTAATTGAGACCCCCAAGTAATATTGCATGACCCCTAAAATTTTCAGAACAGTTGGAACTAGGATCAGGGCCCATAAAACTCAGGGGAGGTATCCCCTAATTGACGATTATACTCAAAACTCGCTGTAAAAACACGAAATTCGTTTGCTGTTGACTCACCTAGGCTAAGTGGACACGGGGCTACCCTACCCTAAAAAGGGCGCCGTCGCGCCACGCGACAGGGACCATTTTTCAGTATAAATGCAGGAGTTTGGCACTTGCATGGCACGGTTGTTTCGACGTAAAAATTCGTTTCCTACACTGAGTTATACACTATTTCATTCAAAAACACTAACAAACACGAATCTCTGCTGTGACAACAGGGTAATAACTCGATCACTGCTACGATACAATGTCCGATCGATTGAAACCGATCTAATGGATGTTTAAGTGCTGCCCGAATACGGGCTATACTTTGTCATTCGTCGTGAGGGTTTTGATTTCGTGAGCTTATCGTAAATGTTGTGTTAAGTTACTGACCTAGTTTCGTGTGCATTGTTATTTAAACTAGGTTACAAGGTTAAATCAGTAGGCAAGGTTCTTTCCGATTAAATTTGCAATGTGAGTCATTCTCTTTTTATCAAATTACTTTACAAAACCCTAAATGTTTTCCAGTTATACTTTGCAGTGATTAAGTCTTTGCTAATCTTTAATTACTGGTAGTATGTGGGGGTTTTGTGCACATTACTACTAATGATTTATCACTTTAGGTGGGCGAGCCTAATTAGTGATATGTCCACAGTCATAGATTCAGTCGAGTGACAGCTGAACCAGATAGATATATGATAGGGACAAATATAAAAACCCTTAATGCTGTAAATTTATAACAATGTGTCTTTTGTGCAAATTGAATGACTCGCCATTATTTCCCCGCTGATAAAAATCTTTTAAACATATTTCAGGTGATCTGCTGTGATCCAGGAAAAAGTGCCGTGTAGCACTACAAGTTTGAAGAAGTGGCTCAATAAAATAAATAAATATGTTTTGTAAAACAGGGAATTTCCTTGTGAAATTTTCTTTATTGTAAATTATGGGATTTGTCCCAAATTTGTGAAATAAAATAAATTGGGCCTTTTCAAGTTTAAAAGATCCTGTCAATAATTCCGCTGCCAAATTAAATAAATACCACGGGTTTCTGTCCCGCGACTTCTGGAACGGGTAACACCTGGCCGGGGGCCGTGACAGTAATTAAACTAATAAAACTTGAACTTAGGAAGCTAAGAATACTTACTAGGACTCTTAGGACGAATTAGGAGCTGAGGAAAACTTGCTTGAGCTCCAGGAAGCTCCAGAGAATGAGTTATGAATAAAAATTCAAGTGAGCAAGTGAACTCATGAACACAAGTCCCTTATATAGCATTTCTAGAGCTCCAAGATTGATCCACATGCCCCTACAACTGATTTCTGATGATCCTAGGTGTCCCCTATGCATGTAATACTTTTGGCTCAGACCCTGGTTTCGAAAAATTGCATGCAAAGGCGGTGGAACTGGTTAAACATGTAGTTGTCCCTTTCTTTCTGCATCTGGTCCTTCTACGCGGGCTGCGTAGACTCTTTAAGAGTCTTACGCGGGCCGCGACACTCCTCTATGACCGGAAACAAACTTTCAGACTTGGCAGTTTTGGTCCCTGGTCCTTCTAAACTTGATTTATCTTTCGTTTATTGCATTTTTAACCCCCAAACTTATCTTTTAAGGGTCTTGAGTCTTTAAACATTTATCCATAAGCTCTCGGTTAGTTATGAGGTCACCCGAACGGTCTTGAAATGAAACATTGATGCATTTGACCCTTATTACTTCGGATTACCACTTTGTTTATTTACGTGCGTTGAAACACCACGAATTAATACCCAATATTCTTGAGGGCAAAATATATAATTGTTACAATGTTTTTTTTTTTTTTTTGGGATCGCTAAAAGGTCACTCAGAGGTTACTTTCAACATGTTGACACTTTTAACCCCTATGCTTTTTAAGATCCTTATTTTAAGGACAAACGATTTTCTAAGTTTGATAAATTATTCGTTAAAGAATACGAACGTCGTGTGAGGTCAATCAGAGGCACAAGAATGGCATGTTGACACTTTGGATCCCTTTATTCACATATTTACATTGTTTGACAAATTCAGTCCCTCCAGATCAATCCATTACACGTTTAAAGTCCATGACACGTGTCTTTATAATATTGGTCGTGATTTTACGAGGTGTTACATTGCGTCGCATATCCGCATAACTCTTTTGACGGCTTCTAGCTGTCACAAGCTTATCGCGAATTTTCTTAATTTTGTATGTTGTTTCTAGAATGAGTTCAGCTCCAGTAAGCTGAGCTTCACCGGTCTCATTCCAACAGACAGGTGAACGACATTTTCGACCGTATAAAGCTTCGAACGGTGCCATATTGATACTAGCATGATAACTATTGTTGTAAGAGAACTCGATCAACGGAAGATGAGAATCCCAATTACCACCAAAGTCTATCACGCATGCTCTAAGCATATCCTCCAATGTTTGAATCGTCCTCTCAGATTGTCCATCTGTTTGGGGATGATAAGCAGTGCTTAGATTTAGTTGGGTTCCCATAGCAGATTGCATGGTCTTCCAAAAATGAGATGAAAATTGAGCATCACGATCGGAAATGATATCCAAAGGAACACCATGTCGAGATACAATCTCATCAACATAAATCTTTGCAAGTTTATCAGCAGATAGATCCTCGCGAATCGAAATAAAATGAACTGACTTCGTTAATCGATCGATGACAACCCAAATAGCATCATGACCTTTAGATGTACGCGGTAATTTAGTGATGAGATCCATAGCAATGTTCTCCCACTTCCAAACCGATATCTCTGGTTGTACAAGCAAACCGGATGGTCGTTGATGTTCAGCCTTGACTTTGAGACAAGTTAGGCATTTTGAAACATACAAGGCAATGTCCCTCTTCATACCAGGCCACCAGTACTGAGTAACGAAGATCCTTGTACATTTTGTTAGCAACAGGATGGATGGAATATCGAGACTTGTGAGATTCTTCCATCACTAAAGTGCGAAGATCGTCTTGTTTCGGAACCCATAATCGATCCTTAAATTAAAGTAACCCGTCGTCTTTCGTTTTGAGTTTAAGCTCAAGTTGAAGTGGTAGCTCATATTTCAATAAGCCTTTGGTTACACATGATCGTTGAGCTTTAAGGACAAGAGATTGGATATCAGATAGAGTTCGAACAGAATGAAGCTTGACTCATTCCTTTCGGCTAAGCGCATCGCCTACGACATTCACCTTACCAGGATGGTAGCGAATTTCACAATCGTAGTCTTTTAAAAGTTCAACCCAGCGTCGTTGCCTCATGTTCAGCTCCTTCTGATTAAGAATGTGTTGGAGACTTTTGTGGTATGTGAAAACCACACACTTTGTGCCATAAAGATAGTGTCTCCAGATTTTAAGTGCGAAAACCACAGCACCCAACTCAAGATCATGAGTGGTGTAGTTCTTCTCGTGAACTTTCAGTTGTCTTGACGCATAAGCTATAACTTTACCTCGTTGCATAAGAACACAACCAAGGCCTAGACTCGACGCATCACAATAGACAATGAAATCATCGTTTCCATCAGGCAAAGACAAAACAGGAGCATCACATAGCTTTCGTTTCAGCGTTTGGAACGCTTCTTCTTGTTTAGGTCCCCACTCAAAAGGCTTATTCTTCTGAGTCAAAGCAGTGAGTGGAATCGCGATCTTTGAGAAGTTCGAAATAAATCGTCGATAATAACCAGAAAGACCAAGAAAAGATTGAATTTCTGTAGGTGTCGTAGGTGTATTCCAATCCTTAATTGCAGCAATTTTGGAAGGATCTACATGAATACCCTTGCTCGTTAACAATAGGAACCAAAAACTAAACTTCTTTAAGCCAGAATTCACACTTGGAGAATTTAGCAAAAAGTTGTTCCTTCTTCAGGAGTTCCAGTGTCAAACGAAGGTGTTGCTCGTGATTGGCTCGAGACTTCGAATAAACAAGAATATGGTCAATGAATACAATGATGAACTTGTCTAAATAAGGTTTACAAACCCTATTCATTAAGTCCATGAAGATAGCTGGGGCATTCGTCAAACCAAAAGGCATGACTGTGAACTCGTAGTGCCCATATCTCGTGCGGATAGCAGTTTTGGGAAAATCTTCTTCGAGAACACGAAGCTGATGATACCCAGAACGCAGATAGATCTTGGAAAAACATGTAGCACCTTGCAGCTGATCAAAGAGATCATCGATTCGTGGTAGGGGATATCGATTCTTGATGGTAAGCTTGATGGTAGCACCTTACCCTTACCCTTACCCTTACCTTTACCCTTGTCTTGAACTGAATCGGCCGACTACTTCTTGTCACCCTTTCGGGTCAGTTTCCCTTTTCTGACCTGAGACTCGGTCAGAGTAGCAGCCAATTCAATTGCCTGACGAACAGTGGTAGGATTACTACCAGTAACAATATCTTGCACAGAATCGGGTAATCCATCGATATACCTCTCAATCGCTTTCTCCAACGGGGTAACCATAGTAGGACACAACAAACTGAGCTCCTCATAACGATCCGTATACGCACGGTGTTCTCCTCCATCTTGTTTCAAATCGTCAAATTCTCATTCCAAAGCTCGAATCTCATGACGGGGACAGAACTCTTTCATCATGAGAACTCAAAGCTCTTCCCACGTTTGTGCCATTGCCACATCGGCACCCCTATCACGCATAACACCGTTCCACCATGTTAGAGCACGCTTCTCGAACACACTTGACGCAAACTCAATCTTACGCTCATTCGGACACTGAACATGTCTAAATGTGCTCTCCAAACTTTCGAACCATTGCAGGAGCGCAGTTGCTCCTTGAGACCCAGAAAACTTTAGCGGTTTTAGCCAAATTGAAATTCTTGAAACTACACTAAGCATTATTGTTGTTGTATAATTGATGGATCTGGGTTACTATGTTCGGAAGCACAGCAGCCATTTGCTGAGAGACAAGGGCTGCGATTTCTTCGTTAGTTAGAGGTTGTGCATCTCATCGAGGAGGCATTTTCTAAAAGGAACAAGGAGACATGAGAAACGAGTGAGATCGATAATTGGATAAACAAAAGAGGTATAAGTAAATGGGTCAATATAATGTATCACGAAGACATGCTTTAGCCTATAAGTGGACACTCACCCCAAGAGTTCCCAAGTAAGAGTGACTGGTCTGATTATGTGGATTTGTACGAACACTCTAGCCTTAGACAGAAATCTCAGGATACAGGCATCCCCTCTTCCAGATTGCACGTGTTCACACTATAAGACCCAAACTTTGACGAGATTTTGAAAACTTAGAGGGTTCAAGACCTTATAAAAAAATCATCTACGAAGAGATTATTGGTTTTCAAAGCGGATTCGTTATTGTGTTCTCGTTGTGGTTATCACCTAAGGATAGGTGACGTTATTGTTTTAAAAATCTAAACGTAATTAAACTTGCGTTAGGGTCCTAGAAAAGTTATAGTCTAGGTCAAAGCATTACTAATAACCTAATTCCCTATAACCATTGGCTCTGATACCAACTCTTCTGTCACACCCCGACCGCATTAAAACAACGAAACCGCGGCGGAAACGTCGGGGAGTGGAGCAACAGAATTATTGTTTCACAACCATGGATTCAAAAAGTTTTGCTTTATTGATTCATTAAATAATTTACATTGTCTTAAAACAAAACAAACAAGTTAAATATAGTATATCATCGTTATTAGGTCACTAAGGCCTCGTCCAGTCCTAAGTGAGCATGCATCCTAGCAATCAACATCATTCAACAACACCTAAAACATATGTAAAAACAAAGTCAGCAAAGAAATGCTGGCGAGCACATAGGTTTTATGAGAGTGTCGGATTCATGGCTCGTTTACATGTTGCAATACCTCATTAGACTACAAGAGTCAAAAGTTAAAAACCTTATTTTGAAAGGGGTATAGTATTGCAACATAATTAACCAACTCAAATCAAGTAGGTTATATTTTATAAAAATCTCGTAGCCATGATTCTTAACCCAAAACATTTGTTTAAGTAAACCAAATTGTAAATCATCTCGTTAGTAAAACTCGTATGGTTTATATTATTTAGAAAACATCATTGTGTGACATAGTTTTAAAATCGTTTGCCCAAGTGAACTAAATAATGCCACGGAATGTAATATGATAAAAACACTTATATATAAGAAGTACCAGCGGCGTATCTACCATGCTTTTATCATATCACACCCGTCCCATTATCTAATCACAACCCAAAACCAATCGTTTGTTCAATTCTTTAACTCGTTTCAATCGTTTAAAATCGTTCAATCATTCAAATCGTTCTCGTTTTAATTGTGAAAACTACTTTTGGTCGTCTCGTTTATAACATTCAAACCTTCGCAACTCGTCCATCGTTCAACTCGTATTAACAAACCACCAAAGGGTAAGTTAACAATCACAGATTCAGTTGTTACCCACATAACCCCCACACATAACCATGGGTGCAGTCTGATAACGGGATTTGTCAGATCCTATGGTACCATAACCTAATACTGGTCGGTTCGGCCAAAATTAATGAATGTTATTCGTTATGTAAATACGTCCAACAAGTTCGTTCACATTATCGAAATCGTTATTTGTTTAATATAAACCATATTAATCATTTTTGAAACCATCGTTAAAAATATCAAAATCGTTTTACACATATGAATCACCCCAAAACAATTGAAAAACAGTAAAATAGGGGAACCATGTACTCACATAGTTACCACAAAACATGTAAAAAGAGGGGATCTATGTACTCACATCGAAGTGCAAAGTATCCTTGATCTAAAGAACTCAACAAGCTCAGGCAAAACAAGGAAATCAAGCAGTACCTAGAAATCGGATCGCCTAGTTAAATAATCGACACCTAAATCGGATGATTGGGTAGAATGAGATTTCGTAAACCAAATGAGTATTGGAACTCATGTGATATGGTTTAACAAAGCCTACATTCTAAATCGGAACCTATCCTAAGTGCCTTCGACCCGTTATGACCCATTAAGGTAGCTTATGCTACTTTAACGCATCGTTCGCGCAAAAGCGCGAACGAGACGCCTAACTAGCCCTATGACAAGTATTATATGCCTAAACATGTTTTAATATGTTGTATAATTAGTTAAATGACAAAAGTTTAAGTTACATATGCTTAAAATCCAATTATGCATGAAAAGGGTATTTTGGTCATTTACCTAAGGCATATAAACTACCTATCATACAACTAATTAAACTAAGTGACCATAAGGTATAACCTCGGAAGGTTATTCCCTATACAACTATGGACACTAAACATGCTTGGTCGGATCCTTATGATCGACCAAACGGGTCGAGTTCGAAAGTCTAAGCGGTGGTTTAGACCGCTTGACTTACGACCCTATACAAGCACAAGACTAAAAGTGACGAGTTAAACATGTTAAAACATGTTTAACTAAGTTAGAAAACAGGTTTTGATATCAAAACAAAGAGTTTTGATACCCAACAATAGTTTGGTTGCAAAATACGCATAAATACGCATTTTGACCGAAACTATGACTCGTCACTTCGACTACTCAACGTGGTAATCAGTAGGTATAGTCACACGGGACTATAACCATCGTGATTATGCTCACGTTGCAAAGTTCGAACGAACTTTGTGTTGACCAATTCGTGTTCAAAGCAGAAAGTCAAACACTGTTTGAATTTTACGCTTGAAAATCAATAAAAGCACGAAAGAAACTTACAAGAGGTCCAAGCTAGGAAGATTTTGATCCAAAATACTCAGGTATGAAGTTTTGAACTTCAACTTAGAGTAATTCAGACCAAAGTGTGAGCAGAAATGAAATGAATTGGTGGGTTTATATAGATTTCGAAGAACCCCTAAAGATCGTTTCTCGAAGTTTGAGCTTCAATCTAGGCCTTACATTTGGGCACAAGGTTTTGCAATACAAGGGTTACTCAAAACCAGTCCATAGATTGCAAATTCAGTGGTTAAAAACCATCAAAACCAGTTCAAGAGACGAGATTCAACGTTTCTGCAAACTTCTGTGCTGGCAAGGGCTTACGGAATGTAAGCATGTCCCCATACGGTCCGTATGGGACTTGCAGGTCAGCAACTTTCAAAGTTTGGCAGTTTTAGTCCCTGAGCTTGTTTTGTCGCGTTTCGGCACTTCTAACATGCGTCAAGCCCATTTTCAAGCTCCTCAATGATGTTAAAGCATAGGGAACATGAAATATGCTTGAAAATATCTCGGATGTTAGTTCGTTTGGTCGTACGGTTGCGTTGTTCGGTTAATTACGACGGAAATCGTAACCAGCGCGTGTACGATCCAAATTGCGCGACGAATGGTATTTTTGCATTCCAATCACTAAAAGAACATATTTTAATGATTACAAAAAATTTTTGATGTTCGGATATATTCAGAACGTAAGATATGCGCGAAAATGCAAACTTATGCACTTTTTGACGCTTTTAGTCCCCGTTTGATCAAAAAGTTTATTTTCGCATACCGAACCCCTCAAAGCCTATTTCTAAGCTATGTAAAGGATATTTATGGTATGTTTAACTTATGATCAAGTTCCAGAATGTTCGTTATCATACGAATCGGGATACTTTCGCAGTTTGACACAAATAGTCCCTGCGATCGAATAGACTTGTTTTCGACACACCAAACCATCCAAAACTTATTTCTAAGTTATGTAAAGGTTATTTAAGGTATGTTAAGCCTATGTCACTATTCCGGAGTGTTTGTCGCGTTAAACTGACTTCGTTTACGCATCAGTTTGCGTATAACTTTCCAGAAAGCGATTTAAAGCTTGAAATCAAACTCGAATCAAATCGTAAAATCATCAAACACAAATACACATATAATAACACCAAAACACAATGTTTTATTGATAATTGATATTTTTTTACATTGTACAATATTTCCAGAGCACAGTTGTCACAGGTTTGTTACTAAATATGTTGAAAATGACAATTTTGCAAAAGGGACTCCACTTCGTGGTTCGCTTAGGGCCTCCGAAAACCTAGGAACGGCCCTGCTTAATTCATATTGTTATATAAATTTTGATATAATATATCTTGATTAAAGTCTGCAATAAATCCAATTGGTGTCCAAATGTTCTAAAAAATATACAAACTAATCTAACATGGTAATAAGCAATATCATACTTTCAATTTCATCAAAACTCAAGTCTAGAACCAAAAGCCCCAAATTCTACAAACTAAGAACCCAAAATATAAAGAAATTAAATTCGGATTGTATATGCCCTCTATCACAGAAATGGATAGAAGGGTTTTGTAGCGCTTGAAAAATTAACAAGTTTAGGCTTTGGAATTACCTGATTTGGTTAAGGAATGAAGGAGAAATCAATACTTGAAGTTCCAAGCCCTAGTTTTGATTCTTGCTTAAATCACGAATTATAGAGAGATTAAACGAAATGGGTGTGTGGCGAGTGTTGTGAAATGATTGAGAATGTTGTTTGGGTGTCAATAGCTGGACCATTTGTATCGAATTTGTTAAAAAATCGTTAGAAGGGCTTAAGGTTCTTTAATGAGTTTTAATGGTAAATTCGAACTTGATTGTACCAATTAAAAGATGTTGAAGACCAATTAGGAGACGTGTAACTATTTCTCTACACCTACGAGCCGATTGCAACGTTCCGTATTTTCCATTGTATTTTCCAATCATCTTGTAATTCGTATTTCATTTCCACATTTATAATATGAGACTTCGATCATAATTGAAGTTCATACTTTACAAACTATCATGTTAAACTTATACTTTCTGTTATGCAATCAATCACCAAATACATGTTTATATGAGAAACCGAGACATACAATACATTCGTAATATCATTTATACACGCATCATACTTATACCATACTTATATACACTTTGCATACTTAAAAAATGGGTTAAAATACAAGTTTATGACTTAAAATAATGCACAAACCAAATCCAGGGGCTAAAAGTGACAAAAACCAGCCAACTATAAAACCGACTCCTTCGCGTGTCCAAGACTCCCCGTCGCGTGACGCGACGAGGGTCGATCCGCAACTGGTTATTTCCACCCTACGGGTTGGTCCATTTTTGCACCTCTTTTCTTCCCCAATCACCTTCCAACCTCCTTAAAACTCAAACCCTAATCCCCCACTATAAAACTAAGCCTCTCACACCTTCTTTTCATTTTCCATACTCCAAATCTACTCTCAAAGACTCCAAACATTCAAGAAATTTGCAAGTTTTGGGCAAAAAGTTTCAAGTGTAAAAGTGAGCTTTCAACTCACTTCTTCCATCTTTTCTTCTTGTTTTCTTTTTCCAAACAACTTTGAGAACCTCTAGGAATGTTTCCCCAAGTTTACCATGGTAAACTAAGTTGGGACATCACTGTATTTAAGGTCCAAAGTTGGTTTAAATTCTGTTTATTTTAATAAACTCTTTCAAACATTGTTCATCCGTCTTCATTTCTTGAACATCTTCAAGTTGCAACAAACCTCCTTGTTAGGATAGGTTGGATTGAAGATTATTTGAGAAATGAAAGGTGTTTAGCTCACTTCCTAAGTCACCAAAACAACTTCTAAGTAACAAAGTGAACAAGAGTACACCAAGTTTCCAAACACCATCCATGTTTGGACATTTGCCAATAGACCACCCCCATTGGTTAGTTTAAACTTATTTAAACTCGATTCGCTCCGAGCTTCTAGTAAGTTCATGTCAAGAAACTCACGAACGGCTTGACATGTTTACACACCCATATTTGTAAAAAAGAAATAGTATGATAGAAATTTCTAGAAAATAACTAGCTTAAAGTCATGTGTTATTGTGAAAATAAGAATAATTGGTGAAAAAAACTATTTGTTTTCTAAATTTGTATGTGTGGTCTTTCTCTAACATCTGTTGATATGTTTTGTGGGGACATGGGGGTGAGGAAATGGACAAATAAGTGTGTGAGTGAGGAAAGCAGATTCAGATCTGCTCAAAAAGGAAAAATATTCATGTGGCCCACACTCAATCAAAATATTACATGGGTTTGATCATTGATAAATTAAATTCAGAGTAAACTTTCAAAATGGTTCTTAAGTTTTGATAATTTTTTAGAGTCTGAAACTCAAAACATTTGAATTTGTGTCTTTGTGATTTTAATTTTTTTTTGTCATTTTCATCCAAAATCAAAATCTACTCATATTTTTCAGTCAACATTCATTTTTTTTTTGTCTTTTTCCTCCCTTTAAATGAAGGGCAAAATGTTCTTTTAACGTTTTATTTTAACAAACTAAAAAACACTGACTGTTTTGCCCTTCATTAAAAGGGATGAAAAAAACTGAATATTAACTGAAAAATCTAACGTGATTTTGATTTTGGATGAAAATGGCAACAAAATTGAAACCACGGGGATTTAGATCTAAAAGGTTTGAGTTTTGGACTAAAGTGACAAAAGTGATCAAACCTCATGAACCATTTTGGCAGTTTACTCTTAAATTTAAAAGGGAAATTATACATTTTATATACACACATACTGATCCTTGTATATTAAAACTAGGTTAGAACCCCGTGTATTACACGGGTTGAATAAATGTAATTTTATATATTAAATAATAAAAAGTTATATCTTTATGAACCTCGTATATTGTACGGGTTAAATAAATGTAATTTTATATATCAAATAATAAAAAAGTTATATCTTTAAAAACCATGTGTATTACACAGATTAAATAAATGTAATTTTGTATACTAAATACTAAAAATGTCGTATCTTTAAAAAACTCGTGTATAATCGGGTTGAATAAATCTACCAAATAATTAAAAAATTACATTCCTAAAAACCTCGTATATTACACGTGTTTATATTACACGTGTTGAATATATCTAAAAAAAGAGTTATATCTTTAAAACCCATGTGTATTACACAGATTAAATAAATATAGTTTTGTATATTAAATACTAAAAACGTAGTATCTTCAAAAAAAACCCGTGTATAGTCGGGTTGAAAAATCAACTAAATAATAAAAAAATTATATCCTTAAAAAACCCCGTGTATTATACGTGTTGAATAAATCTAATTTTATATAGCAAATGATAAAAAGTTATATCTTTAAAAACTCCGTGTATTACACGGGTTATATAAATGTAACTTTGAATAGTAATAATAAAAAAAATTATTTCTAAAAACCCCGCGTTTTACACGAGTTGAATGAATATAATTTTGTATACCAAATAATAAAAAAAGTTATATTTTTAAGAAATTAGGATAACATTTAATATTAATTTATTATTTATATATTTAATATAAGATAAGTAGGAAAGAGAGGTATCTGTTTTAAAAATATATTAAATTAACAATCTAGGTTTGAGGATAATATTTTATTAAAGTATAATAAGATTTAATATTAATTTATTATTTATATATTTAGTTAATATATGATAAGTATAAATTTGAGTATACCTTCAATGAATGACACGTGTTTAAAGGTGATTTCTTTTATTATAGTAGATAGAATAGATACTACTTATATACGAATATAATAATATTTACTTTTTTTTAAAATACAAAGGAAAACGTTTAGATTAATCCATCATCACTTTCTTACGAAAAAAAAAACGTATTATGTCTTCATCTTTGTCACAAACACATTTCGTATCTAAATTTTTTATTAGATTTGATAAAAAAAAAATCATGAAATGCACCTCTCACCAATGCCAAACTAACGTGTTTATTATTATTATTATTATTATTATTATTATTATTATTATTATTATTATTATTATTATTATTATTATTACTTCTACTGTTATTACTACTACTATTTTTCTTTTTACATTATTTCAAAGAGAAACAGAATGAACAAAAACATAACGGTTTCTGACTTCAGATTTTTCGTCACAAATAGGCGACTTTTCATTTTTATGTTTTTTCGTTATTTTTTATTCTTTTGTGAGTTTAAGAAACATAATGAGAAGTAACAATCTTGTGCTTTTTTTTTTCTCCAAAAGTTACATGTACAAAGATTGAAAAAAAAAAGCATATAAAATTATTGAATGAAAAGATAAACAAAAATAGTGTCTACGGTAGAAATATTGACATATTAGGCGACATAATTACGACGGTTTAAGCAAAAGGGTGTCAGTTTTTTGCAATCTCTAGAAACTTGACTTGAAAATAATCAGGTTTTAGCAACTCTTTAAATAAACAAGTAATATTTAAGGTTGTATTTTCAATTGTCAAATAAATGGATCGTATTCGATTTGTTATAAGAACTAATTTGGATGATTCCCGTTTAGACTAATACAACTTATAAGTTCAACCCAACGACTCTTTTAACCTTAACGCAACTCATTTACATTTGTTAACATATTTATTTTTTACAACGTGATTAGAATCTATTTAAACCGTCAATTCGTAATCACTTTTCAACCCATTTAGATAAACGATTTACATAGGGATGTACGCCTACATGGTTTGAAGTTTGTGCATATTTGATTAATGTCCCCAACACGAACATGTACACGATTACTAAGCGATTGCCACTTATCACCCCTTATTAAAAAAATCAAAGAAATTCAATCAGACACCAATCAAGAATACCCATAATAATAATAATAATAATAATAATAATAATAATAATAATAATAATAATAATAATAATAATAATAATAATGTAATGTAATTCATCTATTATGGATCGCGTTATCAATCGTCGGGACCCAAGGCCACCCACGACACTCCTCTAATCAAGTTTTGGGTCTGGCAGATTCAAGTGAAACACCGCCGCGACCCTTTAATATTTGGCGTGATGGTTTTCAACGGGTTCATGAACCCATGCGTGACAGAAGAATATTTAAAAAAAGGCAAGATGTGTTGGGATGTGATTTGTGGATTTGATTTTTTTAAATGTAATTGGAATGGGTTCAAGTGATGAGCTAGAACACCGCCGCAACCCATTTGATCTTGTGAGCCTATGATTCAAGGAGATTAGATGGCATGTCGTGATTGGTTGGTGATGAGGGTTCAAGTGATGGATTTGATGAGTGCTTCGTGTAACAAAAAAAAGGCATAGTAAAATCAATGTCAAATTAAAGAATATGGGGAAGATCTCATAAAAGGTGGGTTTTTGTGTAAATAGTCTAAGGAGAATTATAAAGATGACATGTGACCCTCCTTATAATTAGGATTAAAGCACATTTTAATCCTAAATGTAAAACCCCAAAAATATTAAATTTGGTTATCATGTTTAACATGATGTATTATAACTAGGAATGTTTAACCTGGTTAAAATATTAGTTATTTACTAGTGTACTAAGTGGTGGGGGTGTTCAAAACTATCCGTATCCGAAATATCCGAAAATTCGGATATCCGAATTTTTCGGATTCAGATTCGGATAGTGATTTTCAAAATTTTCGGATATTTCGGATATTCAAAATATCCGAAAATTTAATTTTCATTTTTTTTCCGGATATCCGAAACTATCCAAAATATCCGTTTCCGAATATGAAAAAAATAAATAAATAAAAGGTTGGATTTTCGGATATCCGATTCACTATCCGAATCCGTATCCGAAATTTTGGATATCCGAATTTCAGATACGGATTCGGATAGTGAAATCTGGTATCCGAAAATTTCGGATATCCAAAATTCGGATATCCGGTTTTGAACACCCGTAAGTGGGTTTTAAACCAAATAAAATAACTGGTAAAAATACAAGGATTAAATATGGACTTGTGGCAAACTTATTTGATCAAAACAAAAAAAAATATAGAGAAGTGTTTGTTTGTGTCGACCAAAGAGAAAGAAGGGGGAAAACCCACCCAAAACCTAATTGATAATTCAGCAAAGATGGATTGATGACAATTTTAAGGTAAGTTGATAGTTAATATTTGGTGAAGTGTAGTATGAAGAAGGAACTTGAATGTGCTAATTTGATAGAATTTGTTAATAGTATGATAAAATTGATGTATGAAATTGGTTTAGAACCATGAATTAAAAGGATATACATATAAAAATTATATGTGTGATTGTTCTAGGTTAAAACTCCCATAGAAGATAAAGTGGGTTTTGACATGTTTATGGAACTTGAGCCTTTTTAGGTGAAATTGTAGATAGTAGTCATATGATACAAAATTTTGATGATTGATTGTAGTTGAATAGCTTGAAATACGATACATGGTAAATTCCTAAGATTTAGACATCCTAGATGAGAGCTAAAAATAGTGCCCACCAAGTGTTCGACAAAATGGCAACATGAGTTTTATTATTATTATTATTATTATTATTATTATTATTATTATTATTATTAAACCTTGAAACTTGGTGAAAGACTTATGAATAATGGTTAATGACTTTGATAAAAAGAACCATGAGTGATTATGTGCTCTAATGATCAATTGGGATCAATTTAAGTAACACAAGTGAGGTTTCTAGAAGTCGAGCCAGGAAGGAAGCGCGTAAAGGGTGATCTCTAAGCTATGTAACTACTTTTTTGCGTTTATTTATTTGTAAATTTATTGATGATGATGCTAAAGTAATAGGATTTCAAGAAATTGAGTAAAAGACCCTTTTGGGTTAAGTGGAAAAGTGTTTTAAGTAAACCGTATCAGATGGCATGTAAAACTGAAGTATAAATCACCCGTGAGGTCATAGAAGCGTAGGTGCTGCCTAATGGTAATTGTAACACCTCGTATTTTCGTATTTCTGTTTTTAGAAAGTCTTGTATTCGCATTCTATTTTTGGAAACTTGTAATTCGTATTCCTTTCAACCAATTGCAATCTGAGACTTCGATCATAATGGAAATTCATTTTTTGTTTAATTTATACATGCATGATGCATGCTCATTCATGAATACGCGTTTTATATACGAAACCGAATCATACTTGACGTTTGTTTTATGTTCGGGATAATATTCATACACATTCATACAATACACATACTCATACATGCCTTAGAATGCGTTAAAAACACTTAACACTTTGAAGAAATTGCATAATTGGACAAACAACAAAACATTAAGGGCCAAAAATGAAAATTTTCACTTTTGACATGTCTTACGGATCCCTAGACATAAGGTCTTACAGTCCGTAAGAGCTTCTGATGGGCAAAATTGTTGACAGCTCGCAAATTAACTCCGAAATCCAACTTTTAATCACTTTTTTCACCCCCCCCCCCCCCTCCTCCAATCACCTTCTGACTCAATTATGACTTAACCCTAATCCTCCCCTATAAATCCAAGCCTTCTCTAACACATTTCCACTTTCCACAACCTCATTTCACTCTCAAACACTCCAAAAATTTCAAGAAAACTCAACTTTGGGTAGATTACTACAATTTATATAACCTCTAAGGTTGATACCCAATGTTCACCAAGGTATAACAAGGTGGTACATCACTTATATGAGGCTCCAAAGTGGGTTCAAAATTCTGTTTTGGATTAAACTTTACAACTTGTTCTTATTTACATTCATCTTGTGGGAATATTGTGTCAAGCCTTGTCCCCAACTAAACTCATGTTGTGGGGCTTATGTTAGGACAATTTTCCAGAAGTTGTGAGGTTCATAACCTCCAAAACTTTCTGCTCTAAATGTCCCAAGTGATCTACAAAGTGTTGGAACCATCCAAGCTTTCAACCTTCAATGTTGAAAGACTTGAGTTATGGTTAAGTGTGAACAATGGAAGCCTTGGATTTCCAACTATGATTCCACTACCTCACTTAGTTAGTTAATCCATCTTCTTTAGCCTACGTTATCAAGTGAACTTTCTAGTAACAAAGTGTCCAAACTACACCAAGTCTCCAAACATTTGCCATGATTGGAATACACTAGTCTAGCTTGAGTTTCACTTGGTTACCTAATGATTTAGATGATCAGTTATTTGTACATTCTTTAATTTATTCATGACCAACCGAAATCATCAACTAAGTTGATGATTTTGTGCTTTGGTGAATCTATACAATGAGGTTAAATGGATGGAATTCATCATACCTCCATTATGAGGACCGGTTGGATCGTCTCTCGATTGAATAACTCAGGTCGGATCGATCACTGTAGAACTGCGGAATCCATATACAGTGTCAAAGAAGAATCAACAACGAAATCAATGTTTAACGCATCCATTCTCATTCAAAGATTGTGAAAATACAAGGTTCCGGTGAGAGTTGGACAGATCTTCGCCTCAGAGACTTGCCAAAAGTCAAATGAGCCCCTAAGTCTCTATTTATAGGCGAAGCTGAACTGGGAGAGCTAATGCCATCCGGTCGGAGGGTCATCCGTCCGGATGACCCAAGCCATCCGACCGGATGAGCTTTACAATATTTGTTTCTGTTCCGATTCTCCCAGTTATAATATAATATTCACACAAAATTCTGTAGATGCAATATGTCTGTAGCTTCCGTCTGTACTTAGTCTATATTTTGTCCTGTAAAAGATTTTAGTGTGTTTTAGTTCGAATTTTGCCGTGAAAATTTGTAGGATTGTACTATAACAGATCGTGAACACGATTATGTCAGTTTTAGTCCATTTTATCCGTGAATTCTATGTCAATTTTGGATTTTTAGCAGTTTTAGGTGAGAAGAGATAGAACACAGATAGAAAATAGATGAATAGATGAATAGATGAAGAATCAGGTAAAATCTCTGGTGAAATTGTGTGAAAACGGCTATAATCGGTCAAGATCTCCATGAAATCGATGGAGATTCTCTCCGAGTCCGACCTCCAAGCTTTGATACCACTTGTGAGGACCGGTTGGATCGTCTCTCGATTGAACAACTCAGGTCGGATCGATCACTGTAGAAGTGCGGAATCCATATATAGTGTCAAAGAAAAATCAACAACGAAATCAACGTTTAACGCATCCATTCTCATTCAAAGATTGTGAAAATACATGGTTCCGGTGAGAGTTGGACAGAGCTTCGCCTTAGAGACTTGCCAAAAGTTCTAACAAATGAGCCCCTAAGTCTCTATTTATAGGCGAAGCTGAACTGGGAGAGCTAATGCCATCCGGTCGGAGGGTCATCCGTCCGGATGATCATTCGTCCGGATGACCCAAGCCATCCGACCGGATGAGCTTTACAATATTTGTTTCCGTTCCGATTCTCCCAGTTATAATATAATATTCACACAAAACTATACATTGACACATACAGTACAAAATATAGACTAAGTATAGAGGGAAGCTACAGACATATTGCATCTACATCCATGCATGACTATATATATATATGTGTGTGTGTGTGTGTGTGTAATTATACACTAGAACCGAATCATAACACCAACCAAACTCATGATTGAATGTTATGTATTAGGGTCATTTTCATCTTGGTCAAAGTTCCTCAAACTATGGATTCTAATGGGTTAATCGGTACCTATGAAAACACAAGCAAAATAGTATCCATAATGAGTGCTTCTAGACAATATGTATTTTCTTGCAATATACATATTTTCATACTATCTTGAAACCCTAATCTAACTCAATACCGAACTCCATAACTTATACGCCTAGTTCTTCCTTGTAGGATAACCTCATTGTTTTCCCAAAACTCTCAAGACTCTTCGCTCACATTTTTGGAAGCTTTTGCAAACCGTTAGTATACATGACCCTCTTTTCATTTTCACACTTTTGGGTGCAATATATATTACCATATTAAAACTCACACAAACATGCATATGCAAATACATCTTTCATACAAACGAATCCAATATACATGATACATACATGTGTCTATGTTAAGTAATACAATCCTACGAACGGTCTTTTCGTTGCGACGACACGATTACGCTAGTGGAATCTTTGGGTTGACACGTATGTGATACATGCTAGTTCATGTTATGTTATGCTTTGGTATACTTTTTTGCCAAGTGGATCTCGTTAAATTCGTTTACAATGCATTTTTTGTGTTGACATGTTACTTTAATATATATTGCAAGTTTGTGATGATGATGAGTTGAAAGAATCTAGTAGGATGGCTAGAAACGCACCTAATTTAATTCTATGTTTCGTTGTTAAGTTGTTAGGTTTCAGTTTGTTGTAATTTGCTTCCATGTATTGTACTATAATCTTTTTGAAATGAATTGAATTGTCACAATAGTGGTTGTGATGTCTCTTGCAATCTCGTTTCCGTTTCACTCTGATGTTTCCGCCATCAGTTGGGGTGTGATAGTAATAAACATGGCATACCAAATGGGTCGTTTGTGGTCTATAGGGCCATAAACTAAGTAATGGACATGTAATTCCAAGGTATAAGCGACCCGCGAGTTCGTAGAAGCCAGGGCATTGTCTCAAATTACAAACCATGATTTCAATTGTGGTTGATAAATAATGGGGGAACTTGATAAGGGATGTAAGAGACTTGAGCTAAATTGCATAAAGTCTCATAACAGGTCGATTTGGGTAAAACCCAAATTAGAAGATGGTATTGTGATGCCATGAATATGTCTAAGAAAAACCAACCATAATTTCAGTTGTGGTTAGGAGAAAATGAGGAAAACCTCAACAAGGAAATATGAGGCATGAACTAGTACGAATGATGTCTCCTAACGGGTTGGTTTAGGTAATAAACACCAGAACGAATGACAGAAGTGAAAACCTTAATAATCCGGGTCTGGGTAGTGGATTATGGATTAAAAGTATTAAGGAAAGGTCCCAAGCGAAACACTTTGGGTTTGGACCGACTTGGGTGCAAATTGGGCAAAAAATGGCAAAAAATTGGCCAAGTGTGAAAAGTGCCCAGCTCTGAAAAGTTTCTAGAAAAGCACGCGCGGGGGGGGGGGGGGGTTCGGAAGAAAATGTTTTTTTTCTTGGTTTTAACAATTTTGTTCAAATAACTTAATTACTAATC
The DNA here is from genome assembly GCA_030545235.1 of Helianthus tuberosus. Lineage (NCBI taxonomy): Eukaryota > Viridiplantae > Streptophyta > Magnoliopsida > Asterales > Asteraceae > Helianthus > Helianthus tuberosus. Next base: position 24,513,316 of record CM060389.1, read on the forward strand.
GCTTGAATAAAATCTTATGATAGGTAACTTCTAAATTAAAGCCACGGATGAAGATCAAGCAACACCAAGAATCAAACACTTCCCAAATGCTCATTAGCTTCCGCTTTCTTTAAAGTGTTTTGTAATGACAACCATGTGGTCTTGTATTTAAAATCAACTCATTGCTACCTTGTGTTAGCTTATGTTTTAAAAGATGTAATCTTTTGTTAAAATCGTTCATATAAAATGTGAAATTTCATATATATATGAGATGGGTCTTACACTAAAACAAAAATTGTCGCCCTTTTGTTTTCCTAAAATACAATATGAAAATCTAGTACAAAAACTCTGGCACAAAAATATTGTACAAAAAAATCCAGTACAAAAATGTTATACAACCCAATATCTGTTTTATATTTAATTTTTTATAGCAATATGGTACTCAAAATAAAGATAAAAAGATGCTCTATTTTATAGTGCAACATTCTAAAAAAATATATCATACAAAAAGTTATAAACGTTTAAAAAAACTGGGGGAGTTTGAAAAAAAAATCAACATAAATAGAAGTTGCAAAAGTAGCATCGCAATATTGTTTCTTAGCCTATTAAGGCAAAATTACTTTTGATTTCATCATACCCCTTGAAGAATATTGTTGGATATTGGATGTTGGATAATCAGTAACTTAACATTACTATGGAGATACGATTCAAAGAGTTATACTTTGAACAAATAACAGGTAAGAATATTTAATAATTAAGTATTAGTTCAGGAAACACAGATTTAATTTTGATGATTAATTATATGGAGATATAATTAAACAGATTGAGGATTAATTGTTTAGTGAAACAATTAACAAGATTAAATTTTTGGCTATTTAATTATTTATGAAATATTAAATATAATTAGTGTTATATTAATTTGATAAATTATAAATCTAAGGAGCCGGTTAGTCATTAAGGGTTAATTACTAGATGTAGGTGGAACCGTGGAAATTAGGAGGGATGCTATTTATAATTAGATTTCTTAGATAAACAAATCTAATTGCAAACCCTAAGGCTATAAGGTGAGGAGGATGACACCGGTATGCCGAGGCCCGTCCCAGCTCATCCACACCGCCCCCTTAGGGCCCGTCCCATCGCTAACGTCGCCCAACCGATGAAGAGGACATTCCTCTCTCTTTCTTTATCCAACACACACACCTATACATACATACATCTTATATATATTGATGGGGCTTATCACCCACACCCTAGGCCCATCACTTGGGCTTATCATCCTCACCCGATGACGTGGCTGCCTACATGGAGGCCCATCCCTTGAGGATGGGGCTCCTCCACACCTTTTAGCCTAATGATCAATCCAAGAAACCTAACACCACATATCACCCTACCGTCGCCACCTCGCCGCCACTCCACTCCGCCACTCGGGATCGACCGCCCCACGCGTACGTGACCACCACCCGACCACTCCACCGTTGTCATCGTGTTGGGCAACATCTGCTCCCATGTTTCGAGTTTTGATTCGTGTTTCGGGTATTCATAAACGTGTTTTCTAGCGGGACGTTTGTTGATCCTTAGTGCAGGTTTTTGTCAAGATATAAACCCTAAACTCGTTGTGATTGTGTTATTTATATATTATTAATTTATAAGAATCTTAGGCATCATTACTTGTAAGTTGTGCTAGATATATTGTACAAGTTATTTTCCATTTATCCTTTTATTAGTTTTCTTGGGTGGTGGCTAGGGGTGTGCACGGTTCGGTTCGGTTTTTGGGTAAAATCAAAACCGTAACCGAAATTCGGTTTTTTGAAAACCGTTCGGGTTCGGTGTTTTCGGTTTCGGTTATTACGGTTTTAACAACGGTTTGGTTCAGTTTTTCGGTTTATTAAACAAATTAAGTTAGATTCAAAAATTAAAAGTATAATTCAAAGTTTAAAAATGTTTCTTAAATGTTTACATTTAAGTTAATATATTTAGTCTTTTTTATTAATAGTGTTCATATAAACATAACCTTCTAATCCATTTTAATGTTTTTATTAAGGTGTTTTCTTTTATAATACTTTGAAAATCATTTAATTTTTATGTTAAATTTAGTTATTTCTTGTAAACAATGGATAAATCATTTTAATGATACATAAACATGTTATGTTCTTATTATAAATATTTGACAATCAAGAATAAAATTAATAACAATTCTTAGTATCATGGATTAAACACTTAAACAACTTAAACATAAAAATATATGGATTTGACATACTATTATAACATATCGGTTCGGTTCGATTATTTTCGGTTATTGAAAATGGTTATCTGAAAATCGAACCAAAATTGTTGGTTATTAAAAATCTAAAAACCTAACCGTCGAATCAGAAATAAGAAGATGTTGAGTGCATAATGAGAGAGGGGGTGGTCCTAGGAGGCAACAACAACCCTCAACCAGTTTTCTGGCAAGGCGGTGGCGGTGCTTAAGTGCTCTGATGATGAGGTTTTGAGATGGTGGGGGTTGGAAATAACTTTCAAGCAGTGGCGGATCTTGCCCGTTGAACGTGTCAGGGCCGAAAGACACGGGCACTAAAAAAAGCCCGTTGAACGTGCCAGGACCGAAAGACACGGGCACTAAAAAAAGCCCGGGCCAAACATAGTATATATAAAAAATTTCGATCGAAATGCGGAAAATTAGCACTACGGCCGAAAAATTTGCCCGGGTCGTGGCCCTGCCACAGCCCTATTAAGAACCGCCCCTGCTTTCAAGAATTTGGACACAGTTGAGGGGGTTACATATACAGATACATATTATATATGTATGTAGTTATAACCTCATAAAAAGAGATTTATGTAAAGATTCTTGGAAGACTTGAGGATATGTTATACAACATTTATGAAATCAAATATTGAAGGAAAAGTTGAGTTTAAGAGAGTGAGAAATAGAGGAAGGTTTTGGGGAGAGATAAATATAGTGGGTAACTAGGGATGTTTATACATATAGGTAAGCAACAACTCTTTTATCGAATAAAAAATTAACTTTGGTAAAACCTTTTTTTTATTACCATCACAGCCACCGTCAAAAACACCACCAACCACTATAAAGTAAATTATAATCTAATTTCAGTTTTTACTCGATGTATAATAAATAGTAATTTAAAACATGTTAATCTATACTTAAAAGAAGATAGATTAATCCCACACTTTTTTTATTATTATATGCATAGAGGTACTTTTTTAAGAAAAAAAGAAATACGTAGACATGAAAGGAACACATATCACAACAAAGGTGAAGTTGGTATTCCTTGTATACGTTACACCTAAATTTGTAAGCCCTAGCCGCAACGCGGCGGGGCTTACATCTAGTTATTTATTAGAATGTAACTGAACTTCTAATGAGATAATTTTATTGTTAAAGTGTACATGCTTCCGCTCCATATTAATAAGTTTTGTTAATTATTAAATAAACGATTTGTTTAAAATGGTATAAGATTCCCAACAAATATAATATCTTTGGTTTTTCCTTTTTTTTTATTTAAAAAATCATCAATTTAAGTATACATTTAAAAGAGAAAGGTTATTGTAATTTGGCCATTGATTTGCAAGTTTAATGGTTGAGATTAGGTGGTCTCTAAATACAGAATTCACATAACTAAAAATAAGGGAATAAGTGGGGGGAAAGGGTAAAATAGGAAATCCAATATTGTTGACTCATCAACTCACTTCCCCTTGATTTTTAAACGGCTATAACTTTTTCATACGTTAATATTTTTTATAAAAATTAAACCGTATTAACGAGCATTTTATTCTCTTTCATTCGAGCAGCCTATTGCTATATTTTTCTTAAAAAAATTGCAGGATTTTGAATACCCATTACGTGATTACGTGATTTTGACTACCCAGTAAGTGACTACGTGATTTTGAATACCCATTACGTGACTGCTTGATTTCATTATAGTATTTTATGCGAAACCTCACTAAGTGATTACGTAATTACATAACAATAGTTGACCGCGTATTATTACATGATTACATGATTTTAAATACTCATTTCGTGATTACGTGATTTCATTATAGTATTTATGTGAAACCCAACTGAGTGATTACGTAATTACGTATTAACAAAACATGTAATACATTATATTTCATATGGAATACCTAATATTTCAGGTAAAATCACGTATTAAGGAATTATATACAAAACATTAGTCAAACCAACCTATAATAGCAACATGATGTCGTATATTAGAGATTTAACCACGTAATAAAGCATAAACAATCAAGTTCTTATTATTGAATATGTAATCACGTAATAAGTATAATTGTATTAGCATTAGTTATAACAAATCATATTGAATGTGTAATCACGTAATGAATTTACACTGGATGTGTAATGATTTATGTTGAATGTGTAATCATGTAACGGATATTCAAAAATCACGTAGTCGTGTACCGGGTATTCAAAATCACGTAATGGGTACTGGGTATTCAAAATCACGTAATCACGTAATGGGTAATTGGGTATTCAAAGTCTTGTAAATTATTTTTAAGAACACTATAACAATAGGCTACTCGAATTAAAGAGAATGAAATGCTCGTTAATACGGTGTATTTTTTTTTTTAAATATTAACGTATGAAAAAGTTATAGCCGTTTGAAAATTGGGAGGAAACTAGTTAAAGGGAGAAAAGACCATCATACCCTTCACTTCTTAAGTTGAGAAAAACAAATATGTGGTCATGATTGTCTCTACACTTCGTACGAAATTCCTCTCTTGTACATGATCTCTTATCACATTTAAAATACATGGCGGGTTCGATAAATGGAAGAAAAGGAGTAAGGGGCTGTCTGGCAACTTCTGAATGGTTAGGTGCTGAACCAGTAAGAGGTCTGAACCATTAAGTGTTAAACCAGTAAGAGGTCTGAACCATGAATAGCTAGTATAATGCTTAACCGTTCAGAGGCAAATGTCTCACCAATTCAAATTAGAGGTTTTAACCATTCAGACTCAGTATAATACTTAACCATTCAGAGGCTAATGTCTGAACCATTAAGACATCTACTTGTGAAACAAACAGTCTAAACCAGTAAAAGGTTTGAACCATTAAACGCCCTATTAAAATCTAACTAAACAGCCCCTGACATAACCATTGTCAACTACTACAAAGACCAATGTCGGCGGCAATAGTGCCTGCCGGCTATTGGGTCACATGGGCGGTAGGGGGAATAGTGCCAGGCAGCTGCCTGGCACTCCCCTATTGGCCCAACAAATTTACGATTTTATCCCGCTTTAAAATTACGCTTTTACCATCAGTTCAAAAATATATTTTTACCCCCACTAAAAAATAAATTTGCGTTTTTGCTCCCAGCTAAATATTTCGATTTTGCCCCCGGTTCAAAATTACGATTTTGCCCCGTTTCAATTTACAGTTTTGCCATTAGCTTTTTTCCCTTAAAAATACGATTTTGCCATCAGCTCAAAATTATGTTTCTTTCCCCCATTTAAAAATAAATTAGCGCTTTTGCTCCCAGCTTTCGATTTTGCCCTCGGTTCAAAATTACGATTTTGCCCCGTATAAATTTATACTTTTGCCATTAGTTTTTTTTTCTCACAGCCGAGTTACGATTTTGCCATCAACTTATATTTACATTTTCTCCATCGTTTTTGTTTGTTTTCCTGGTGAATTTACAATTTTGCCCACAGTGTAAAATTACAGTCATGCCGGCAGCTTCCTGGCACTCCCCCATAGGTCCATTTAATTTACGATTTTATCCCTGAATTAAAATTATGATTTCGCCCTCAGTTAAAAATTACGTTTTTCCCATCATTTTAGTTTTTTTAGCAAAACTATAAGGTTTTTTTTTTAATTGGTTTACTCGATTTAATTCTTTTTCGTGTCAACGAGCTGCCTAACACTGACTCATTAGTCCTGAAAAATTACAGTTTTGCCCTGAGCCCAAAATTACAGTCTTATCATCGTTTTTTTTCATAGCAAAATTATAGTAGCCTTTTTTTAATTGATTGATAATTATTCGGCTATCGCCCCACAACGCAGACGGGGCATCTACTAGTTGTATAAAAAACACAAAATAGTGCAATACATACATCCGAAAAGAATATAGTTATTAAACATGTTTGGGATATCAATGACATCATTGAGCATGTAAGCTCAAATTTCCCTGTACCAGCACGTGACTTCTTCTTTTTTGGTTATATCGTCTGTTAACTTACACTAGCACATGACATCTTCTTCTTCTGTTCCCCTGCTACGGGATAACTAGAAAAACGGAAATTGGGTGTTTAGGATTGTTTATCAACCGACTTATGGACTTATAACTTTTACAAAAAGAAAAAAAAAAAGATTTTTTTTATTAAATGACATTTAAGTAATGGGTTAAAAATGAGGTTTTGATACTTTAAAATAATGAGAGAGAAAAAGAGAAGTTAAGTTAAGAGGGAGTGGCTTATCCAAAAATAAAAATAAAAAGTAGAAGGAAAAGGGAGAAAGTAAGTTTTTGATAGGGTGCTACTTTCTACACCCCCTCCTCTCACATACTTCCAGGTGGGGCCTGCGTGGGACCGACAGTTTTCCTTTCACAATGAGGTATAATCCGGAAGGAGGGGTGTGTATAGAATGAACCTTTTGATAACTAGTCACAAACACCCTCAACAATGAATGAAAGCTATAGCCTATTTGATAGAGGTATTTGTTTTTTTTAGAGGAAATGTGTTGGGTTCAAAACTGAGCAAGAGAATAATTTAGAATTATTGATGTAAGATCATTCATAATCAAATCTCTTAATTTATCTTTATAGTTACACTAAAAAACACTAACTTTTCTTTTTCTTTTTTCAATTAAATAATATTTTTTATACGTTTACCATTACCTTTTTTTCTCTACTCCACTTATAACCATATAAAAAATATTAAAAATTTATAAAGGTCAACAATATCTCCTTCAAATTTACTAACGAATAGAATCTTTTTCTCTTTTTTCTCTCTTCTCTACTCACAACAATTTACAATCAGTTACAAAAATATAAAGGTTACACTCACATAAACATGAACATGAAGGTCAAAGGATCCATTATGAATACTCTAATATGTAACAATCTGGTTTAAAAAAAAATGCACCAAATTTGAACTACATATATGGTTATTGGATTTTTCGAGTTGGTTTAGCATTTAAATTGAACTAGTTGTAGGACCCGTGTGAACACACGGGTAGGTTTAATAACGATCGAAATCAAGTTGTAGGACCCGTGTGAACACACCAAACTGGGCTAGCATCTAAATCAAGTTCTGAATATGATTTTTTTATTATTTGTGAATTTTAAACGAATCCAAATTCAAACCATATATTTTCATTTTCATAATAAATACATGTATTTATTATTTATTAATTTTATCTTTTTTTTTCATAGCTCATATTATTTGAGTTAAGCCGAATTCAAATATGCTTTTTAAAATTTCAATCCAAATTTTATTCGAATTCGAATAACACTAATAACCTAAAAAATGATAGGGTAAATATCCCAACCTTCAATTCCTACGATATAGAAAGACTTCGAAATTTAAGTTTTGTTCTAGTTAAAAATAAAAAATTGGATTAGAGGTTACTTTTAGCCAAAAACACATTTGTTGTTATACTTCTAATTTAAGGAGGTAAAAGACAATTTATATTGGGAGGCGAGTCGGGTCAATTTGGTCTCTATGTTTGTGATTATTTTTGTTTGCTATGATATTAATACTAAAAACTTGTACTTTAACCTTTCAATAATAATAGTAAAATCAATCCTGGATAAGGATATTCAATTTTCATATTTTTTTTATTCTCTTTCAATAATATTATAACGCTCTTTCAGAGAGTTTGATCGGAAAAGATTCTAGGTGTGTAGATATTAAGAAGAGCACGACTCATCATATTTTAAAGAGATAAAAAGACAAATAGAATGGGTTATAAATAAATGTTTATATGTCAAAATGAGTTACAACAATAGTATAAATATAATCAACATATAAGTGTAACACTCATCATGGTAACATGATAAACTTAAATATATTCTATAGTAAACAATTGATATGATCATGGAATCATGCATAGTAACTCAGAATAAATATACAACTCTATATCTTATTAATAACGTGTAACACACAAGATATATAAAAATATAATATAACAGTACTAGGTTATAACCCCGTGTATTACACGGGTTGAATAAATGAATTTTATATACCAAATAATAAAACATTATCTTTTTAAAAGCCTCCTTTATATGGATTGAATAAATCTAATTTTATATACCACATAATAAAAAAAAAGTTATATTTTTAAAAACCCCGTGTATTACACGAGTTGCATAAATGTAATTTTGTATAGTAAAAATTAAATATGTTTAATTTTATAATTATTTTTAATTGATATTTTAATTATCTATAAAAAATAGATGACTTCAATGAATGACACTAGGTTATAACCCCGTGTATTACACGGGTTGAATAAATGAATTTTATATACCAAATAATAAAATATTATCTTTTTAAAAGCCTCCTTTATTGCACGGGTTAAAGAAATGTAATTTTATATATTAAATAATAAAATAAGTTATATCTATAAAAACTATATGTATTGTACGGGTTGAATAAATGTAATATTATATACCAAATAATAAAAAAATTATATCTTTAAAACCATTGTATTACACGGGTTGAATAAATGTAACATTGTTTATCAAATAATAAAAAAAAAGTTATATTTTTAAAAACCCCCGTGTATTACATGGGTTGAATAAATATGATTTTATATACCAAATAATTAAAAAAAAATATATTTAAAGAAACTAACGGATTTTTTTTATATTTAGGGTTATTGGATTTTATTACTTTCAACTATTAGGTATTGGCCGCTGCCACTCCTAATTATCAGTTTGACTCCCATCACTCCCAACTTAACATTTTGTGTGTTGCGTCACTCTGCAATTGAATATTTCTTAGCGTTTGACCTGTATTATTTGTGATATTAGTTTAACACTTTGTGAATTACTAATGACTGCAGTTGAATCTGCTCCTAAAAGACAAAAGGGGAGCCAAAAACCACTCAACCAGTGTGACAAAACATACAAAGTGTTAAGTTGAGAGTGGTGGGAGTCAAAATGATAGTTAGGAGTGTCAGTGTTCAATACCTATTAGTTGAGAGTGATAAAATCCAATAACCCTATTTTTTTTTGTAGTACACATGTGTACTATTACGCATGTGTACTACAATTTTTTTTTTTTGAAAAAATATTTTTTTATATACCTAAAATAGCGAAAATTAGTATGAAAAAAAAAATTTGCTATGTTTTTTAGGCTTTTTTAGTTAGTTTTCGAGTTTTCGCGTTAACTCGTGGTTTTCATTTGAACATTCCTATATATATATATATATATATATATATAGGGGAATGTTCTATGCAGAACACTAAATATTGCGAGAACACGCAGAACAAAATGAATCTCTCATTTTTTCAATCCTAAAAAGTAAATGAAAACGTTGTAAATGTAAGATTGATTGTTTCTCACACTAGAATTTAAAACAAAATATGAAAAATCTTTAGTTTTTAAATAACCTACACATATGTAGGTTTTGTGTAGGCTAAATTACCTACATGTATATAGACTATGTGTAGGAAAAAATATATGATTTTTTTTATGTATATATAATACACATATGAATGTAAGAAACATAAAATTTAAGAAATATGAACCTTAAATCCCAAAATTTAGTGATTTAGAGTTGTTCTTTTTGTTCTCGCAATAATTAGTGTTCTGTAATGATCCTTATCCTATATATATATATAAACTTATAAAAACTTTTTGGGCCCTTTAAAAATTTGGGCGTCGGGCGACGGCACGGGTTGGCCGGCCCGTGTTTGTAGAGGGATTAGATGGGGATTACTGGCATCAATATCATTTTCCCCTTTTGCAAGGTCCATAATATCTCCACCCGTGTTTGTAGAGGGATTAGATTGTTGGTGTAGTGATTTATCTTGTTGTTTATCCGCATGATCATCACACTCGTTAACATTTTCCCACACTCGTTAACAGTTTCCCACGAACCATCAGCAGAGAAATTCACATGAGAAATAGTACCACCTACGTCTTTCAAAACCTAACGACAATTCAGTTGCTTTCATTAGATAGTTTAAGAATATCAAATGAATGTAAAATGGTCAGTTCTAGCGGGTTGGGTAACAGGTTTTTGTTAACATCAACGATAGAAAAATTATATAAGAATGACAGGTAAACAGGTGAAAAAAGGTTAGGCTTTAAACAGGTCATCTTAGTACAAATCAGTTCGACCCACAATAACTTTTTTTCTTGTATTAAACTTTATTGCGTTAATTAGCTAATTATTTGAGTAAAACGCCATTTTCGACCCAGACGTTTGGCCACTTTTGCGACTTTCGTCTAAAGGTTTGTTCTTCCGCATTTGGATCCAACAGTTTTGAAATCTTGCCATTTTCATCCAACTCGTTAACTCCATCCATTTTTATCCGTTAAATGAGGGTCATTTCCGTCTTTTTAGACATTTTTTATTAAAATAAAAAACACTATAAGTAATAAAGATCCACCTCTGTTGACTTTCTCCCCACCCAAACCCTTTAATCATCACAAAAAAAAATGTATAAAAAGACATAAATACCCCTGACTTAACATTAAAAAATGGATGGAGTTAATGAGTAGAATGAAAATGGCAAGATTTCAAACTTTTTGGATCCGGATGCGGAAAAACAAACCTTTTGGATGAAAGTCGTAAAAGTAGCCAAACCTCATGGACAAAAAATGTATTTTGCTCGTAGCATTTTTATTTGACCTATTTGAGATAAATATAAAAACCAAATTGATCCATTAAGTAAATGAGTCGAAACACTATTTCTAATTTTCTCTATACTTGCCTTAGCCATGAGCTGGTCAATGTCGATGAAGCATACGGATTGACTACAATGCGGACAACGCCACGATGGTTTTCTTGAGTTAACGTCCACATAGTTTTCGAAATCAAAGCACTACAAAAGGAGTAAAAATATATAACAGACTAACAAGGGATAAGATTTGATGCATACCAAAGTAATGCAAAAATAAAGACTCACCTGAAGATGTTTGCATAAATGACCTTTGACAGGTGTCGTGATGCGTTTGAAGCTGTATAAAATAGAGATCCCAGATCCGAAGGCATATATAAGTGAAGATAAATATACGAGGCAAGAAATTAGAAATTAATAGCTTCAAAAACGAGTTCAGTGCATACCTTATGGGGCAATTTAGTGAAATTCTAGATGGCCCTTCAACTATATCGTTATCTGTCGTAAAAAGACAAACCAAAACCATATAGATAAGAGCCTCAAACAAGACTGTGTAGATCTCTCCCTGTTCTTCAAGTTGTTAAGATAATCGAGGGTCTCTAATCCTTCCACTCAAACTTCACTAGAGAAACAAATATCAAGATGTTTTCTTTAGAACAGATGAAAAAGACAATGACTAAAGAACAAGCATTTTACGTTTAGAAACATAGGATCCACTAATTATTTCGTGTCACCAATCAGCATCAACATGTTCGACCTGGCCATGAGCCTTTTTTTATAGACAGACTTAAACATCATTCATCGAAAGTTCAATAAACATCATTCATCAAAGGTTCAATAAACATCATTCATCGAAGCTGAGACAAAAGAGTACATACTAAAGTGGAGAGTTTAAAGAACAAGTCGAACGACATTTGCAATATAAACGGTGCAAGTAGTCCCATCAATGGGTTTAAAGCCTACAAATACTATTACAAAAAATTAGTAACTTTTAAGCATGTGAGATAAACATGTCAAATCCAATATATGATAATGACTACAACTACAAGAAAGGAAGGCTTTTAGCGGCGACACCATTAGCGGCGATAGGCCAAATGTCGCCGCTATTGGTCGATCCGCGTGCCGGATGCTGAAACCAAACCCCAGTCGTTGATCAAAATCCTGATCTAACGGTTGGGGAATTAAAATATATTAGCGGCGACAAGGACATATCAATACCGGCGACAGACTGTCTCCGCTAAAAGTTTGTGTCAGAACATTAAACCCTAGTCACACAAACCTTATCTCTGGTCAACCCTTTACCGGCGACATATATCAATACCGGCGACAAGTCGGCGCCGCTAATGCTCAAACGATATTACACCCTTATCAGCGCCATTTATTCCCTCTTTCTTCACTTTTTCCCCCAAAAACTCGAGAGAACCGTCGGATTTCAGCAAATTTCGACCAAATCGGTAAGTAAAGCTTTGCTTTTGTTACATTTCTTCTTTATTTTGTTATATACATATGATAGGCTTTAATTTTTGTATATTTTTGTGTGTTTTTGTGTTTATGGTAGTGAAATCGGATCATCACCATCACTTCTCCGATCACCACCGTCACTTCTCCGGTCACTACCTCGTCTACGCGGTCTACATCTCTTGGAAACTTGAAAATACGGTTAGTTTTATATGTATTTTTTTTCAAAGTTTAGATATTGAATAATTTTTTGTTTTGGTATGTAAATGTATAATGTAGGTATATGTTAGTATGTCAAATGTATAATGTAGGTGTATTTGGGGAAAATGTGTATATGAAAATCTATGTATTTGTGTATGTAGGTGTATGTAAGCATGTATGTGGGTATGTAAGTGTACGAACGAATGTATGTATGTAGGTGTATGTTAGTATGTTGGTGAAAAATGTGTATGTTAGTATGTATGTTTGTATAAAGTATGCAAATGTGTATGTAAGTATGTATAAATTTTGTGGTTTTGGTCAAATTGTATAAGAAAGTCTATGTATTTGTGTATGTAGGTGTATGTAAGCATGTATGTGGGTATGTAAGTGTATGAATGAATGTATGTATGTATGTAGGTGTATGTTAGTATGTTGGTGAAAAATGAATGTATGTATGTAAGTGTATGAATGAATGTATGTGGGTATGTAAGTGTATGAATGAATGTATGTATGTAAGTGTATGAATGAATGTATGTATGTAGGTGTATGTAAGCATGTCATGTTACTGGGGGTGAGCCTTCAATTGAAGTTGATCCCCCAACGGCTACTGTCGATGAAGTGTTTGAGGTCGAGACTGATTGTGATGAGGTCGAGGCTGATTGTGATGAGGATGATCCCGATTATGTGGAGTCTGACTAAAAGAAAAGTTATTGTAATTTATATTGATTTGTATTTGATAAACACTTGTTTGAAATATTTATTTGAATTTGAGTTACACTTGTTGTGCTTTCCCTTAATTTCTATTAGATACACATGCTGTAACATTTGTAACTTTATAGGGATTATGTTTTCGGTATTGCTTATATTCGCTTATCTGATGGCGGATGTGGCCCCCTGGGGACATGGGGGTGACGGCGCTGGTGATCCACCGCCTCCTGGTGGATTTCGTGGCACGCACGAGACTGACGGTAAGTCTTTTACTAAATTATTTTGTAGTTCTTATATTTTATATATTATAAATGTTGTTACTAATTATTTTTGTTTTAATTGCAGCGGTTCCCCCGAAGAGGGTTAGGGTGAAAGCCAAAAACGAGAAACTACAACGTCTAGTAAAAGCGGGGGGGGGGGGGGGGGGGGGGGCTGTATCGCTTACGTTTGACAGACAGGTCACGTATACCCCTGTTGGTAAATCAAGAGATCTGTTTTCAAGGGAGGCCGGCCTGTATATGTGGCGGACCATCCCGTTCGATAAAAATGGATGGGATAACGTTGAACAACATTACAAGGATGCCCTCATGAACCACTTACGGGTAAATAAGTTATATGCATAAACTTTTATCAAATATTTAAGCACATGCAAATCTAATTTATATATGATATTTTAACTTTTTTTATTTAATTTGTAGGAAAATTTCAATTTTGATGAAGTGGAACGTGATTTGGAGGCGAGAAACTTAACGGGTGGTATTAGGACTGTGCTTATGAAGCGGTACTCTGACCGAAAGTACGAAGCGAAAAAATTATTTAAGAGCGAGGGATGTTACAATGATATTGAGAGGGCAAGGGCATACCATCCCGCGGATATGCCCTAAGATAACTGGTTGAGAACCATCGAAGGTTTCCAGAACGCAAAATATATTAAAAGAAGTGAGGCCAACACACTAGTACGCGAGAAACAACAATTCCCATACCGTGGGGGGGACATCGTCGTACGGTAGCACCGCCTATAAAAATGTAATGTTTTATGTATGTGTGCGTGTGTGTAAGCTTTTATTTATTTAATGTCTAATCTAACTTTAATGTTAAACAGGATATGGATTGGGTACCTACGTATGCTAAAACCCACACGGACAATCAAGGGAATTGGGTTGATCCGGTTGCTGAACAAAATTACGTAAGTATTTCTTTTAAGTATTATTTTCTATAACAAATATTGAAGGGGTAAGGTCCCAAAAACCTCATAATAAGTATTTGGGACCATACCATAACCTTGCCTTTTAACCTTTTAACCTTGCGCGCCTGCGCACTGGTCTTACAAAAGGAAAAAAGTAATCAGCAATCTATAGTCGCGCGCCCAAAGGAAATCATAAATCCTTGCGCCTTCTCCCATTAGCAAAGGATAAAAATCCTGAGATCAATACTTCCGCCTAAATATCCAGACTTGGATATTATTCTACCCAGACTTGGATTTATTTATTCAGTGGTCTCCACACGATAAAATACCACACTAGATTACAGCAGTAATCTTCTAGAAGAAATACAATCGTGCACCACCCAGACGGTTATAACCGTCTGGACACGTGTCATTACCACAGGCACCCCTGAAATCACAACGAAGGCATGCAATTGGAGAGTAATCTCCACTTGATCACATTACACGTGGCAAATCCCCAGCATTTGATCTAAACCACGATCCGTGTGCTCTCACGTCGGATCAAAGAACTTAAACGGAAGGAAATGTAACCGCTTACGGGGTTAGCATCTTCCGTCAACTTTTCACTAACGGGTTTTCCCGCCTAAACGACTCTCGGCTATAAATATGAGAAGCAACCCAGGTATGAATTCAAGTTACACACACTTCTCAAATACTCTGTCTTCTTCACTACCCATACTTATTCTCACACCGGAGTCGGGTCAAGGAGAGAACCCTCTTCTCCCCTTGGCGAGGCTAACGGTGCTCTTTTTTGCAGAGTTCACGGAGAAGAAGATCGGTTGCACCTGAATCAATCGAGAGGAAACTAACCTTTTTATGCGGATTCAAACCCCCTAGATATCTCGGTTCCGACCATTTATTTAGTGTTTCTTCAAATATATATATATATATACACACATAAATATTTAATCATCTTCGTAAAATACAGCGGACCATACAACAGGCACAAATGAATGGAGCGGTGATGGTCCTCTAATTGCCCCGTATCAGGAAACGTTGGGAGAGCGGCGAGGATGGTACCGCGGGATGGGGCCTAAACCTTCTTCCAACACGTCCTCGAACACGTCCTCGAACATGTCTTCGCAAGCTCGGACGCAAGAACCCTTTCCCGAGGTAAACTACGCAATTTATAAAATGACAAACGAACGCATGTTTCCTTGTTAAATATATGTTGGTAGCGTTAATTAATACGCTAATATACGTTTTGATATCTATTATTGTAGGATTTTGTTAACAGCTTGTTCCAAACGCCGTCCTTTTTTAACCAACTTAACAACTATCTTGCTTCCCAAGGAAAAGGAAAGTCAAACGACTATGATTCTGATGACTTATTCGATAATGATTCCGACGACGAGTGACTTGTTGTTTTTAATGTATGATTTAATTAAACGTTGTAGGATTATAATGTACGACTTAAACGTAGTTTTTAATTATATTACCTTTAGTATATGTTCATGGCGTATGTTTGCGTTGTTTAAAATAGGCAGGTTCTGTTTTTTCGGCCGTAAAACTGGCTGGGTGCTGTATATACAGCTGCTGTATTAAAAAAAAAAAAGACTTTTAGCGGCGACATTGCCTTTAACCCTTTACCGACCATAACTTATACCGGCGACCCTTTAGCGACGACACGTGTCGTCGCTAAAGGTCTGATATCAATACCGGCGACGATAACCTTTAGCGACGACAGTAGGCCAATAGCGGCCGACCAATACCGGCGACCTTTTACCGGCGACATGTCCCCGCTAAAGGTCAATACCGGCGACAATTTCCACCAATACCGGCGACAGCTGTTGCCGCTAAAGGTGGTCCATTCTTGTAGTGTACTAGGACTACAAACATCCTTAGCTACGAATCAGCATCATATATTCACACAAATGTCAATAGTTGTAACATGTGTTCCATCACCTCATTTAATATTGCAGGTTTTGGGACCCGTCTTGTATTTTATAGTACATATGGGAGACATTTTTAATGTCATATATCTTGCAAGTTTTAATGGCACATGTGAGGATGTCATGAAGTGAATCTTCTAAACTTGAAAAACTGATCACCTGAAGTGATAACATGCTTTCACACAACAAAGTCTAATTTCACCTTAATTTCACAGTTTATTAACCACAGATTCACATAAACAGCCACTAATCATATGCAAAAACGCATATAAACAACAATCAACAACCTAATGCATGAATACACATTCAACATATAAATATACTCTCACACATCAACTATAGCAACCTTCAAAGTCTAAATTCACAACTAATTAACCACAAATTGTATGACTTAGCACTAATTACACTAAATGAATGCATAATAACAGCAATTAACAACCTAATGCAACAATATACAATAGAATTTTCAAAACAATCAAAACCCGTAACCTAAAATACGAGCTCGATTCCGATTGTGCGACTCCGAATCTCGAATCTCAATTTAGGCGTAGATAGTTCTTCGATTCGAATCTCGATTTAGGCATAGCTACTTCTTCAATTCGATTTAATCATGGAAACCCTAAGTTATTGGTTGAATCGAGAATCAACACATAGAAGAAATTGTAAACTGATCAAATAAGTCATGGAACTGAGGTCAGTAATCATACCTTGCAACGGATGAATCATCAATGACTTTGAAGGCAACAGATGAATCGTCTTGTGGGTGTGTGTGTGTGTGCGCGCGCGTGTGTATTGTATGAATTGTCTTGTGATGATCGGCTTTTATTATAGGCGGAGGTGAGAAACTGTATCCGATTAGATGTGTGCGTGTGAGATAGGCGAAGGTGAGATGGCTAGGGCTTTTATTTTACAGCTTATTGCCACCACTAAGAGCATTCACATCCAAAGAACTAAATTGTGAGTGTGGGGTTTTTAAAATATAAAGAGTATAAAAAATAGTTGTGAGTGGAGGAGAGAGAAAATGTTACTGTTCATCTGTATATTTGGGGGGACACTGTTCACCCACTATAATTTTTTAATATATATTGAAAGTGGTTGTGAGTGAAGGAGAGAGAAAAATGTAATGATAAAGGTATAAAAATATTATTTAATTGAAAAGGAAAGAGAAAAAGTATTTGTTTTTAGTGGAAATATGTTGATATAGTAGTTGTTTTTTAGTGGAATGTATGTATAATTTTAGGGGGCTGGATGTGAATGCTCTAAGGGTGTCCGGGGCACTCCCCTAAGAGGGGAGTCCCCTCTCTTACGCATAACCAATCCTCGTGTGCCACGTCAACTCCCCTCTTAAACTCCCCTAACACCCCAATTTGATGGCGCCACTCCCCTCTTAGGGGAATTGCTTTTTTTATTCAAAAAAAAAAAAAAAAAAAAAAAGAAAAAATTTAATTGGCTGAAATTGCGGCTGGCCCCACCTCAATCCACCATCTTCTTCGGTGAGAGCCCCCCGGATTTGGTCCCCGATTAGAGTCCCCGCCTGGATGGCGGGGGTGTTCCCGCTCGGTGAAATCGGTCCCCGCCCCCACTCCCCGAAGGCGCCCCGAGTACCCTAATGCGGTAGCAATTCAATGTATTTTTTTGATTAATTTAATATTTTTAACACCAGGTTGCCACTGAAAGTTAAACAAGATCGTATAGGGTGGTTATGTGGAAAAAAAGTTTGCTTAATTTGGTACCTTTTTATTCCGTAACAAAATTTGGTGGCAATTGCCCTCTTTTGTAGTAGTGTATAATTAGTAGGACAAAAATGCTTCATCTACAAAATTTACGTGTCGCAACACACGCTTTTACTACACCTAGTTTAATAACAATGACTAATGATACCACACCCACTTCATTAATAAAGGAATAAGGGCACACTTGATGAATTATATTCATTAATAAAAAATGACCTTATGGTTAGTCCATAATTCATATATACAATAATATACCATAGTTACTTCTTTTTAAGTCTAATGAGCTAGGCTGCTATCATCTTTTAGCCAAACCCAACCTAACTTAAACCCGAAAACTTAGAAGACGAAAGGACTCATTTCTTCACCGGCTAGTAAAATATGTTATTCGTGTTATGCTCTTCATTTGTGCCATACAAGTTGTATCTCGTTTGAATGTAGGTGGTGATGGACTTGCACGGCAGCTAAATTTTCTATTAACAAAGATGTTTTCTTGTATTTAACCATTCAAATGTTCATTGATAGAGATTATAATATTGTGTCCTACAATAATGCTAATTATTTTTAAGTAAACCATTAATTAATACAGTAAATTTATGTTTTCATCCATGAGGTCTGTCAATTTTAAATAGTTTAGTCCAAATATCTAATTTATAACAAATCCATCCCTGAAGTTTGCATTTCTTAGCGCTTTTCATCCCTAAGGGTGCTTTTTCATTTAATTCTTAGGGATGAAAAGCGTTAAGAAATGCAAACCTTAGGGATGAAAAGCGTTAAGAAATGCAAACCTTAGGGATGGTTTTGTTATAAATTAGAATTTTGGACTAAACTAGTAAAAATGGACAAATCTCAGGGACGAAAACAGAAATTTACTCTAATTAATATTATTTAAGTTGAAAAGGAGAAGACGAATTAAATTTGCAAGTTGTGAAAAGGATTGGATCAGCATTCAGCCAAATTGTAAATATTGAATATATTACAAAATCTATTGCCAACAAACAATTTGCTACCAAACCTCGGTGAACATGTCATACCCGGCCCACTTTCATTTTCCAGACCCGTTTACTTAAAGACCATAAGCAACCAGCTTCCTCACTCTCCATCCCCACCAAAAAAACACACAGTTGAAAACAACAAAAAGAAAAAGAAAGAAATGGGGTGGCAATGGAAGGAACAATACCTGGATTGGATCCTGGTGCCATTAGGGTTCTCGATCATGTGCATCTATCATCTTGTCCTTCTCTACAGATACCATACATGCCCTCAATTCACCACAATCGGCTACGAGAATAAGAACAAGGCGGACTGGGTCGATAAAATGCTTTTGGTAAGTCTTTAACCAAGTTTATCTTTATTTAATTTACTTTATCTTTTTCATAGATTTTAACAGACGGGCGCTAAACAAACACCACTGATGTGTTATCCAGTCATGTCATACGAACTGTATTTTAGGGGCGTAAACATACGAGCCATATGATTGTCATGAGGGCCAAATTATAGAACGGAGTATTAGTCATATTGCACTCATACACCCATGCGACCACTAAATGACTCATACGGCCCGTATGATGTGGCATGGTGTACACATTTAAAGGTGGTGCATTTTTAACATCTCCTGCTTTTAACATTTTTGATTGATAATTGGGTGCTGTTGAATTCATGCATGCAGCTTCCTCCTGGAGATAGAGGGTTTGGTGTAACTGTTCTCAACGGGCATTTGGCAACCTCATCTTCCCTGAGTACAATCTCTCTGGCCCTATGTTCTCTGATCGGAGCTTTACTCGGAAACTCATCTAATTTCCTTAAAAGCAGTTTCATCTTAGGGGACACCAGTCGGACCATCAGCACCATCAAGTACATAGCGATTTTGTCTTTCTTTTTACTGGCATTTGTTTGTTTTGTACAGACTTCAAGGCACTTTGTTCATGGGAGTTTCCTCTTATGCATGCCCGTCGATGATGACGGTTGTGGGGGGGTGTCGGTGAAGGCATGCCTCCATAAGGCGGTGGAAAGAGGCAGCAACTTCTGGGCCCTTGGATTGCGAGCACTCTACTTTGCCAGCACTTTGCTTCTGTGGATATTCGGTCCGATTCCCATGTCTGTCGGTTCAGTAGCTACAGTGATGCTTATGTATTTCCTGGATATTCATAAAGATGATGAACAAAATACCACAAGTAATGGTGTTAATTCGGTTTGAGAATGGAGTTAATTACTTCTGTGTTAGATGCTATTGCACAGAGAGAGATCTTCTAGTACTTTGGAGTAAGGTTAATTTTCGTAACGTGAAGTTATTGTTTTTGTCAAAAATCTTGGTTTCTAAAGAAGTTTGGAAACAATTAAACAAAACCGAGGTTTATGACCAATAATTGTCATTTTTATGTTTATTGATCAACTTGACCTTTTTTTTTCGATATTTTAATGGCAAATTTCATGTTCCTAGATATGATTCCGTCTACCAGCTACTAATATAATGTCTGTGGATAATGTACATATGTTTTATGGTATAACAAGCGTAAAGAACATAACGTGCAAGATTTTGGAACATTAAATACAAAACTTGTTAATTTTTGCGCTAAAAGACAACGCCTACAATTTGGTGTAAACATAAAGGACAAAACTTGTAATTTACTCTAAATTTTACTTCTAAATCTAATATGTATACTAACAAAAAAGATATGGTAAATTACTTTTTGAGTCCCTGTGTTTTACTTGTTTTAACCACTTGAGTTTGAAACCAAAATGTTTAACGCCCGGAGCCCCTATAACCAATTTTTTTAACCATTTGAGTGCAAATTTCTAACATTGTTAGAATTTTTTTGTTAAATTTTATTAAATTACCAATTTACCCCTATAATTAAAAAATAAATAAAAAAACTAATTTATTTTTAGTTTTCTCTCTCTTTATACTCTTATCTCTCTCAATTCTAAGCACCAGACTCTCTCTCATCTTTCACTCTCTCTCTCTAAACCTAAACCACCTCCATCCCACCACCACACCTCCACCACCGTCGCCATTGCACCTCCACCGTCACCACCACCTCTACACCGTCACCACCACAACACCCACCACCGCTACAACTCCACCATCAACACCACCGTCGCCACTGCACCTCCACCGTCACCACCACCACAACACCCACCACCGCTACACCTCCACCGTCACCACCATCACCACTGCACCTCCATCAACACCACCACACCTCCACCATCACCACTGCACCTTCATCTACAAAATTTACGTGTCGCAGATAACAACATCAGCGATACAAAGAAGATAAGGTACCCTGATGCATGAATCACAAGGAAAACCACTTTTGTGATGCATATGTAACAAGAAGACATTGTAAATATGTTTAAACCTACCAACTCCCGTACCTTCTGTCCAAAGTTCACTATAATTAGTAGGACAAAAATGCTTCATCTACAAAATTTACGCGTCGCAACACACGCTTTTGCTACACCTAGTTTAAACAATGACTAATGATACCACACCCACTTCATTAATAAATGAATAAGGACACACTTGATGACTTACATTCATTAATAAAAAATGACCTTATGGTTAGTCCATAATTTTTTTTTTTTTTTTTTTTTTTGAACGGTTAACGGTTCACTCCCCTTAAGAAATTCGCCCGCACTGCGGGTTCGAATCCCAGGCCCCCCCTAAGGTCCAGCCGCACTGGAATTACCCAATATTGATACCAGAGTGGACTCGAACCTGCACCCCTCCAGAAGAAACCCCCAAGGGGGAAAACTCCTGACCTCCTCCCAACCACTTGGGCTGGGGATCATTGGCGTTAGTCCATAATTCATATATACAATAATAGGGGAAGGTTCATTGAGGAACACTAAAAAAGTGGGAAACAGCGGGGAATCGACTGAAACGAACTCCGATTGGACTCATTCCAGCGGCGTTGGAACCGGCTCTTCCAACCCTAACTAAGATCTCTTAACCCTAAACCCTAAATCCTAACTCCTAAACTCTAAACCCTAAAGCTAAAAAATAAGGCTAAAACCTAAGCTAAACCGTAAAATCTAAACTATAAACCTTAAAAGCTAAACTCTAAAGGCTAAACCTAAAGCTAAACCCTAAAACTAAAAATTAAAGCTAAACCCTAAACCTTAAAGCTAAACCTTAAACCCAAAAGCTAAACCCTAAAAGCCAAACCCTAATATATTTAGGGGTTATTGGATTTTATTACTTTCAACTATTAGGTATTGGCCGCTACCACTCCTAATTATCACTTTGACTCCCATCACTCCCAACTTAACATTTTGTGTGTTGCGTCACTCTGCAATTGAATATTTCTTAGTGTTTGACCTGTATTATTTGTGATATTAGTTTAACACTTTGTGAATTACTAATGACTGCAGTTGAATCTGCTCCTAAAAGACAAAAGGGGAGCCAAAAACCACTCAACCAGTGTGACAAAACATACAAAGTGTTAAGTTGAGAGTGGTGGGAGTCAAAATGATAGTTAGGAGTGTCAGCGTTCAATACCTATTAGTTGAGAGTGATAAAATCCAATAACCCTTATATTTAAAGTAGGATAAGATTGAATATTAATCTGAACCAACGGATTTTTTTATATTTAAAGTAGGATAAGATTGAATATTAATCTTTATTTATTTAGTTAATATAAGATTGAAAAATCATATAATTGAATAGGTGGGAGGTTGTATTATGATAAATCGGTTAACCGTACTGAATGATAAAGATAATAGTGATTATTGAACAAATTAATTAATCGAATTTAACAGAAACATTTGTGATGTTAGGCGGATTTTTTTTTAATTATTTGAAAGTTAATATCAGCTTTAGAATTCATATGAATTCTTATTAGATTAGATTAAATATTATTGATAATAAAAAATTGTATTAGATTAGATTTTAGATTTGATTAAATTAATATTATTAATAATAAGAATTTTAATAAAAATTGGTGAAATCTGTTAAAATTATCCATGGAGCTAAAATGGTTATTAAATTATATATACGTAAAGCATCTAGTTTGTATTAATTTAGTTTTTTTATTTTAATCACGGTAATTATATATATATTAATATTTATCCATAATAAATATTTAGATAAGTATGTTAAACAAAACATTTTAATATATATCATATACATATTAAATATATTTAACCATCTTTAATACACGTAATACCTATATAGGTAATAATTTATAAATATAATTATAAATATCGTAAAATCTTATCATACTTTAATATTTTTAATCAATTAAATGAGAGAATGACAAGTGTCCCAAAACATGTTTCTTTTATTATATAGTATATATATATATATATATAGGGAGGAGCTCATGCGAGAACCACCTTTATTGTGAGAACCGCGAGAACCAATGTGAACACAACTTAAATACCTAAAAAAACCTAACCCCCCCCCCCAAAACCTAAACCCCCCTCCTCCCCCCCCCCCCCCCCCCTCAAGCTAAAATGTTAAAAACTAAACCCTCAAAAAACCTAAAAAAATCTAAAAATTTTTTTTTGAATTTTTTATGTTAAAATCGCTACTTTTAGAATAAAAAAAAATTAAAATTTTTTTTTTTTGCTTCGAAAAGTAGCGATTTTTTTATAAAAAATATTAAAAAATTCAAAAAAAAAAATTTTGTGTGATTTTTAGCTATTTTTAGGCATTTTTGGTTGTGTTCACATTGGTTCTCGCGGTTCTCGCAATAAGAGGTAGTTCTCGCATGATCTTCTCCCTATATATATATATATATATATAGGGTAAGGATAGTGTAAAAAGGGCCTAAAGTGTGAGAAGTGTATTATAACACTATATATAATACTATATAACACCATATAAATACCGTATAACAATATGTAACACCATATAATACCATATAACACTATGTAACACTATATAACAAATATAACACTATACATCTATCATAGACATGCTATCAGACAACCTATAGTGTTATATTTGTTATATAATGATATATAGTGTTACATAGTGTTATATGGTGTTACATATTGTTATACGGTGTTTATATGGTGTTATATAGTATTATATATAGTGTTATAATACACTTCTCACACTTTGAGCACTTTTTACAGGATCCTCTACCTATATATATATATATATATATATCTTTAAAAATCTCATTTATTACACGGGTTGAATAAATATAATTTTATATATCAAATAATAAAACAATATATATTTAAAAATCTCGTTTATTACATGGGTTTAATAAATGTAATTTTATATATTAAATAATAAAAAAATGTTGTATTTTTAAGAACCCCGTGTATTGTACCGGTTGAGTAAATTTAATTTTATATGTTAAATAATGAAAAAAGTTACATTTTTAAGAACCTCATGTGTTATACGGGTTGAGCACATATAATTTTATATATTAAATAATAAAATAAGTTATATCTATAAGAACCATATGTATTGTACGGGTTGAATAAATGTAATATTATATACCAAATAATAAAAAAAATTATATCTTTAAAACCATTGTATTACACGGGTTGAATAAATGTAACATTGTTTATCAAATAATAAAAAAAGTTATATTTTTAAAAACCCCCGTGTATTACATGGGTTGAATAAATATGATTTTATATACCAAATAATTAAAAAATATATTTAAAAAAACTAACGGATTTTTTTTATATTTAAAGTAGGATAAGATTGAATATTAATCTGAACCAATGGATTTTTTTATATTTAAAGTAGGATAAGATTGAATATTAATCTTTATTTATTTAGTTAATATAAGATTGAAAAATCATATAATTGAATAGGTGGGAGGCTGTATTATGATAAATCGGTTAACCGTACTGAATGATAAAGATAATAGTGATTATTGAACAAATTAATTAATCGAATTTAACAGAAACATTTGTGATGTTAGGCGGATTTTTTTAATTATTTGAAAGTTAATATCAGCTTTGGAATTCATATGAATTCTTATTAGATTAGATTAAATATTATTGATAATAAAAAATTGTATTAGATTAGATTTTAGATTTGATTAAATTAATATTATTAATAATAAGAATTTTAATAAAAATTGGTGAAATCTGTTAAAATTATCCATGGAGCTAAAATGGTTATTAAATTATATATACGTAAAGCATCTAGTTTGTATTAATTTAGTTTTTTTATTTTAATCACGGTAATTATATATATATTAATATTTATCCATAATAAATATTTAGATAAGTATGTTAAACAAAACATTTTAATATATATCATATACATATTAAATATATTTAACCATCTTTAATACACGTAATACCTATATAGGTAATAATTTATAAATATAATTATAAATATCGTAAAATCTTATCATACTTTAATATTTTTAATCAATTAAATGAGAGAATGACAAGTGTCCCAAAACATGTTTCTTTTATTATATAGTATATATATATATATATATATATATATATATATATATATATATAGGGAGGAGCTCATGCGAGAACCACCTTTATTGTGAGAACCGCGAGAACCAATGTGAACACAACTTAAATACCTAAAAAAACCTAACCCCCCCCCCCCCCAAAACCTAAACCCCCCTCCTCCCCCCCCCCCCCCTCAAGCTAAAATGTTAAAAACTAAACCCTCAAAAAACCTAAAAAAATCTAAAAATTTTTTTTTGAATTTTTTATGTTAAAATCGCTACTTTTAGAATAAAAAAAAATTAAAATTTTTTTTTTTTGCTTCGAAAAGTAGCGATTTTTTTATAAAAAATATTAAAAAATTCAAAAAAAAAAATTTTGTGTGATTTTTAGCTATTTTTAGGCATTTTTGGTTGTGTTCACATTGGTTCTCGCGGTTCTCGCAATAAGAGGTAGTTCTCGCATGATCTTCTCCCTATATATATATATATATATATAGGGTAAGGATAGTGTAAAAAGGGCCTAAAGTGTGAGAAGTGTATTATAACACTATATATAATACTATATAACACCATATAAATACCGTATAACAATATGTAACACCATATAATACCATATAACACTATGTAACACTATATAACAAATATAACACTATACATCTATCATAGACATGCTATCAGACAAC
The DNA here is from genome assembly GCA_030545235.1 of Helianthus tuberosus. Lineage (NCBI taxonomy): Eukaryota > Viridiplantae > Streptophyta > Magnoliopsida > Asterales > Asteraceae > Helianthus > Helianthus tuberosus. The sequence continues at coordinate 24,539,403 of CM060389.1, forward strand.
CTATAGTGTTATATTTGTTATATAATGATATATAGTGTTACATAGTGTTATATGGTGTTACATATTGTTATACGGTGTTTATATGGTGTTATATAGTATTATATATAGTGTTATAATACACTTCTCACACTTTGAGCACTTTTTACAGGATCCTCTACCTATATATATATATATATATATCTTTAAAAATCTCATTTATTACACGGGTTGAATAAATATAATTTTATATATCAAATAATAAAACAATATATATTTAAAAATCTCGTTTATTACATGGGTTTAATAAATGTAATTTTATATATTAAATAATAAAAAAATGTTGTATTTTTAAGAACCCCGTGTATTGTACCGGTTGAGTAAATTTAATTTTATATGTTAAATAATGAAAAAAGTTACATTTTTAAGAACCTCATGTGTTATACGGGTTGAGCACATATAATTTTATATATTAAATAATAAAATAAGTTATATCTATAAGAACCATATGTATTGTACGGGTTGAATAAATGTAATATTATATACCAAATAATAAAAAAAATTATATCTTTAAAACCATTGTATTACACGGGTTGAATAAATGTAACATTGTTTATCAAATAATAAAAAAAGTTATATTTTTAAAAACCCCCGTGTATTACATGGGTTGAATAAATATGATTTTATATACCAAATAATTAAAAAATATATTTAAAAAAACTAACGGATTTTTTTTATATTTAAAGTAGGATAAGATTGAATATTAATCTGAACCAATGGATTTTTTTATATTTAAAGTAGGATAAGATTGAATATTAATCTTTATTTATTTAGTTAATATAAGATTGAAAAATCATATAATTGAATAGGTGGGAGGCTGTATTATGATAAATCGGTTAACCGTACTGAATGATAAAGATAATAGTGATTATTGAACAAATTAATTAATCGAATTTAACAGAAACATTTGTGATGTTAGGCGGATTTTTTTAATTATTTGAAAGTTAATATCAGCTTTGGAATTCATATGAATTCTTATTAGATTAGATTAAATATTATTGATAATAAAAAATTGTATTAGATTAGATTTTAGATTTGATTAAATTAATATTATTAATAATAAGAATTTTAATAAAAATTGGTGAAATCTGTTAAAATTATCCATGGAGCTAAAATGGTTATTAAATTATATATACGTAAAGCATCTAGTTTGTATTAATTTAGTTTTTTATTTTAATAACGGTAATTATATATATATTAATATTTATCCATAATAAATATTTAGATAAGTATATTAAACAAAACATTTTAATATATATCATATACATATTAAATATATTTAACCATCTTTAATACACGTAATACCTATATAGGTAATAATTTATAAATATAATTATAAATATCGTAAAATCTTATCATACTTTAATATTTTTAATCAATTAAATGAGAGAATGACAAGTGTCCCAAAACAGGTTTCTTTTATTATATAGTATAGATAGTTAATTATATTTCAGGAAAACAAACTTAATAAATTGTTGGAGGATATATAGAGGAATGATGTTGTTGTACATCATACCAATGTTGATCAGTTCTGTTTAAACTTAATGGAAAACATGAATAACATACCTGTTATAGCATTCAAAGCAGTAGAGAATCCAGTCAGAGATCCAGCCATTGAGTTCGACATCTTTGTCAAGGTGATCCAGTTCCTCCTTAGGGTGTAAAGTTATGATGGTGATGAAAACCGAAAGTAGGGTAGAATCGGTTTGGGAGAGAGATACGATTGATGTTATGAGGGTTTGTAATTGTGTAATGTGTCTAACCCTTTAACTCTCTAATAAGCCCCTTATTTATACACCTAAGAGGAAACCCAATTAGTTAATAAGGGTAATATGGTCCATCAACAATTACCAACTAATTATTAATAGGTTATTAATATATTTTGATCTAATATAATATAAATGATTATAAGGCTACAAGATTAAATATTACATAAATAATATATTTAATCTCACATTCTCCCACTTAGCTGAGTAATCATTTATCATGAGTATTAGGTAAGCCTGGCCAGGAGTTAACACTCATTTTAGCCTTAAACCAAGAACTATAGCAGAGGAATACAGCCGTTGAATCATCATTCGACTCAGGACCCCCATTAGTCATACTATAGCCTCAATTTAAAACCTAATAGTTACGATCTGTAACGCCCTAACACGTTTTAACCAAAAATCGCAGCGGAAATACGAACTTAAAAATTTTCTTTCATTGTATTCATTCTAACATACTTAGAAATACATTAAATCACTCTTTTACATTAAATACATTAATGTTTTCTATAAATTTATAAAATCTGGCCTGCTTATATTAAATTACGTGACCACATACACACCCACGTACAATCCATGTCTTGACTCGATCTTCAACCGCGTACACTTCTTGTGAATTTGGGCTTCGTTTAGCCTTTCAATTTGGAGAATTTGTGAAGTTTAGGGTTTTGGCTCCATGGGAGCCTTCCCTGCTCGTTGATGAACACACACATGATGTGTGTGTATGTGTGTGTTGTTTTCTTTTTAATAAAACAACTTTCAAGTTGTTCACTTTGGTCCCTCATGTTTCGTTTTAATTAAATAAGGCTACAACCCTTCGTTTAATACCAACGATACTAATATTCAACTAGGTTAATTATTCCTAGTTAATAATTATTTACGGGTTCACTTTTACCCCTAACGGTATTTTTACCCGTTCCTCTATATTAACCGGGTTTAAATTACCAAACCCATTTTTGGGGTGTTACAAGTCTACCCCCCTTAAAAGAGGTTTCGTCCCCGAAACCTTGCTCATTTCCACGGGACCATAATCCTTAACTGACCGGTTGATACCAGTCCTTTTTATTTCGTACAATTCTAAAATATACGTATTTTGAGATCTCGAATTCTTGCCTCATGTTAGTCCCCTAGTGATGATCATCACTACTTGGTTATTCATTCATTTCATTCGCAATACACACCATGGCAAGGATTTACTCATACCTTATAAAAAGGTCTCATTCATGAACAAATATAACTATACGTCCTATCTTTACTTTCTTAAATCAAGTATAATAGTCATATACTTACACTTACACGTATATTCATACATACATACATACATACATACATACATACATACCTTCATGAATACTTTCACACATGCATACATACATACATATATAAATACATACAAGCTTTATTCCTTTGTGCACATTCAATCCCCTCTAACACATACGTACATACGTTCATAGATGTACACTCATACATCTATTTACATACACCCGAAAACATATTTGCAATAATAACACATCTATACGTACATGTTTACATGCTTACTTATCGTTATATAATGCACACACTCATACGTACCTTCATACATTTATTACATACATTCATACCATCCCTATCTCTCTACATACATACGTACGTTCATACGTATCTTCATACCTTCATACATTCCTACTTGTATACATACATACATACATTCCTACATCTCTACGTACATGCGTACATTCATACATACCCTTCATACCTTCATGGACGATAATTTCTTCTTCATGCATACGTACATTTACATGTATATTTGTATATTACATTACAAATCATTTCATTCGTGATTTCTCATGCATTACTTACTATTCATACATATGGGCGTTACTGAATACTTTAAGACTGAACTAAGATTTCATTCCTTTATTGACCTCCAACCAGATTGACTTCATGAGCTCTCATCGTGAGCATCCTTTCAACACATCTACTGCTATCATCAGCCTAGAATTCCATCATTCTCATTCATAACATTAACGGTTATCACATTTCCTTTCATACAATGTTAATAACACTTCAACACTTTTACAAATAATAAAATATTCATACTCATACAACCCTTACAAGGTTCATCCACGTATACTTTACATTCCGTTATCACTTTTAAATGTAAGCATTTCCTCTGTGTATTCATTCCCTGGTGCGATTTCAATAATGTACATGTATTACATTTCATTCTCAAGGCACACTATTAATAATGTTAATGATATAACGTTCTAAACCATGCATACATACATACATACATACATACATACATACATACATACATACATACATACATACATACATTCACGCCTACTTACATACATATCCACATACGTGCATACATTACTACATCTCTACATATACACATACACTCATACATACATTCGTACTTACTTACATACGCATCTTCATACGTACATATCTTTCATACATTACTTCATACTTGCATATATTCCTACGTAACATCATACGTGCATACCTTTCTATACTAACGGGGGATCGGGGGCAGCGCCCTCGAGAGAAGCGGGGTCCAAGGGGCAGAGCCCCTGGCTGGGGTCGAGCTGCCGACGGGTCCCCAAGCCATCGGCGACGGGTTGTAATTATACCCGTATGCTGAAAACCCCGTAGACAGGAGTATAGGCCGTCGGCCAATTTTGAACAAACCAAAGCCCGTCGGCGACGGGGGTTAGGCCCGTCGGCGACGGCCTCTCTAATACCTCTTTTTCTGCAGAATCGCTTCGTCGTACGAACGCACTAAAACGCGCATAACTTTTGAACCGTTTACCCGTTTAACCTCCCGTTTCTTCCTACATGACCAAAATTTGGTCCTCTTTCATATGGACTCAAAATCCCACGCCCGGATTAAGAAAATTCTTAACTTACAAGCTTTCGGCTCAATATTCTTTTAAGAATTTTTCGACCCGTTCATGCATTTATCAAACAAACACGTTTGTTTGATCCCCATTTCTCATGAACTCCATAAGTTCAATATTGTCTATCGTACTAGGTTCATATCACGGTTTTATATACGTTCTTAAACTAGTTTTCGCTCATATGCTTATTTTGACCCGTTAAGGGTATATAAGCATTTCCACGCATAAATCGCTTTCATTCGCTTCTAGCTTAGCATCACCACATTTCTTATCATATAATTTTCCACCACAACTATATTTGTAGTGGATTTAGTGTAAGAATCTATTTATTCCAAGTTTTTCTCCTCGGATTATCCTTTTACGGCAAATGCCCATTACAAGGCATTACGCCAAAAGGGCTTATATCTTTCACTCTTACTCAACCACAAAGGTTTATTCATTTATAAAACTTATTTCCAAACTACCTTTAAGGGTCGTTTGCCCAATTTGCCTTTCGAGGGCGTTTTGGTCATCTTTTGTCCTTTTAACTACGAAGGACATCCAAAGGCTTGTTTTGACCAAAATGACACTTTTAACCATAAACTATACAATGATTTATTATGTCACTAAGGACATAATATCAACCATTTTTATTTACTAGATATGCCTTACTTTAGGTACTCTAAGCCCACCCATACTCGATTAACTCTCGCCGAACCTTATGTTCCCAAGGAGAGTTTAACCCATTACACATACCTGGCTCGAGTCAAGACATTGACCCGTTTACATGGCTTGCATCTTTAATTGCTAATTAATAGCAACAAAATTTTTATATGCTATCCATCCTGTGAGCATAAACTCAACAAACGTTCATTAATCATCATCATCAATTGATCATATCGTCATTAAATGACCCATTTGGTCTAAACGCCCCAAACCCTTTTACATTTTAAGTAAAATGGTATCGATTTACCATTTCGCTCATTTGACTCATTACGGATTTTCACCGTATGGTCACAATCTTGAAACCTTTCTTCCGTACATTTAACCCATCATCGCTTACGCCATAAGGTATTCTTTAAACTTTATTTTCATTCATCCATAAAACTAAATTAGCGTTTTACCCTTATTACTTATTATGGCATACATCATAACAAAATCTTTCAAAACTCTTTATACTTTCATCATTCCATGACCAAATTACCATTTTACCCTTTTTACCATCAAATATGGTTTACTTCCAGTTTTAACTTGTTCCGACCCGTATTGATTCGTTTCGGAACATCTTATTTCAAAATCTCTTTTCGAATAGTAACATCTCTTATTTCTAGTCAAATACATAAGTAGTTGTACTAATTTAAATGCCGTAAGCTTTACTTACCTTCCATCCAACTACGCTTTTCCGCGTACTTGATTCGTTTACTGCTTACGGCTCAAGCCTTTCATTCTTCTTTTCTTCCTTCTTCATAAGTTTGATCCGTATCCATCTACGGATCGAAACCTTCATTCATACCTTCCATTCTTTTCATTCCATTCCATTCGCGTTTGAATTCATTCACGAATTCAAACCTTTCCTTCCTTTCATTCCATTCCGGTTTGAATTCATTCCCGAATTCAAACCTTTCATTCATACTTTACATTCTCTCATGTTTCGAATCCGTCTCGCGGATTCTAACATAGCATTCATACTTTAACTTCTTTCATGCTTCGAATCCGTCTCGCGGATTCTAACATAGCATTCATATTTTTAACTTCTTTCATGTTTCGAATCCGTCTCGCGGATTCTAACATAGCATTCATACTTTCATTCCTGAAAGTCTTACATTTCTCTTCACCCTCACGTCCACCTACTACTTAATTCTAACGGACATACCTGTAACAATTATCACGGTCTCACGAACGTCATACGTTTCTTGTGTACTGGCCAGGTACACAATCCACATACTAGTTTCGTGCCTTCGTGTAATCGCCACCTTATGTCCGAAGAATTAAGTTTCGGCACGTGTAACATTTTCAAAACTTCATTGTCATGTCACTATTATATTTCATTTATGATTTTCCTTCGCTTGCTTAATCATACCACGTCATACGCCCATAAGCTGAATTTACGTACCTGGGGTTCATTTTCCTGACATATCACACACCTTAGCTTTCGTACTAGCCCGCGACTGCGAAACATCCTCATTATCCATCAAGCTCACCTTTCAATATTCATCATTATTAGTAACCTCACGCATACTTACTTATATTAAATCTCACCTTTCGGTCTTGATCGAGTCTTGGATTGTACGGGTCATTAATCACAAGAGCACACAGGTTTGAGTTCAAGTACTCACTCATTTGTACTTGATTTCTCTCAAACCTAGGCTCTGATACCAACTTGTAACGCCCTAACACGTTTTAACCAAAAATCGCAGCGGAAATACGAACTTAAAAATTTTCTTTCATTGTATTCATTCTAACATACTTAGAAATACATTAAATCACTCTTTTACATTAAATACATTAATGTTTTCTATAAATTTATAAAATTTGGCCTGCTTATATTAAATTACGTGACCACATACACACCCACGTACAATCCATGTCTTGACTCGATCTTCAACCGCGTACACTTCTTGATGAAACATCCATAAACCTGTACAGCCTGCAGTCACCACATTCAATCACATCATTAGTAACCGGTGACATAATACAAAATCTTATCGCATGCATAATAAGGCGTTAACATATCATGCTTTCTCTTATACTAGCCCCTTCATCCATCCATTCGATCACTCGCATCAGATTGCGGAGCCAACCTTCACTTCCATTGTTAACATGCCTATACTTCACTATTCATACATATATAGAAAAATGGTTAGTATCATTAGCTTTTCTTTATATGAACATATCCTCGAATACACATAACTCATCTTATTCACTTTCGCATATAACTAAATACTCACTCAAGCATGTATTCACTTTCTATTCATACACGTACTTACAATTTACATCCTACATGTATAACTCCTTAATTCATCTTTATGCATAATTCGTTATGTAAGTTCCCTTTCTTACCCAAACTTAATCGAATCTCTTTCTTAACCACCTCCGACCCATTTCCACTAAAACTTAACTTAGTAATCACATCGATCCACATCTTCTTACATTACATTCAATAATTACCATATATCATAAATACATTACCAAACAAAAGGGTAAGTTCGGAGTTCACTTACCTCGTGCGTCCGAGTTCGAGCATAGCTTCCGTGTTTATCCTTGGCCCGTTGCCCTTCCATGCTTGTGTCCATGTTGACATGACTCCTATCCGTACATGTCATCACATTCATCATAACATGATTAGCATACATGAGCATACATACCTTTTAATGAAAGTTTCTTGCCATATCATCTTATCAACTAATTTCTCACTTGTAATCCATTCAAAACACATTCCTTATACAAATCTATTATTTAATTCATCATCATCACATTCTACATACATTTATTCATTATTAGCATACAATCTCACTTATCATTTTCTCCTAAGCATTTCATCAAACACTTGGTGCGCATATCACTTTCTAAGCATAATGTACAAGTGCTTTAAGCATGTTCTTCCCTATTTCATCTTATGAACCATCACATTCAAGCAAAATCTCATAATCATAAATTCCACATCAAGTTTATCTATCTAAGTCTATCATATAACACCTTATACATCACAAGATCACACTATAACATCTACAAGTTCATCATGATCATCATCTTCACACTCATGCAATGGGTTTTCATTCTAAATCACCCAATTACTTGAAATTATTCATAACACAAGTTCTATTTGGTGTTTCTAACACCTCTACAAGCTTAATTGCATACAATTTCATGTATTGATCATAACCCACTTCAAACAAGATCATCAAATCTAAGTTTTAAGACATACCTTACGATCCCCTTGTGAAGGTGATCGTTAATTCATGTTCGGTTGTGAATTTGGGCTTCGTTTAGCCTTTCAATTTGGAGAATTTGTGAAGTTTAGGGTTTTGGCTCCATGGGAGCCTTCCCTGCTCGTTGATGAACACACACACGATGTGTGTGTATGTGTGTGTTGTTTTCTTTTTAATAAAACAACTTTCAAGTTGTTCACTTTGGTCCCTCATGTTTCGTTTTAATTAAATAAGGCTACAACCCTTCGTTTAATACCAACGATACTAATATTCAACTAGGTTAATTATTCCTAGTTAATAATTATTTACAGGTTCACTTTTACCCCTAACGGTATTTTTACCCGTTCCTCTATATTAACCGGGTTTAAATTACCAAACCCATTTTTGGGGTGTTACACGATCAAAATATGTATAAGCCTTTTAGCGTCTGATTTGTATTTATATTTGTCTATATGTCATTACACCGGCAGAACATATGTTAGAGACATACAAAATCAAACTGAGGAAATTTTATTAATTAAAACATAAGCTAGTACAATATGCCATTAAACAAGGTCTTTAGTAAGTCCCATATTCGATACATGTTCTTCGAAAACTTTAGGTGGGAGACCTTTAGTCATCGGATCCGCAAGCATATCTTTAGTACTAATATACTCAATACAAAGATTATTTTCCTCAACTCGTTCACGTACGAACAAGTACTTCGTATCAAGATATAAACCAGCTCCAGTCGAACTGTTACTGTTCGAGAAACTAACGGCAGCTGAGTTATCACAGTAAAGCTTCAATGGTCTAGAAATGGAATTAACGATTTTGAGTCCAGTGATCAGATTTCTAAGCAACATTCCATGACAGGTTGCGTTGTAAACAGCAATGTACTCTGCCATCATTGTGGAAGTTGTAGTTAACTGTTGTTTATGACTCTTCCATGAGATAGGTCCGCCTGCTAACATAAAGATGTAGCCCGAAGTGGATTTCTTGTCATCTTTGCATTTAGCAAAGTCAGAATCAGAATAACCTACCACTTCTAAATGATCACTTCTTCTATATGTCAGTTTATAGTCTTTCGTCCCTTGCAGATATCTAAGGACCTTCTTAGCTGCTTTCCAGTGATCTAGGCCAGGATTAGTCTGATAACGACCTAGCATTCCAGCAATGTAAGCGATATCTGGGCGAGTACAGACTTGAGCATACATCAGGCTCCCGACTACTGACGCGTAAGGTATCTGGCTCATTTGCTCCTTTTCAACCTCTGTTGTCGGACACTGGAATGAACCGAAAACATATCCCTTAACTACTGGAGCGACGGAGGGTTTGCACTGTTGCATGTTGTAACGTGTAAGGACACGATCTATGTAAGTCTTTTGAGACAATCCTAAGATCCCTTTGTGTCTATCTCGGTGAATTTCGATGCCAATGACGTAAGAAGCATCTCCGAGATCCTTCATGTCGAAGTTATGCGAGAGTAACCGCTTCGACTCATGCAACATGTCTAAACTATTACTTGCCAATAGAATATCGTCTACATAAAGGACAAGTATAGTAAAGTTACTCCCACTCATCTTGAGGTAGGTGCATTGATCCACTTGATTCTTCATAAAACCTTGCCTCTTCATGACTTCATCAAACTTGAGATACCATTGACGTGATGCTTGTTTTAACCCATAAATGGATTTCTTCAACTTACAGACTAGATGCTCCTGACCTTCAGGTTTAAAGCCTTCAGGTTGTTTCATGTAAACATCTTCGTCTAAGTCTCCGTTAAGGAAAGCAGTTTTGACGTCCATCTGATGCAGCTCTAAATCAAAATGAGCTACTAGGGCCATAACGATCCTTAATGAATCTTTACGAGAGACAGGTGAAAACGTCTCTTGATAATCAATTCCCTCTTTCTGAGTGTAGCCCTTTGCAACCAATCTCGCTTTGTAGCGTTCAACGTTCCCATTCGGATCCAGTTTTGTTTTGAACACCCATTTACAACCTACAGGTTTGGCACCGTTGGGTAATTCGACTAAATCCCAAACGTCATTTTTCTTCATGGATTCAAGCTCATCAATCATTGCTTTGTTCCATTCAGAAGACTGATCACTGCTAATGGCTTCATTATAAGAGATAGGATCATTGAGCTTTCCAGCATCCATTTCAGTCAGGTAGGTAACATAATCATCCCAATTAGTAGGCCTTCTTTGCCTAGATGACCTCCTGAGTTGATTATCGGGTTCAGCGTTGTCTTGGTTTTGAGCGTTTGATGTGCCTTCGTTATGAGGTATAATGGGTTCTGATTGTGGAGATGGAATTTGTGCAGTGGCTTCAGGTACAGTTGTTGCATGGGGGTACAAGAGGAGTAAACGGAGTAATGATAAGCGACGAGTCTCTCCCCCCGCGTCTTGTACTTCTTGCAATTCTTCGTAAGGATTAGTACTGCTCCCACTGACCTTGAAATCCTCCAGGAACGCAGCACGCTTGGTTTCAACAATACGGGTGACATGGGAAGGACAATAGAAACGATAACCCTTCGAATGATCAGGATACCCGATAAAGAAGCAGGTAACTGTTTTAGGGTCAAGTTTCCTTAGGAAAGGATTGTAAAGTTTTGCTTCAGCAATGCAGCCCCATACTTTCATATATTTAAGACTTGGTTTCCTTCCTGTCCAAAGTTCATAAGGAGTTTTAGGGACAGACTTAGAAGGAACTCTATTGAGTATATGAACAGCTGCTTTTAACGCTTCAGTCCAGAGGAATAATGGTACATTAGTGTTGGCTAACATACTGCGCACCATGTTCATAAGGGTACGATTTCTTCTTTCAGCGACACCATTCTGCTGAGGTGTACCAGGCATGGTGTATTGGTTCACAATCCCCTGGCCCTTACAAAACTCATAAAATGGACCATGAGCTTGACCCACATCAGTATGTCTTCCATAATATTCACCGCCTCTATCTGATCTCACAACTTTAATCTGACGATCTAATTGCTTTTCAACTTCAGCTTTATAATCTTTAAAAGTTGTAAGAGATTCAGATTTTTCCTTTATAAGATACAAGTACATGTAACGAGAATAATCATCAATGAAAGTGATAAATGAAGTATGTCCTGTTATACCAGCGATTTGATAAGGACCACTAATGTCAGTGTGAATGAGTTCTAATAAATTAGAGCTCCTAGTGGCGCCTTTCTTATTCGCTAATGTCATTTTGCCTTTAAGACATTTGACACATGTTCCAAAATCAGTAAAATCGAGAGGAGGTAAGACTTCATCTTTTACGAGACGATTTAATCATTCTCTTGAGATGTGGCCTAAACGTTGATGCCACAACATAGATGAAGTCTCTAAGTCTCGAACCTGCTTCATCTTTGTGAGTGATTCATTAATATTATATGACAACAAAGATTTGGAAAAATTATCATCCAGTTCTAATCTATAGAGACCACCATCCAGAATGCCAGTACCATAAACAATGGAATCATAGAGAATAGAGAGTTTGCGATGACCATGAGAAACGACAAAACCGTCCATGTCTAACTTTGGTCCTGATACAAGGTTCCGAGTTACCTCAGGAACATATAAGGTATCATAAAGTTTAATACATAAACCAGTTTTCAAAAATAATTGTAATGTTCCTATGGCCTTCACTTCTAATTCCCGATCATCCCCAACTTTAAGTGTTCTTTGGTTTCTTCCCAGCTTCCGGATTGTAAGGAATCCCTGAAGTGAATTGGTAACATGAACCATAGAACCAGAATCAAACCACCAAGAATTAGCAGGAACATTTAAATTAAAGGACTCAAGTATCATGAAAAAATCATTACCTTTCTTAGCCAGCCACTCCTTGAAGTCAGGGCATTCCTTTTGCTTATGTCCTGTTTTCTTACAGAACTTGCAGTAGGGTTTGCCTAAGGAGTTCTTAGAGCTGGAAGGTGCACTTGTATTAGGAGTTGGATTTGGCTTTTGAACCTTAGAAGCATCCTTTCTTTGATAATTGTGCTTCCTCTTCTTTGAGCTGGAGGTGGTGAAGTTAGCAACATCAGTAGTGCGATCCATCTTCATACGCTCTTCCTCCTGCACGCACATAGCGATCAGCTCACTCATCGTCCATTTGTCCTTCTGAGTGTTGTAATTGATCTTGAATGCTTCATAGGACGAAGGAAGCGAAGTGATGATGAAGTGAACAAGAAAACCATCACTGATCTCCATCTCTAGGCCCTTCAGCTTATTGGCCATGTCATGCATCATCATGATGTGTTCGCGAATGCCGCTCCTCCCATCATACTTAGTCGTCGCCAGCTTGAGGATAAGAGTGCTAGCGTGTGCTTTTGATGTTCCTTTGAATTGATCCTCCACAGAAGCCAAGTAGGTTTTAGCATCGTCAGAATCAGGAATAGCTCCTCTGATTGAGTTATGAATGGACTGCTTCATGAACATGAGAGACATGCGGTTACACCTACTCCACTTATCATGAAGTAACTGCTCAGCAACAGTACTTGTAGCAGTAAGGTCCGCTGGCTTATTCTCTCTTAGAGCATAGTCAAAGTCCAAGAGTCCAAGTGTAAGCATGAGGGCATCCTTCCATGCAGCAAAGTTATCACCAGTCAAAGGTGGAATCCCCTGATTGGGTGCTGATAGTGGAAATAAGATGAGCAAGTTATGATACTAAGAAAGAAGTCCTAATGTGATCTAAGGGCATGTTATACTAAGGCAGGCATAAGTAATGACCATTTTAATTATGAAGCTGTGATAATGTCTATTACTAACATCAAAATAATAGACTTAGTAAAATTCTATTTAAACGAAGACAAATCAGCTTTGGCCAGAAGTGTAATCATTTAAATATGTGTGCAAAGTAATTGTGACAAATCAGCTTTGGCCAGAAATGAGACAATCACTTTAGTTATGCACTTGTCAAGCATGCTAAACATAAATGAATTAAATCAGCTTTGGCCAGAATTAAGACATTTCACGTTTGTAATGCATACTTAACATAGCTTTTATAATACTTGAACAATAAATAGATGTATTAAATCAGCTTTGGCCAGAATTAATACATCAGAAGCTCATTCGAGTTAAGCTATTTTGGTTTTGTAAAATTATCTGATTCTGATTAATTAATTAAGTATTAACAAAACCGAAAAAAAAATTTAGGTCACATTAAACAGCTTAAAAAATAATGAGGTTTCGAGTTGGGTCTCGACTAAGTTATGAGATCTCGAGTCGCAACCTTGGTCTCGAGTCGTAATCATGGTTTTGACTAGTGTGTTTTATGAGATCTCGAGTCCATACTGAGATCTCGAGTCGCAACCATGGTCTCGAGTGGCGAAGAATGAAGCCTTTAGTCGAAAACGCAGTGATCTCGAGTCGAGACTGTTGTCTCGAGTTGTGAAGTTTTGATCCCTTATGATCTCGAGTCGAGATCTTGTAGTCTCGAGTCGAGACCTGATGGTCTCGAGTTGTAAGTTTCTGTTCTCGAGTTGTAAAGATTTGATGACCTTTATGATTTCGAGTCGAGACCTTGTGGTCTCGAGTCGAGACCTTGTGGTCTCGAGTCGAGATCTGATGGTCTCGAGTCGTAGTCTGATGGTCTCGAATCCTCTGTTAACAGCTGTTTATTGTGATAATAACTGAAACTCGAAATTTTAGGGATTGTGAGATAATGTTTCCTGTTATGTTGCTGATCTAAACCTATCAAATATTTCGAAAATAATAACTGAAAATCCATTAACAGTTTTCGAAAATTTAATAGATAAAATTAAGATCAAAATCATTAAAACACCCACTAATCCAAATTATATTCCAAATCTTAGGGAATTTTCGAGTTTTATTAAGAACAAGCGATGAACCCTAAAAATAAAACCGTAATTCTGGGATCCGAAACTGAGTTTTAAAGCTTTATATACAGATTTCGGATATTAGTTTACCCATATTGGTTTCAAGTTACATGATTTACCATCCTTTTCCGAATTATCAGTGATTTCGGTGACATTAAAAAAAACGAAAACAGCCATGATATTAAGGCTTTAAAATTTCTGTTTTCCTTATAATGATCCCAGAATAATGGATACGAAACCAGAACTGATTTATCAACATATGCTCTGATACCACATGTTGATCAGTTCTGTTTAAACTTAATGGAAAACATGAATAACATACCTGTTATAGCATTCAAAGCAGTAGAGAATCCCGTCAGAGATCCAGCCATTGAGTTCGACATCTTTGTCAAGGTGATCCGGTTCCTCCTTAGGGTGTAAAGTTATGATGGTGATGAAAACCGAAAGTAGGGTAGAATCGGTTTGGGAGAGAGATACGATTGATGTTATGAGGGTTTGTAATTGTGTAATGTGTCTAACCCTTTAACTCTCTAATAAGCCCCTTATTTATACACCTAAGAGGAAACCCAATTAGTTAATAAGGGTAATATGGTCCATCAACAATTACCAACTAATTATTAATAGGTTATTAATATATTTTGATCTAATATAATAGAGTAAATTACAAAGTTCGTCCTTTATGTATGTCATATATTACAAAGTATGTCCTTTATCTTTAATAAGCTCAGAAAACATACTCAATGTTTGTAAACCCTTACAAGTTATGTCCTTTAGTCATAACACAATTAGTTTTCATGGTTAAAGTTGACTAAGTCAACCCCACATAAGGGTATTTTAGTCATTTTATCCTAAATATTATAATAAATAATCATAAAACCAATAAATAAAACAATTTTTGAATTATATATGTAAATATATACATACAGACATTATTAACCTCTTCTCCTTCTCTCTCTCACCTACCCCCACCACCACCACAACTCACCTGACACCACCATCACCACCACCACCACCACCGATCTGCCACCACCACCACTTTCACTCTCTTACAATACCTGCTCTCTCTCAATCTCTCTCTACAATCTCCTCTTTCTCTCTCTCTCTAAACTTCCGTCGCAAGGATTTTGGAGACTCAAAGCAGTCTTGCTTTGAATTAATTGCACAAGGTTTTAGGCAGGGTTTTCATCATCATCGTCTTCTTCAACCTTATTTCCACCCTTATCCACCTCCACCCCTCAAACCATAACCAACCATGGCTTCTTCATCTCTCTTTTCCCCAACCCCTAGAACAACAACAACAGCAGACCTTCAATCTCCATGGTCAACCCAAAAAGTCAAACCAAGAAAACCCCCCAAACCCACCACTCATCTCCCCACTCTTTAGCTCTTCAAAACCCCATCTCTAAACCCCTTAATTTACTCTTCTTCTTTCCCCCACAACCTAAAGTTACCATTGACGAAAATTTCACCAAGAATCTTGAAAAGCTTGCAACTTTACAACAAATCCCAAATGGGTTTGATTCAGTTACCAATTTGGAGATGAACCCAAAAAGGGTTTACATTCAAGAACCCCCTTGGATTACTTCTCTCCCCACCACCCACCAACCTCGCCTCCGCCTCCGCCTCCGCCTGTGACCATCAACCACCCCCACAAACACTAGTCAAAATTAGATTTACACATGATATCGCATTCAACACAAAACCTTTTACTAAAACGCAGATCTGGTCGATCTAGAGTTCAATCTCGCATTCAACACATGAAACGGAATCGAAGTCAGCACCTCTTTGACGCCTGAAACTTCAATCTCGCGGTGGTGGTCGGTCTGCTGAGGTGTACGGCGGTGGTGGTGGTGGTCTTGCAATGAGAGAGAGAGAGAGAAAGCTGGTGTGTGTGTGTGAGAGAGAGGGTGTGGTGGAGGTGAATGTTGAAGATGATTATAATTATTAATTTTAGAGTAAATTACAAAAGACAGGGTAAAAAGACTAAAATACCCTCATGTGGGGTCTATTAGGTCAGATTTAACCATAAAAACTAACTGTGTTAGGGCTAAAGGACATAACTTGTAAGGATTTGCAAACATCGAGTATGTTTCTTGAATATATTGAAGATAAAGGACACGGTTTGATATAAGTGACATACATAAAGGACGAACTTTGTAATTTACTCAATATAATATAAATGATTATAAGGCTACAAGATTAAATATTACATAAATAATATATTTAATCTCACAACCAATACCACAATCATGATAAGGGCAATATAGTAATATTAATTACGATGATAAAATACTCATCTTATTAGAAACGGAAATTTCATGCTTGAATTTTGATTTATTTTATGGAATATGCCGATTATGTTAATGTTTCATTTTAAGGAGTCAAATTGCTAAAACCTATAGAAAAAAAAAAAAAAAAAAAAAAAAAAAAAAAAAACTAGAGTTAAGTGTCATTTTTGTCTTTGTAGTTTGTCTAATTATAACAATGCAGACCAAATTTCAAATTTGTACCATTTTCGTCCCTGGCATTCTTAACTCATGTTTTTTTGGACGGAACTGACATGTTTCAAGAATGTCAGGGACAGAAATTATACAAATTTGAAACTTGGTCTGAACAACCGTAATTGGACAAACTACAGAGACGAAAATGGTACTTAACTCAAAAAACTATTATGCAAAAGTTGTTTATCATGGAACCAGCCCAAACTCAGTTGTACCAAAATTATACTTTGGCAATGATATCATACTTGCCCGATCTGTCTATTTTGACACTACTAAATACAATGAACGAGAAATACACTAGGGCATTACTATAATTTTTCTCATTATAGAGGTGTCAATCGTGTCAGGTTAATGCGTTGGCGGGTTGACGGGTTGTGGATTGGCGGGTTGAAAGATTCCACCATGGGGGTGGGTAAATTTGATTTTAACAAAATAAAAAGCTACGAAAAACACATGTTATCTTTTGCTTTTATTTATATAAAGTTTTCGTTGAGAAGTGTTTTAAACAAAATAAAAAAAAATCTATGCAGCGTGCGTGTTAGGTTTTCGTTTACAAGTGTTTTTTCTATCTATGTTTCTATTTTTAATTTTGTTGAAAATCGTTAAGTTCCCTGTTGTTAAGCGTGGATTATGCAGCTAGTGTGTATATATATGTACAAAATGTTAATAGACAAGACTATTGCTAAAAGGGTTTTGAAGGGAAAAAATAAGATAATTGGCCTGTAACTTAAAACAATATTAACTCAAGCTCAATCTCAAAACAGTATAAATTGGCTCTTAATATTCGGTTTGAGCCAAAAGTTGAACTTGTATTATACTTATGAGTAAATTGTCATTTTAGTCCCTAAGGTTTGGTCCAAATAGTTTTTTTTTTCTCCTCTGGGTCCCTGACTTTTCTATTTAATAATCATTTTGATCACTTTGCCTAACTCAGTTTAAAAATCTGGTTATAACCAGCGTTATTTTTGGCATAAACGTTGTGTAGTGATAACCATGGGTAGTTTACAACATAATTTATAAATCTCATAATAATTTAATACCAAAAATACCCCTGATTATAACCTGGTTTTTAGACTAAATTAGGCAATGTGATCAAAATGGCAAGAAAAAAGAAAAGTCAAGGACCCAGAGGAGAAAAAAAAACTATTTTAACTAAAATGACAATTTTGGATAAAAACTCAGGGACTAAAATGGCAATTTACTCTATACTTTTATGCTAGGTTTCTCTTATTTTGAAGCTTGTGACTTACGGTAAAAAAAGCCACATTTAAATGAGAACATACGGTATAAAAATTTACTCTTATTTTAACAATATGTTTTAAAAACAATTTTAAAACATACACTCTTAAATGAGAACATACGGTATAAAAATTTATTCGAACAAGCCACCTTTAGCTCGAACTTGACTCATATATTTATACGACCCATATACCCCAAGCTGAATTACCAGCAAACTACAAGCCACATATGAACTACCCTACCTACCACACAACAAAAGTAGATAGAAACAATTCCCTATAGTAATAACATGTATTATTACCTTAGTAAATACAATAACTGAAAATAATAATAATAATAATAATAATAATAATAATAATAATAATAATAATAATAATAATATCAGCAATAAATAATAAAACTTTACATTAAATTATTGTAAAAAAGTAAAACTTTTAATGTAAAAGGTTTAAAAACACAGTACTGTTTGAATAATAAATATGAATAGCCCTCAAAACCTTTTATTTTATCACCATCCATAAATAGCATAAAAAAATACAGACATCAAATTTTATTCAAAACAACAAGCCTTTAACAGAGAAGGCCCCATGAGAGATGCATATCAAGCTTGCAAAAAGCTTGCGTATTTGGCACCAAGGAACAGCCTTTGGATGCAGAGCAAAGCGTTTTTGGTGACCTCCGCATTCTCGTGGTTCATCAGTTTCATGACCCGCTCTTTTGCTTTGAGGTCAGTGACTATGACTCGGCCCGCAGGATGGTACTGAATAAATTGGGACAGATCAAAGCACGCCACGGCTAGTGCCCTTGGATCACTTGATGTTTCCAGTATCGTGAGCAGGACCCTTAGAGTCTTACCAAAGCATATATTGTCAGTTTTCTGAGTATTTTTTAAACTATTATATGTTTTAAAAAGAATAAAACTAATGTAAACATTTTTCATATTTAATACCACATCAACCAGGTTATTGTATACATCTTAAAACAGAAACTAAAATTATATCTTAAATGAAATTGAAAAAGAAAATGTTAGAATTTGGTGAGCTTTTCATGAGAGGGGACCCGGTTAAAGTAGTTTTAGAAATCAAAATAAAATATTTACAATAGTTTTTTTTTTTTTAGTAAACTACATGGATGGTCATGTGGTTTACCAAAATTTTGGATTTGGTCCCTAGCTTTTCAAAAGGGCACGGATGGTCCATGTGGTTTGCACTTTTAACGCATTTAGTCCCCAACTAACAAATCTAAAGATTTTAGCAGGTCCAAGTTAGGGACTAAATGCGTTACGAAGTGCAACCACAGGGACCATCCACATACTTTTGGCAAAAGTTAGGGACTAAATGTGTTACAAAGTGCAAACCACAAGGACCATCCATGTACTTTTAAAAAGTTAGGGACCAAAATTCCAAATACAAAATTTTTGCCAACCACAAGGACCATCCGTGCTGGGCAGTTAATATCGGCGCTATCTCGGTGATATAGCGGTGCTATATCGGTTATCGGTCTTGGCACATAATATCGGTTCAGAATATCGGTAGAAATCTCGGTAGCGAGAATATCGGCGATATTTACCGAGATATCGCCGATATTTTGATATTCTTATCTCGGTCATATCGGTGAGAAAATCGGTGGGCCAGATTTTTATGTTTTTCTATATGGGCTGCCAACAAAATACAAAGCCCAGTTCTTTCCCAGTTCTTTTATGCTTTTTTGGCCCATATATTATAACCTTTATCACACTTCAAACACTTAACACGACAACATCCCTAATCGTCCCTCCTAAGCTCCTGTGCTTCAATCGGATTTTAGTGTTTTAAGTTATGATGAACAAATGAAGAATCGGGTGCCTTGGTTGATCTTGATGAACACTTCTTTATTTTGCTATTAATATTATATAGGTTCTAGACTTCTAGATATGAATATATATAGGTTTATGCATGAAATTATAAATTACCGATATCCCACCGATATCTCACCGCGATAAACGATATCTCAGATATCAGTCCTTGACCGATAACCGATATTTTTCCGCATTAACTGCATAGCATCCGTGTACTTCACTTTTTTTTTAAAAAGACAATAGGTTTAATATAATCCAGTTTTGCAGAACACAATTGCCAATTAAAAAAGAAAAAAAGGACGTTACTAGTAATAGTAATACCTGGAAATCATTCTCTTCAAAATTTGTAATATTATCTCGCCAGAAATTAGGATCTTTATGCATCGGAGACCAGTCAAGATGACCGAGAAGTACTTCCTGCTTATACTTATCGAAAGAACTCAATTTCTTGATGTTATCTTTCAGCCCTTCTTCCAGATGATTTAAAGCATCCAAGAGGTCCTATGATAAATAAATAAATAAATAAAATGGCCAAAAAATAAAACAGTTATTGAAGAGATTCATGTAAAGTAATTTTAATATCTCACCTCATCACTCCAGGCTTGTGCTTTCAAACTTTGAACAATTTGTGGGAGTCCAAGATCTACCATCTGAGCACCAAAGCTTCCTTTCGAAAGCAAGTTCTTGAAAGTCAACACTATCAACCTCACAACCTTCTCTTTTGTTGAACCTTTGACAACCTCCGACAATCGTGGCAGGGCTCTAGATGTAGCCAAGTACTCGATTGCGGGTTCGTAGTAGGATAAGAGCCAAACACAGAGGCATGTTTCATACAGAAGCTGTTTGACCACAGCTCAAGTTAGTTATGCTCTGTAATCAGATACTAAAACATTACTTTAAGTTGTTAACTTGTTAACCGTTTTACCTGAATTGACTGCTGAGTGGATGCTGGAGAAATTAGTGGCACAAGCAGCTTTACACCATCTGCTTGAACAAATGAAGACCTAACAACAGGCTCCTTTAACAAAGCTGCAAGACAGTTGATAGAAACGGGAATGCTACGGTTTGGGTGGGAAGGCTTTTTCAGCTGTAAAACCATACAGGGGTATTATGGTCATTTCACATAAAACTAACAAAATAAGTGGATGTGGTTAGTGGGGTCGGGGGGGAGTTGAAACGAAAATGAAACCACTGGTACTGTTTTGGCAATTTTAAACTAATGGACTATAATAGTTGTTTTCAGCAAACCACGGGGGGGACGAAAAGAGTAATCAACTCTTTTTTTATAATAAAAAACTATCCTATGGAAAATACCTGAATACAAAGCCACTCAACTAATCCTTTCAAAACATCATCACTTGTGGTGATTTTCTTCTTTGAATCTGTGGCTTTTCCATTTGCGGTCAAACCATTCTTATTTGGCCTGGCACTACAATTACAGTAAAAGTAAACTGATGAGTAGGAGCATTTATAAACCGTTGAAACTGATAGGATCGTCGTCCAAACTGAAGCAAATTGGCCGATTTGAGATCTATGTGGTTCAGTTCATGGTTCTGTTTTTGCGGTTTGGCCGACAGTTTGGAACCTGGAACATATCGTTTAGCCTTTTTTTTCTGGAATATGCAATTGTGTATATGTATTATGGGGAGAGGATATATTTTAAACTCTATCTTCGAGACTAAACCCACTAAATCCTCGCGTAACAAACCGATTTTTAATAAATAAAAAATACAGGGCATGTAATATGCATAGTTTCAAGCGGCTTTTTATAAAAAAAAATCCAAAAAAAGCTGAGCTTTTTTTTAATATATAAGTTTTTTCTAAAAAATTAATAAAACTTTTTAACGTAACCTGTGTAACATCATATGTTAGATCGGATGTAACATATGTTACGTAGGCGTTACAAGTATGTTACGTAGGTGTTACAAGCATTTTTGCACAAACAATGCATGTGGTATGTTGCATAGGGTTTAGTGGGTTTAGTCTCTAACATAGAGTTCAAACTATATGCTTCTCAATGTATTATATTCAATTATTCATAAACCATCTTTATCATTTTAAAATTTTCAATACAACTTAACAGTTATGAAACAAACTAAAAGAGTTGTTCAAACCGACAAAACCTACAGGATCAACCCACCCAACCTGGCCAGTTTGCTTTGTCTTTTGCGCAACCGTAGTAAGCGGTTTGGCCCAGATTTTTTGGCAAACCTGGCCGAACCAGACCGTGAACACCCCTACTAATAAGTTTTATAATAAGTACAACTATCAATGAACCCCTAATGTATAATGGGCGTTGCGTTTTAGGTACCTCACGACTAAAGTAAGTATCTTAGAGCTCTTCTCTTGAGTAAACCAGCTACCTTTCCATAACAATCTGAAGTGCAAAGGGATTTGAATTAGTTGAGCTATTTGTGAATCATATAAATGTAAGTGACAGCGTATTAAAAAAATCAGAACATTGAAACTGAACCTCAAGAAAGGTTCATAAATATCTTCATCTGCAAGAGATTTGTCATGAAACAACTTTGGTCTGTTGGGTTTTTCTGCAAGAATAAATATGCATTAACTTAATAAGTTACGATTACATCCTTAACGAGATTAGAAATGATGACATGGCACCGATAGGGAATCAAAGAGAAAGTGATTAATTTGGCTGGTTACCTGTAAGCATCTCGTCGATTAAAGCCAACACATATTCGACAGTGTCCTCTTTCTGTATGTCACGCAAGATGCTGATAAACACACGAACATAAGACGGACCATCCTGTGACAAATGTCCTGATGTATCAAAATCTAACTTTGGTAACCAGAAATGATGTACATG
Source organism: Helianthus tuberosus (assembly GCA_030545235.1). NCBI lineage: Eukaryota > Viridiplantae > Streptophyta > Magnoliopsida > Asterales > Asteraceae > Helianthus > Helianthus tuberosus. Next base: position 24,562,229 of record CM060389.1, read on the forward strand.
TAAAACAATCGTTATAGATGAGTACGGGATGTATTAAAACTTATATAGAAAATGAGAGTGTCAATCTAAATGATATATCAAAATCTAACTTTGCTTGTTTTTCTCTCCTGATGTATAGCACAAATGATGAGGTACAAAATTTTGAGGCATAAAGAAGCACCTCAAAAGGATAGGTTCTAGCTTAAACCAAACAAAAACAGAGAACATGAACTGTATACAACATTTTATTCGATAGATGGAGAGGCCTAGCTGACGAAAATATGAAATGCAAAGTTTGAGCCATAAAGAACCACATCGAAATATTACGGTTTTAGCTTAAGCTGGACTAAAACAGACTTACAGAGTACATGAATTGCAACTACAATGGTATTCATTGAGAAGTAGAAGAGGTGGTAAACGTGTACAATAAACAAGGAATGATGCCTGCCATTACATATATGGATCTGAACTAAAGTTACATAATGAGAAACTACTAAAATTTGACGTGTTTTTATTGATTTTCATGTTCTAATTTTGTGAATGGTATGCTACAATATTGTGGAAACTGATTTGGACAACCCAAATTTGATGTGAACTTGAGTTATATGCAAGTAGCAGACAACAGAATATATATATATCAACAGAAGTTTTTCTAAATAATAAAAAAAGCCCGTGAGCAAATTCATAAAATCAAGTTCTCAACAGACACAACATGCCAGTTTGGCAGCTTTGACGCCTACATGCTTTAGTGGCTGCGCTTAGTCAACTTCTAGAACAACAAAAGTGAAAGTCAACCAAAACTACATCAGCAAAAAAAACGTAAAGTTGGCAAAGGGTATGCATGCAAAATTGATGTTATTCAATATTCACATCCCCTTCATATTAGGGTTCATATTTAGCCTACCATGAATAGCTAAGGATAATGCTTGTTGAGATTCGAGATGCATTAGTGTTGAACACATGTTCATATAACTAGTAATAGAAGAATCTAAAAGTATAATACCATTTTTCTGTTTATTATATTTGCAAACGGGAAAGAAAGATGAAAACAGAAAGAATGTAGGCTTACATTCTCAAGCAGTGGTGCTTTATCATGTTCACTCTTTTTGTCATAGCGCCTTAGTAGCTGAAGGGCTGTTCCTGTGATCAGCTTACTTGTCATGTAGGTCTCCCATGGAATGTCCCTCCTCAAAACCTTAACACAGAGCATAATAATATGTAATGAGTGATGTGGATACTTCTAGATAAATTAAAAAAAAATCAAAGAAACATAATATTTTATTGCCACGATAATAGAATTGTAGTTAGTGAAAGACTGAAAGTTAAACTGATGGCGAAAAAGTCATGTCATCCCTTTGTCTTTTCACTTAAATAACTTATCATCCTAGCCCAATTTGACTGAGATGTTTAAGTCTTTATGACTTATAATTCTAGCCCATATGCCAAGTTTAGGTGTAAAAGATCGTTAAATGTTGGTCTATGTTGGGTTCGTAGGCCGTGTGCGCCCAACATGGGGTTAACTTGGGGAGCAAGTTTGCTAAACCCTAGTTAGTCTCTATAAATATAATCTATGTGCTTGTAATTTGATTATCACCTCAATAAAGAATAACCTAGTTGCCACCCGTGGGCGTAGGTCAGTTTAGACCGAACCACATAAATCTCTATGTTCTTTTATTGCTTTCGCGTTTCACGTTTCATGTTCATATTCGTGTCTGCTTGATCCTAACAGTCTCTTCCCCAATTTTCCATCCATTAAGAAAATCAAATATACACGAATTTACCGCCTATAAACCCAACGCTTTTTGTTATTTTGTATATTTTCTATATAGAACCTTTATTTTCATCATAGTTGTTACCAGCACTTGGTCACGTTACTGCAAAAAAATGATGTTCTATAACCTCATCATCATCATCATCATACTCAGTAAATCCCACTAATAGTAAAGCTAAGGTAGGGTCTGAGGAGGGTAACCTACCCCGTAGGAATAGAGAGGTTGCTTCCAGTGAGACCCCCGGCTCGATAGTAGTTTTGCATCAAGCCTTGGACATAAGGCACATAACACTTGGCAATAATCAGGTTAAAGGCCGATCAGTGCATGTACCCCTTGTCTTTCGGCTATCAATGCCACCACTGATGCATGATTAACCGTCCGCCATTTTTAACGTTATTTTCACGAAATTAGTAGAATAACGTTAAAACTAGTGCAATTTCACCTTTGCACCCTGAGGGCCCACACATATATAACGTTAAAAATAGTGCAATTCTGATTGAGATGTTCTACAACCTAATAATCCAAAATGAACTAGAATCTAAATTGAAAAACTATTCTGAATCCTGTTAGGTTTCAACTATTCTGAAACTATGAATTTACAAATCTACATCAGATGGATCAATTATCAGGCCTTCTTAATCACTATAAGTATTAACATCTACTCTTCATCAACGATTAAAGTGGATTACAAAAACAGATTTACAGCTCTCGCATAACGATTAATCAAGCAAACGAACAAAATTTCATGATCTAATAACAAGTCAATCACCGTTCTAGGAAGCTAGTGTTATCCGGTTAGATTGTGAAGATCTGAATGACGAAGCGACTTTAGATAGACTATCGGTGATTATTAGTACGGTGTAACTGATAACATTACGAACGGGATTAGAAGAATGTGATACCTGATCGGAATTGAGGTCGGCTTGATCTATCGGCATTGACGAGATTGGGCGTTTCACTTAATATCAAATCAATATCGTGTGTGGTGTGATTGAGATTGGGATCGGAGATTGATTTTTAGGGGTAATCTCTCGTTTTGTTTTGTTCTGTTCACGTTCTAGACAGGAAAAAAAATATATAATAATAATAATAATAAAATTAAAATGATAGTCATCTCTTTCATTTTAACTAGGGTGTGTTTTCTTTAACATCCTATAAAGCCTCGTTACCCATGTGCATTCGTAGTTACGTTTGCAATTGCAAATAGCGCTAACGATTCAGCATGTCATCAATTCCAAAGAAAAATGGTCCGCTGTTGTAAAACTTTTGGCTTGTGCATGACATTTGTCACCCACGAGATTCTAACTGGTAACCTCCCCTAGAGAAAGTCACTGAATACCCCTTGAGCACTACCGCTTTGGCAGGGTGGATATTTTTAGATGTACAAAATTGTTGGATTTGGTGGTGGATCCAGGGGAGCGGGGGAATGAACCGAATTTTTAGGAAGCGCTAGAGATTTTTGCCTACAAATGACACTAAAATTACAAGGATAATTGCAAAAATTGGTTACTTTGACTAAAACTAACTCGAAATAGTAAATAGGTTGGAACTTGTTCTGACTTCCGAATGATTAAATGTACCTCCGTATGCGTATTTGGACCCTAAAATCCATATGAAATGTGATGAAACTCAATTTTTGGTAATTTTGATCTAAACATGTCGGCTTGAACTTTACCAAATTAAGCTCAAAATCCATTTTTTATAAGTATCTAAAGATGACCAAATGAATACCAATAGTTGAGTTGGTTCAGTTATAGTTGTATTAAGAAAATGATAGGATTTGTCATAAATCTACTTAATTGCAATCATTACCACACATTACATTAGCAATGTGCATGAGAGGCCTTGTCCTACATTATGATCAAAACAGCTATAACTGAATTTTCAATCTCAAATAGTGTGGATTATCACATGACCCACATTTATTTTTTAGATCCAAACATTAGAGCACATCCAAACACAAGGATGTGGTAGACCCATGGAGGCCACACATCATGAATGATTGTAAGGTAGTGTTTGGTATGCAGGAATGAGAGATGGAATGGAATAGACCATTGTGAAGGAATGAAGAAAAGAGTGTTTGGTTGGTCAATGGAATGAAATGGAATCGTCCATTCCAAAATGCATTTCATTCCCTCAAAATCATTCCATCCACCCCCCCTGTTTTTTTTTCCATTTCATTCTCTCTTCACCCTTCATTAACAACACCACAACCCACCACCGTTGTCACCACCCACCACCACCGTCATTCGCCACCGTCACCCGCCGCCACCTCCCGTCGCCGCCACCTCCCGTCGCCGCCATCAACGCCACCCACCGTCGCCGCTGCCACCTTCGATCCCCGCCGTCGTCGCCACCAACCTCCGCCACCGCTATCAACCGCCACCACCCACCGCCACCGCCACTACCACCTGTGACCACCGTCACCGCCGCTACCACCTCCGACCACCGCCGCCACCCACCACCACGATCACCCACCACCACCACCGTTGTCACCACCTGCCGCCGTCTCCACCCACCACCGCCGCCGCCGCTACAACTGCCACCTATCACCACCCACCATCACCGCCCATCGTTGACCACCGCCGTCCGATTTTATTCCTTCGCCTTTTCTCGCATACCAAACAACAAAAAGTAATGCTTCATTCCATTCTCACATGACAACCAAACAAGACATTAAATGGTAATGATCCATTCCATTACCTCATCCATTCCATTACCTCGTCCATTCCATTCTCCCGTCTATTCCATTACCCCATACCAAACAGACCTTAAGTGACGGAGGGGATAAGGAGGGGAAAGGCCCATGGAAGGTTGAAAGGGTGATGAGAAATGGAGGGGGAATCCGTAAGTTTTTGTCTTGGGATAAGGGCATGCCGACTTGTCACACCTGTTGTTGTATGTTTTGAATGATGGCTTAATTGTAGTTTTTGTCCAGATAAGAAAGTTGTGATCACACACCTATGGTTGGCAATAGCGTTGATGATGTGGTGTTGTATGCCTAACAACGTTATCGAGACACATTGCTTGTTGATTTGATCTTATATAATTCACACTTGATGAATGGTGACTTGTATGGTGAAACAAGGCATCCATTATTTGAACATATAAATATACTGATTTGCCGTCATTAAAACCCAACTTTTGTGTTATGTAGTTCATTTTGTGTGAACTATGAACATACCTCCTTTGACAAAGTTTTTAAACACACCTCCATGTTGGATATTCATTATAATATAAAGTTTAGTAACCAACCAAAAAAATTACAAATTTCATTAATTATTAATTATAAGATTTGAATCAAAATGTCGATTTCAAAACCATTAGATTGCTGTATTTATTATGAGATTATAAAACCATTGTAGGTATAATACTTAAACGATATACTAGTTAGCTAGAAGATTTCTAAAAACCATGCAGACACTTATTAAAACATCTATTATCAAAGGTCAATCAAACAAATCAGTTATGGTCTCAATCTTCTTAGAAATATACCCTTTCATTGAACATAAGCAATTGAAGGGTGGCTCGAAACAATAGTAGGAGAACAAGTGCAAAGTAACCGACAACCAAATATAAACTAAAGACGAACATACACGGTGAAAGTAACTCAATGAAACCGACCTTTCTAAGGCTCATAGGTCCCAAAAACCTTGGTTGCAAGGTGGGTTGTAGGTCTAAGCCTACCATCCACCACCCTTGCCATAAGGGCAAAAATATCCGAGCCCGACAGGTTACCTAAAACCTGAAACATCCATGACAGGTATATCTGATGCCCGATGGGTATGGTACCGGGTATGATATTGGAAAAAAATATTTCGCGAGTATGAGATTAGGTGATACCCGACCCGATTAGATGAAACTATTTACCTGCTTACAAAAACCATAAACCCGAGACATATTTCCAAAAAAGTTTTGTTTTATTTTCCGTTAACCCTTGTTTAGGAATGCTTCATTATATTTTAATAGCTCTATTACTTGGAAAATAAACTTTCTTTTGAGATATATATTTCCTCTGATGATTCATCATGATAGTTATGTATTTGGAATGCGTCAAATATTATATAGTAATAACTATATGTATGTAGTAGATTATATTTTTATTTATTTGGGAGTTTAAGAACATAGAATTATAAAAGAAATAAAAAATATACTTGATAATCCAACGCGTATTTTTTAAAACACTATTGGGTATACCCGATACCCGACAGATTTTGGGTCGGGCATAGGACATGGTTTTACAACTAGATATGGAATCAAATTAGCCATATCGTCCCATACCCGACTCATCGCCATCCGTACTTGTCATGCTATCTTCATCGATTTTTTGTATAAATTTGAGACTCGACACAACCACCAAGTAACCCTACACAAATCTGCCACCATCATTATTTTCCATCAACCACAAAGTTACCACCATCGATACAACTACCGACTAACCCAATACACATCTGCCACCATCAATCGACGCCAACCTTTTCTGGTGACAGATTTGTTACGCAAAAATCGTAACAGGTGAAACACTGCACATATCGGCATTCACCGCCACCATGCACAGTCGAACACGGTTAAACATCAACAAGCACCGCCACCATCCACCACCGAGCGAACAATAGCTTAAAAACAGATGAAAAAAACACCGTGAAGGCGGTGGAATTGATGGAAGGGACGGAAGGTTATCACCGGGTCGACAACAAACGACTCTCACCGTTAATCATGGGAATTCTTGTTGTAGAAGAAAGAAAGCGAGAGAGAGAGAGAGAGAACCACTTCTCCAAAAGCTAAAGCGATATCAGAGGCAAAGTCACAAATAACAACACGTAACAATTGAATCGTATAAAGTCCCAGGAATACTGTTCATTTCATATATAATTTTAATATACAGGATAATTTTAACGTATAAGGATGACGTAAATAAAACTATAATTTTGTTTGTTAAAAACATAATATAACATATATAAGTTTATTTATAGTATTTTGTATTCTTAATTTTAATAATTTAAATTATTATTATTAGCCTTTTTATGCAAGAGTAAATTAGGATTTTGGCTCCTTTGGTTATACCATTTTTACCCTTTTAGCTCAAAAAAGTTTTTTTTTATCATCTGAGCCTCTAACATTTTTTTTTTCTAATCATTTTGGCCCCTAACACTAACTCAATCCATTAAATACTAGCCTAAGACCCCGCGAGTTTCGCGGGTGGCTTAACACACAAATATATAACTTAAAATTGTTGGAAATAATCTTTTGAAAGAAATAAACGTTCAAGTAAGGAAATCCATCTCTCTACCCGCGGGTACGTAATGTATCAAATGAAGTTAGATTCAATCTAACTTTAAAAAATTAAACTAAAAATTTCAGCACGTTGCAACACTTTTAAAGTTAAAATGAATGTACTAACGGCGTTGACTGCTGTGCTTCCCACGGGAATGGCTTTTGTTGACCTTCACGATCTTCTCCTCGATACGCTTGTTTCTTACAACGAAACGTTCCACTCCCATTGTATTACTGAAATATAAATTTCAAAATCAATGATTAGTTATTATAAAATTATAATATAAGTTAACGGTTCATATATGACGAATAAAATATTTTCATAACTAATGGTGAATTTATTGTTCACAAGTGTGTAAAGAAAAGATATTAATAATTTCAAAATAGGATTAAGATGAAATATAGTGATGACACGTGTCCGACAATGTAAAAAAAAGCATTTTGTATTCATTTATTAGGTAGTTGATTTACTAATAAAAACTGTGAATAAAAAAAAAGCATTTCGGGTTGACCCGATACCAAACCTGCCTGACCCACCCTTTTGCCACCTTCAACCCTCACCGACAATGTAAAGATCAGTGGAGGAAACCAACCTGAAATAAGGAAACATCCAGTTCTTTCTTTCCCTTTGCAAATTCTGCTTTCAAGACGCAGTGACCTAAGGAATTCTGCCACATTAATCGCCTACCGCTATATTTGCTCAAGTAGAACTCTTTAAATATATCCCGCAAAATTACACAAGTTCTAGCTTATCGTAATTTAAAAGAAACTGCAAAACATAATAGAGTTATGTTTTATTTATGTCAATAAACATTCAATTCATGGGGAAGGCGGACATCCATTGGTGGATATGTTGGCTAGTAACTGTGTCATATTACCACTTTAATTTAGTTGTCAACAAAAATCAGTTTTTTATTTTATTTTCACAAAAGAGCTCAGGATTATAAAACATACCCAGTTGTTAAAACATGAACACTCATCTCGATTCCGGAGGGTAGTTTCGTTCTAGCTTGCGATGATTGCTTGAAAGATTCAATAATCTCCTTCGATAACTCAATATCCTAAAGAAATAACGATGAAAATAAATCAGCAATATTTATAAAACTCTCAAAATGCCCCTTAATATGAATAAAATAAAGTAAACTTGTGGATAAGTAGTATCATACATACCTTAAACATTCCTTCAAGCTTGTTGGTAAACTGGCTACCACATTCGGTTTTTAATTGAAAACAATGATCAAATAGTTAATAATCAGAAAGTATACTTACTTAACACCGAATAAAAAAACGTAAAGACTTCAAACCTTTGAGATCATCGACTTTTCAGCATCAATAGATGCACTCTTCCCAAAAAGAAGCCTTTTTGCAAGATCCTTTGTGTAGAATGCTTCAAACACATCTTTACCCTATATCACAAAATTATACATAAAAATAGATTAAATTTTTAAGTGAATATAAAAGGAGCAAGTGTCTTTAAAAAATACTGCAATTTTACAGGTACCTGTATGAATCTGAACAAAACCAAAACTTTATCAAGAGTGCCCTCCAATTCTTCCTCAGATGTACCCTTATTTCCAGCACGTAGTTTCTCGTCCAAAAACTTTGCAATCAGTTCAGCAGGGCGGTTCTGAAGATAACATATAATAATACTCTGTTAGTTACACTAACACATTTAATTGTAAATTTTAGTTCCTAAATCATAACAAAAACGGTACCTGACGTAGATTGATTAGATACTCGAATGTTTCTTTAATAGTGTTGCAAAACACATCATTCTTCGAGAAACTTTCTTCCCATATTTTATCAAGAGAAACCTTAAACTCTAATTAATCTAACAATGAGAATAGAGATCAGAAATTGACTGTAAACCCCCCCCCCCCAACACCTGCAGTTTCATATCATACTTCCTGGATTCAAACAAAACCATTAAGCTAGCTTCTCTCTGTAGATTTCACATTTCAGATTTCTTCCTTCGATAGGAACCACATTATACGCTAGAAAAAAATGGATATAATTAACCAACCCTAAAAAGCAGTGACCAGAAACAACTCTACAACCTAACATACCTTGATTTTAATTCAATTTCAATTTAACAAATTGCAGAAACCCTAAAATCACACCTAAACCCTAGCCTTCACAAATCTTCCACACAAACATCATGCATATTTATATATAGATATACATATCGACAGCAAGCAATACCGGTTAAAGAACAATTCAGTGGTTATCATCTTCTTTGTTGTTCGAAGATTGTGGCGGAGGACCGGAAAGTGACGCAAGCAAATTGAAATGTCCAAGAGTTATCGACAGATAATTCCCAACCCTAGCCGCCGACGCCTCTCCCATCGACTGCTGAATAAACCTCCCTTGTGCAACAGCCATTATCTGCCCTTTTTCCTTTGGTTTTCTGGTTGATTTTGAGAAAGAGAGAGAGATATCAGTGGTCGATTTCATGATCAATGCTTGCATTCTTTATACCCTAAAACTGAAATCTGGTTCAAGTGAGGAGAAAAGATCAAATTACCTGTGTCAACGTTGTCGGTGAGAAGAATCGGTCGGCAGACGGAGGAGAAACACAGTTGGGTTATTGGATTTTCCTATATTGTCTTCTGAAAAGGTCAAATCAGAGAAGATGAAGTCGATTTAGGTTTAGGTTGAGGGAGTGAGCAACATGGTTTCTGAGGAGAAGAAAAAGCGACGGGATGAGATTTAGGGTTTTCTGAGTGACCAACATGGTTTCTGAGATGACTATTAGGGTTTGAAGGTGAGCGGATGAAGGAACAGGAGCGTGTGAGGGAAGGGTTTTTTGTTTTACCGCTCATTTTATTCTATTAAGGAGTATTAAGTTGCCAGGTGGCAATTAGTGGATTAAATTTATGCCAAGTGGCACCAAAATGTTTTGTTTTAATATACATTATAGATTATAGATTATGGGCCAAAAGGATTAGAAAAAAAAAACGTTAGAGGCAAAAAAAAAAAAAATTAAAGAAAAAACGTTGAGGCTCATACATTAAAAAAAAAAAATTTTAACTAAAAAATATAACCACATCACTAAAATCGTAATTTACTCTTTATGAAAAGAAACAATAATGATTAGATAAAACCTCAAGCCCTTCTCATCACCACAACAACACCCAAACCCAACCCAAGAACCCACACTTTCTCTGTCACAACAACACTTTCCGATCAACAAAATGGCGAACACTGCCGACGTAGACGCGCTAGACTTCGAGCCCGACGAAGACGATCTCATGGACGAAGATGCCGCCGTAGACGTCGACGCTTCTTCTCCAAGCGCCGCCGCTCATATCCCCAAACTCAAATCTGCCATCACCGGTGGATCCGCCGCCGCAGGTCCTAAGAAAACCAAAGGCCGTGGATTCCGTGAAGAAACTGACGCCGGTCGCAACAGTCGCATGTCCGGCCGTTTCGATTCCCTTGATTCCGATGGTGGACCCGGTCCTGAACGATGTTAGTTATATTACTTATATTTTTATTTTTTTATGCTTTGTATGTGTATGATAGTTATTGTTAGTTTGTTATATGGTTAGAATTTCTGCTGAAGTTTGTGATTTTTTGTTGTATAGTTTTTTCTAGGGTTTGTAACGAGTTTGAATTTTCTTTTAGGGTTAGGGGAAAGTTGTATGTGGTAGTTATGCTTGAAAAATTGGTTGAATTGGATAGTAATTTGTAGTGGGAGATTGTGTGTATAGTGGTTCTTTTGGATGTATGTTTTTTTGATAATTTTGTTATAGAATTATAGCTTTATGTGTTAAATTATGATATACAACTAGTTTCAGAACTTATAATGGTATGCAAGGGGCTCTATTATAGCTCTTTCTACTAGGACTTGGATATTGATATTGATCTCACACGAAAGACAGAAACATGTGGAGCTGAAGGAATTATTATCTTTTTTAATCGGCTAACTAACATACTGTCTAAACTCTAATCCTGCTTCTAAATCTACACTTATGTTCACTATGGGACTTGAACCGTTACCACATGAGTGTTGGGTTCGTAGGCTTTGATAGCCGGCCCTAATTAGGTTTTAGGCCCACTCAGTTAACCTGTTGACTACATAGTTTAAAAAAACGCTTGAGGCGTCCGTTTTGAGGTGTGCCTCGAGGCGGAACGGTGATAAATCGTACATGAGGTGGCACCTCAGTGCCAGTTAGGCAGTTATTATACGTACGCCTCAGTGGTACGGTTTTTAGGCGGGATAAATTAGGGATTTTTGGGCTGGATAAAGACGTACAATGCTTGTAGCTATGCGCAATCAAGAAAAAATAGGGTAGACCAGAGTCACAGAGATGGAGGCATACCTTATAGCGATGGATTACCAAGAAAATTAGGGTAGAAGTAGAACAGAGGAGTTGATGATGGCGATAAAAGAGTGATGTAACTTATTAGGGTTACCGAAGAAAATAACTACATCTTTATTTATTTCATTTACAAAAACTTACATAAACACCCTTAAACATTGAACTTTTATCATATTCAACCCAAAACTATTCTCACAAGTCTATTTACATTAGGAAAGTTCTGTATTTTATGTTTAGTATTTTATGTTTTATAAGATACATAGTTTTTATATTTATTTTTCAATTCCGCCTTGGGCTTACGCCTTGGTTCGCCTCGAGGCTTACGCCTCGTGAGGTGAAGGGAAAACGCCTTGAAACTCGATTCCGTTTTTTTAAACCTTGGTTGACTAAGGAGTTAACCCTATCTTGTTCTATATATATCCATGATGTAATTGTAGTCTGTGTCAATACTCAATATGTGAACAGTTGTGAGCATCTATAAAAGTGAAACCCTAGTTGCAACCTGTGGACGTAGGTCACCTTGACCGAACCACGTAAATTTTCGTGTTCTTTATTTTCTGCTAATGTGTGTGTGCGTTTTTGTTCGCTTCCGCTCGAGCCTACTCTGATCTGATACCCTAACAATGAGGAGGGACACCTTTTCTACACACCTTGATACTAGGTCACAAGCTTTTTGGTGGGAATATTATTCAACAGAATTTCTATGGTAGGCTTCTAGTAAGAAAGAAAAGGTAGATAATGTGCTGGTACTACTTAAAACTGAAAGTGTGTGAAGAAAAAAGAGTACTATACTAGTGCTAGTTTTAAAAATTTGAAATTATATTAAGTATACAAAAGGAAAAAGGTTGATGCTTTAATAGTCTATTGCATTTGTTTTCCATACGACATGCATCTGTGTTCCCTTTCTAATCTGAAGAAACATCATCACCCTTATAATGTTAATCCGTATTCCTCTATTTGGCGTTAAATTTCCATATACTTTGTATCTAAGTAGCTGAGTTGGCAGTGAGCCTAAAACAGCTAACGATTTTAGGATTTTAGACTTTTAGTTGGTGTAGAGTAAGCAGCCTCTTACTCTTGGTTTTTGGGTATATTCTTAGAGGAACAGATTGCACGCATGAAATCAGATTCTTGAGCACCGTAGCTTTCTTTAGTTTATTCTGCAGAAAAAGTTATAAATTTCATATTGCAATCTAGATGGTTAGGGAAAATTGGAGCTCCTTAGATCTTGGTTTTGAGAAAAATTGTACTAAATCACTAGTTTGTGCTGTTTGTCTAGATTGTGTTCTAGGTTTAGATAAGGCAGAATCATAGAATGTTTTCTGTTTTATATCAGGTTTTCACGTGTGCTGTTATTTCTTTGTTTGTTTGTTTTCTTATCTTTCTTGCGGTTTAATATCTATTTGGTCTTGAGTAATGAAGAAAAGATAGGCCTTTGTTTGTATGTGAAGTTTACTAAGAATGCCAGTTTTAGGAATTTGAGTTGGTGTTTAGATGTGATCAAGTCACCATAAAATATATAATAAATATGGATAGTTAAAATAGATATCTGGTACTGGTAACATATCAAGTACTTCATCTTTCTTTTTTGATATAAAAGAATGGACTTTTGACTGCAATGTATGAAAATTATTCTCTGTGTACTAAACATAATGCTCATTGGCTTTTTCAAAGATCTCTACTACTCAATGTGAGATTTTGTACATATGATTTTCTGATAACTGCCTGAGTGCCTTCAGTATAGTATGTTAATATCTGATATACAATGTGGAGCTTGTTTTATGTATTTCTAAAGTAAAAAAATATTAGCTTTACTGAATCTATAAACATGGCTCATGTAGCAATTGAAGGTTGGATTATTCTTGTTACTGGAGTGCATGAAGAGGCACAAGAAGATGACCTACAAAATGCATTTGGAGAGTTTGGGGAGATCAAGAATTTGCATCTAAATCTTGATCGTCGTACTGGATTTGTTAAGGTAAAGTATTCTTGTTAAAACCGTTTTTACTTTATTTATTTTCTTTATTCTCGGTTATATTTCATGCCAGAGATGTGTGATAATATTTATTGCTGTTTTTTAGGGCTATGCGCTGATTGAATATGAAAATTATGAAGAAGCAGAGAAAGCCATAGCCACAATGGATGGAGGTGAACTTCTTACTCAAACCGTCAATGTTGATTGGGCTTTCAGTAGAGGTCCTTTTAAAAGGAGAAATAACAGGAGGAGGTATGTTCATCGCGTTAATCATCAAATGTATTTTTAACATCCAATGTAATTAATGCAGAATACCGAGGTTTGTTTTCTTCATTTCTTGTTACTTTCATGTGTAGATCGCCACATGGGCACAGGTCAAGAAGCCCTAGAAGGAGATTTTGATTTAGTATGCTACTAAAGCATCATGGTACGGTTTCATTCATGGTTTAACTATATCGATGCGTGTAAGTTGTGCCGAGTGAACTGCTTAGCAGAGAGGATTTGTTTCTCATATCATCTGTTTCCTTGCTCTCATCCTTGAAAATTTTAATTTTCAAGGAAGTCTTTTTTTCTTTTCTTTTCTTTTAGAAGTTGGTTGTAATGTAATTCAAGCTTGTTGGATGATGCTCTAACTATGATTTTGTTTTATTGTTTTTGGTTGCACTAGATTATGATAAACTGGATGTATTTGGCCTGCTATAATTTCTAAATTGCCCTGCAGAGGTGAGGTTCAGATCCAACTTACACTAGGTTTTTCTTCTAACTCTCATTTGACGACCACCCGTCCGGCACAAGTTGTGTTTCACTGGATTTCATTGGTTAGTAGGGAATTAGTGGACCCCATGAGTTTTTCATTAACAGGTTCTCACGGTTAGTAGGGAATTAGTGGATCCCATGAGTTTTCCATTAACAGGTTCTCTAGGTTGTAAAAACAATTGGCTGACAAGAAAAGTGTTTGATAAACTTTTGTGCAGCTATGCAGCAATTGATAGCATTAGCCAAGCTTTAAAAGTACGGAATCGTGCCTTGAGGCATTTTCCCCTCGCTTCGTGGACACCTCGCGGCGAAGCGAGGCGGAATTAAAAAATAAATATAAAAATAATGTATCTTATAAAAAATAAGATACTAATTTCATCATCAAATTCATCAAAAAACATAAAAAACGCATAAAAAAGACATGAAACGTTTGAAATAAACACAAAAAGTCAAAAACATCAAAAAAATGCCCTTGAGGTGCATCTTTTCTTACCACCTTAGCACTATGAGGTGCACGTACAAAATAACCCCCAATTTTTGGGTGCCTCACCTCGAAGCGAATGCCTAATTGCCTATCTTTTCTTACCGCCTTAGCCCTATGAGGTGCACATTCAAGATAACCCCAGAGGTGCCGCCTCAGACTCAATTTTTGGGCGCCTTGCCTTTAAGCGCACGCCTCATCTTTTCTTACCGCCTTAGCCCTATGAGGTGCACATACAAAATAACCCCCTAAGGCTCAGACTCATTTTTTGGACGACTTGTCTCGAAGTGCATGCCTCAATTGTTTTTTTAAACTACGGCGCCTTGAAGTACACACCTCAATCGCTTTTTTAAACTATGGCATTAGCCATGGCTGCTGAGTAGATGTCGGGTTGGGTAATGGGTCAAAACAAGTTAAGTTGAAATGAATATCTTGAACGTAGGTCATAACAAGCCAAGTCGGGTCGGATAATTCTGCAAACACTTTCTATACTTTTTTTAACAATAAAAGCATGTATTTTTACAATAGAATCATGCATTTACATAGGATCTATTATGGCTAGTAATGCTTCTAAGCTTTATTGTTTTCTATTGTAACCCTGCTTTGTGTTCTTTAACTATCATATGTACAATAACGGTTAATACTTTTCGCTGGTCGACTATCTTCATGATGCTGCGGCATTCCAATAGACGGCATTGCAAGGGGTTGTTGGAGAACCTATTGTCCGCCACCACACCCATTGTAGATTCTCTGTTCTTCGCATTTCTGCTAACTGCAACTCAAAACAAAAACAAAAACCGAACATAAATTAAGTATGTTTTCTTGCCTCGGTAAAGTTAAAATAAACATGTGTACGAAAAGATCGTGGTTTTACCCTTCCATCGTTTAGCTCAAATATCACTGAGTTTTCTGTAAATGGAATCGGTCGAGTAGGCGCCACCTGTGTACAATCATCACAACATCAGTCATTTAGAATGACCAGAAACACGCGTAAAACTGTACAAGCAAACCTTTGGATCACAATTTTCGGTTTCTTCATGGTACTCCTTACGAGTCTTGACCCGAATTTCTTGGTCAATGCAACCTTCTTCCTTGCGATTTTTACCAGCAACATTGTCCGTAGAAGGAAACCCGCAGTCGCTCCATTTCCAAAGTGTTTGATCCCAATACCTTAAGTACACATTCCCGTCCGAACCAATTAAAAACAACTGGTTCCCTGCAAGGCATGGGCCGGTCGAGCCAACTAAGGTCACCCCTGGATATGGTGAACCATGTTCCACCCAACCCCAACCGTCCATTGGGTTCCAGTAATATTCAATGAGCCTGCCGTCTTCGGATATCATGAAAAGTGATCCGGATAATGATTGTGGTGAGCCTCTCATAGCAGTCCCGGGTTGTTTTGAGAGCACCATGTGTCGTGATTGGTGGTGTCCGTGCCATAGCCCGCTCACCTTGTTGTACTGGTACAAGTGACCGTCCGTTCCAACCACGAAAACTATGTTTTCTCTAAACACTTCTTGGTCTATGATGCTCGCGATCTTTGTATTCGAAGGGTTTCGGCAATCTTTCCACTTTAACTTATTCAATGCTACCTGAAATCAACACCGACTCTTTTTAATATAATTCGGTTTTGGGTTGTCATATTTAACATGTTTAATAGACATGTCGTATTTGGGTTGACTATTTAATTAAACGGGTTATGTTAAGGTTGGCATTGTTGACCCGTCTAATTAAAGGTTGATTCGTCAATCCGTTTAACACTATTACACCCGTCAACCCATTTAACTAGTTCAGATATATGGATTAAATTGGTTGTGTCTGGATTTACAGTCTTAACCTGTTCATTTAAAAGGTTGGTCCGTCGATTCGTATAACAAATTTACAACTTGATTACAAATTTACAACCCGTCAACTGGTTTGACTTGTTTAGATTAATGGGTGAGGCTCGGGTTACCTAATTTTAAGTGTGATTGGGTTAGAGTTAATGTTTGTTAGATGGATAAATCTACTGGGCTTATTCAGATTCATCGGATCAAGCCACAGATATGTTCTATAAATCTTCAAGTAACCTGTCCGATTTGACCCGGTGACAACCCAAACCGACCCGATTCAAAATACACCAATTGAGATGCAGACTTACTGTCAACTGAAGCAACCCGCCACTTTTACCAACAAAAAACATTGAGTCATCCGGTGTGACCTTCTGAGCTTTCGACGGAGCCACATCCCAAGGCGGCCCACCAACCACCCGCCTCCCTTTCTTCATCGCCGAGCCGTTTATCCAGGTAAACTCGTTACCCTCTCTTTCTCCCACAATCAGATCATCATTCTCATTCACCAAAAACAAACTCCCATTATAACTCCCAACCACACCTTTCATACTCACAGCATGCTCATGCTTAAGCCAAAACCACACGTTCTCAACGTTCACAAACTCATAACTGATCCCATTTTCAGTCACAAGAATAAACGAACGACCCTCGTACATAACTCGTAACCGAAAATCCACATTGACTGAACTTATCCGATCAACAAACGCGTCGTCTTTTGTTTTACTTCCGGTTGACACGAGATAATAATAATTTTCTTGTCCTTTATTATTTCCTGATCGTCTTCTGAACGATCTAGTGGTGGTTTGATCATCGTTGGTTTCGTCTTTTACTCCGGAGATGCAGTTTAATGGGCTACGATCTTCTGTGCAGTATTCTGCGTTCCAGCCTTCGCTCTCTGGTGCGTCTATTATTGACCATGTGTATTTTGTGGACATGCGTCTTCGGTTTACAGATGGGGTTGGGCCGACCCCGTCTCCTCCGGTTTTTGATTGGTGGAGTTCTCCGAGCCTACCGTCGTCTAAAGGGAATATGTGCCGGCCCATTTGAAGTTGTAGCCCGGAAACGCCTTTGGCCACTTTTGCATGTGGTGGATGCATGTGATTGACCCAAGTTTTTTGGCCTGTCTTTATATAAGTAGTCAGGATGCATTTTACCATCAAATGAGTTCAAAAAGGGTGCTATTATAGGTAATAGGTGCATACAAATACATGCATTATAACACGGGCCGTATGACAGGACGAAAATGGTCATACGGGTGGTATGGCTTCAGTCACTTGTGTCAGTCTAAAACATCATATGACCCATGTCATTTGGCGAACACCAACTCATATGGTTTGTATAATTGTATTGTATGATATATTATGGCCCATATGATGTGTCATTATTACACGCCAACACGGCCCGTATGACCATATGACGCGTGTGAAACGTCAATGGTGTGTGGAATGTGGATAGCGTGTCAGCGGTGTTTCTTTAGTACCAGGCGTTAAAAAACGATATGTAAACATACCTTCTTGTTTAGAAATGTTATATTCGATGATGGATCCTGAGGTCGTCGCTAAAAACAAAGAGAACGAACTTGTGTATGTTTCATCGACTGTCACGGGTGTCATGGATGTGAATTGTTGATCTTTTGGGCTTCCGTGGACGACCCATTTCCATTTTCTCTGGTGCAGTCTTCTTTCAACCAAATTCCCACCCTATAATTTGATAAATTTTGATCAAAAAAGAATAAAACTTGTGGATTTTAAGAAAAAAGGTTGACTTTTTTGGATCAAGTACTTTGGTCAAAAGAAAGAGCGAGTCGGAATGAGGCCCGCTTCTTCGGTGTGCTGTGCAGCTAGTCATTGGTGTCAACGTAGTGTCGTGTGTCGATTCTTGGCTCCATATATGTTTCTTCCACATTGGTTTTGAAGACGGATCGAACTCGTATAGATCACCGCTTGAGCTGCATTTTGGTAACAAAGACCATCATGGGTTCAAGTCATGTGGTTCACCGGTTATCGGTAAAACAGAGAAACAAAGAGACAACCTTATAGTGAATACGACTTGCGGTCTAATTTCAGGAGCATCAACTATGGATGCAACATCCGCACCAGGAGGCTTGCCATGGTTCATCCATCTGCTCACATTGTGCTATGACATAAATACCCTTTATAAAACAAATTCAAAACAATAAAAATAAAACCTTGGTGCGTTGATCTCACTAAGCTCTAATAGCAGCCCATTTTTTGTGCAGTAGTAGATCTTCC
Organism: Helianthus tuberosus; assembly: GCA_030545235.1. Lineage (NCBI taxonomy): Eukaryota > Viridiplantae > Streptophyta > Magnoliopsida > Asterales > Asteraceae > Helianthus > Helianthus tuberosus. Next base: position 24,580,875 of record CM060389.1, read on the forward strand.
TGTTTCATCATGCTAAAGTCAATAAAAGAACATACTTTGCTTTACTAAAGAAGTCAAAACGGGTTGCGAAGGTGGTTGGAAGACATTCGACCCATTTTATTTTTAAGCTAATTTTTAACCTGACCCGTTTAAGTTAAAACATAATTAACATCTACCCATTCAAGTAAACGGGTTGAAATAACCAACTCTACTCTCGAATGATGCTTACTCCATATCATGTGATATAACTCCAGATTTGATTCGTATATCCGTGCTAGAATCTAGAATTGGTGGGAACTCGACCCATATCGGCTGCGAATTCTCACTTAGCTGCATCTGCAAGTAAATGACAAAATTATGTTAGGTTACAAAGGTTATTTAATTTAAAAAAAATATATATATATATGTTCTCAAATTAAAATATTTATATAAAGTACCTGATATAATATTCCAGCCTCAGATAGAGCAAGAACTATATGTTTGATCAAGAACACAGAAACTGCATAACCTGCTTGTAATGGCAATTCATGAGGAGCAATCACCCACTGAATTCCATTCCAAAATCGCTCGTAGATCGAGCCACTTAATCCGGTCACCCAAATCGAATCATCGGTCATTTTTGTCACAGATATTCTGTTTCTTGATCCCAACCCTCCAATCTTTCTTTCATCTGTTTTGACTTTCTTCTTTCTTTGACCCTGAATCTTTATCAAATCTTGTTCTTGACCCAATTCAATTCTTGTTTGATCATCATCATCATGATAATCATCATCACTAACAGGTTCAATGATGCCCACTTTTGTACAGTTGTTATTAACACATGATAAAAGATCATAAGGTGACTTCACTTGAACCCAAGTGTTGGATTCCTCTTCAAATTCCCAGAAAATGGTTGTTTTTTGTTCGAATTTTCGATTGGTTTGTTGATGAATATGATGGTGTTGACACAAAGATGATGAAGAACAAGATAGAATCTTGATAGAGGAAAGTGATTGGATGATGATGGCCCATAAAAGTAATGATCTTGGAAAGAATCTTGACATGTTAATTTATGTTTTTATGTGCATGAGCAGGGTACAAATTATATTAGATACAGAAAGATGTATCTATATGTGTTTTATGTATATGAGAGTAAAGATGGGGTAGAGTGGTACCTTTGTTGGTGAGGATTCCATCCATGGGCCATGGTCATACAAGATATATTGGAGACTGAATCTTCCTCAAATAGTCTAGCAAAAACCAAGATATTATATGTTTGATGTTTGATGTTTGTGTGTGTATATATATATATATATATATATATATATATATATAGAGAGAGAGAGAGAGAGAGAGAGAGAGATTAGGTGTGGGCTGTTGATGAGCATAATAAAAAATAAAAGGACTTTTACAAGTGCTTTAGATGATATCAGTACTTCACATATCACTTTCATCAAGTTTTCATGACAAAAAGATAAATAATTGAGTATTTTAAATTTGATGTGGATTTCACACATACATACACACATACATACACACACACATACATACATACATACATACATACATACATACATACATACATACATACATACATACATACATACATACATACATACATACATACATACATACATACATACATACATACATACATACATACATACATACATACATACATACATACATACATACATACATACATACATACATACATACATACATACAAGGGATGTTTGATGAAGACCTCTGTTAGATAGAACAATTGTGATAACCACATATTTTAAAATTGATTTTTGCAATTCTTACAAAAGATATAAGTGTTTATTTGATTCTTACATTATTTTAACTTGTTATGCAATAACACACTCCTCTATATGTATTTAGTATTTTGATGGTCAATAAGGTCATGTAATATTAGAGCATTATTTAAAAACATAACTTTTTTCTCTAATTTATCATTTCTCACTAATATTCTTACATTTACACATAATTTTATATTTAATCTATATTTTTCATTACTAGACTATTTATTATAATAAAATATTTACTTTTTTAATGTTATGTTATTTGATTAAATAATTATGTAACTATATGTTTATAAATTTTACAATAACTATTTAGTTTGAATTTTTCATAAAGGATAAATTACACTTTTCGTCCTTTATGTTTGTATCGCATTGCAATGGATAACCTTTAACTTCATTAATTACAGTCACAATCCTTTATTTGCTAAAACCATTACACCTTAGGTCCTTTAACACTAACCTGGTTTGTTTTAAACGTTAAGTCCTGTCACATGCAACTCATGTGAGGGCAATTTAGTCATTTTCCCTATATATTGAAAAAGAATATTGAAAATAAAACATAAAATCAAAAATAAAAGATATTAACACCTGTTCTTTCCCACATAACTCTCTCTAAACCTAAATCCTTCAATCTCTCTCTCTCTCTTTATGCTGACAACCAATCACCGCCACCACTTAGTGACCACCATCGGTCTACCATATCCAACCTCCAGCAACCATCGCATCTTTCGAAAGCACCACCACCATCATCTCCTAAACCACCACTCACCACCGCCTGCTCTCGCTAAACACAAAACAACACCACCGGATCTGGTTCACCACTGCACCCCCGCCACACCATCGTCGGGTGCTACACCCACCACCACCACAAAGCCGCCGCCACGAACAACCGATCAGCTGCCCTTCTTTCAGATTTGTTCAACCACCTCCACCTCCAATGTCCGGTCAGTTTTTTTAAATCTTTCAGATCTATTCAACCACCACCACCACAAACAACCGATCAACATACCCATTCGAAGTTTGAAAAAGGAAAAATATTGGAGTTTTAGAAAGGGGTATATCTAATCTCGTATCTGTCCAGCAAGATCCTCAGCGGCAGAGTCCAACAAGATCCTCTGCAACTCTCTCCTTTTCTAACACAACAGAACCCAAACGGGTCTTGACTTTTAAAAAATAAGAGATTTTGATTTTGATTTATGGTGTTCGATTTTAGATGAGAGAAAAAGATTTAGAACAAAATGTGGCTGTATTGTGGTGTTTGAATTTTAGATGAGGGAGAGATATAGAACCGTCATATATCATCCTAACAAAAGGTTGTATTGTGGTGTTTGAGAGAATGAGAAACACTGTTGGTCAGAACACCACCGGAACAGGAAACTCGTACACCATCTGGACCATGGAAATAGAACCTCCGCCGTGAATCCGCCGTAAGTATTTGTGACCAACATACTCGTCTTCATCTTCTAATCAAAAGCCCCAACATCTTAATGTCTAACTATGATTACGGAAATCGAATTTTGGGATTGTTGTTCTAGGGTTATTGGGATTCAACAGAGATATCTGTGTTGTTTGTTTAGAGAGAGAGAGTGTGTTTAAAGTGAAAGAGAAAAAAGGTATTTATATTTGATTTTATTTTTTTATTTATACTATAAATAATTAAGTAGAAAGACTAAACTGCCATTAAGTAAATAAATTTAACTGAAAATTTTAACCAAGTTAGTGCTAAAGGACGAAAGATGTAACAAGTTCTCAAAATAAAGGATTGTGGCTGTAATTATTAAAGGTAAAGGTCATCCATTGCAACTAGCTACAAACATAAAGGACGAAAAGTGTAATTTATCCTTTCATAAATTTGTTTACAATTTATAAATTTCTTTACACATTTTACAAAACTTTTAAAAAACTGTAATAAAATAAGAATTTTTTCAAAGTTTACAAATGTTACAAATTTCTAAATAAAAGTTACAAGTTATTATACATACATACAAAATTTCAAAATTATTACAACTTTTTACTTATTTAAAAAGTAACGGAGACAATGAATGAAGTAAAAAAAGGCTTAACAACAAATGATTTTGAGTATTTATTTTCGAGATATACCATAAATATTGGCTCGTCCTTTATGTTTTAATACTATTACTTGTACAATTAATTTAGAGTTACTGGGATTTAAATAAACCAAACTTATTTAAAGTTATTGGATTTAAATAAATCTAACTTTCACCAGTTGGCTGGCTGATATTACTCCTAACTTTTGATTTGTATCACACAACTCTTAACTTTCAACTTATTTTCCTCTAGCACTCCCAAACTAACTGAACCATAACCCAGTTAGCTGATGTCAGATGCCATGTCATCAGCCACATCACCTAGCACATCATCAAAAAATGTCATGTCAGCCGCCACATCATAAAATTTGCCACGCCAGCTGCCACATTAGCCGCCATGTCACCAAACAAAATACCATATCAGCAAACAAACAACTGGGTTAGGGTTTAGTTAGTTTGGAAGTATCAGAGGAAAATAAGTTGAGAGTGATGATATCGACCAATTGATAAAAGTTAAGATTATATAAATCTAATATTCCATTAATTTATGAATCACTTAATACTATTACTTACAATTAATTTATGAATCACCTACCCATCTAGGTAAATATTGTATTTATGCTTGCTTGGAATCTTGTATATATTTTATGAATACACAATTTAATTTTAAATTCTTAAATAATTCTACACACATACCATAACATTAAAGGTTAACGAATAGCATTTTTTAGTATTATATCACGAATCTTTTTAGTAGTAATTTTTTTCTTTACCTAATTTTATGACTTTATTCACAAGTTTTCAACCTAATAATTGACTTCCTAATCACATGCATATGGTGAACTGCTTTTTTCATAAGATGATATAATACAAAGGGATTTTTACATATTTTCTTCTCCTAATAAGCTTTATTACATATTTCTCTAACTCATAAATTTAATTACATATTTCCCCTTCCTAAAGAAGCCTTATTACATATTTTCCCAATCTCTAAATTTTTATTACATATTTCCCCATTCTCTAAATTTAATTAAATATTTCACCTTCCTAAACCCCATATATTACATATTTATCCATTTCATTAAAAATACTCTTATAAAATTACTATTTTACCCCTAATAAGTTTATTAAATAAATAACTATAATATATTTCCTAGCTTCCTATAATAGTTATAAATTTAAAAGTAACAACTTAAATAATATTTTTAAATCTTTGTTTGTGTATTATATATTATTTTATTGTAAATTATATATTATTTTGGCTACTTAATAATATAATAAATCTAATATTCCATTAATTTATGAATCACTTAATACTATTACTTACAATTAATTTATGAATCACCTACCCATCTAGGTAAATATTGTATTTATGCTTGCTTGGAATCTTGTATATATTTTATGAATACACAATTTAATTTTAAATTCTTAAATAATTCTACACACATACCATAACATTAAAGGTTAACGAATAGCATTTTTTAGTATTATATCACGAATCTTTTTAGTAGTAATTTTTTTCTTTACCTAATTTTATGACTTTATTCACAAGTTTTCAACCTAATAATTGACTTCCTAATCACATGCATATGGTGAACTGCTTTTTTCATAAGATGATATAATACAAAGGGATTTTTACATATTTTCTTCTCCTAATAAGCTTTATTACATATTTCTCTAACTCATAAATTTAATTACATATTTCCCCTTCCTAAAGAAGCCTTATTACATATTTTCCCAATCTCTAAATTTTTATTACATATTTCCCCATTCTCTAAATTTAATTAAATATTTCACCTTCCTAAACCCCATATATTACATATTTATCCATTTCATTAAAAATACTCTTATAAAATTACTATTTTACCCCTAATAAGTTTATTAAATAAATAACTATAATATATTTCCTAGCTTCCTATAATAGTTATAAATTTAAAAGTAACAACTTAAATAATATTTTTAAATCTTTGTTTGTGTATTATATATTATTTTATTGTAAATTATATATTATTTTGGCTACTTAATAATATAAAATCTTACGCATTATTTACTTAGATAAACACAAACACTTTTGTTCTCACTCCACCAATTAATTAAATAAAATATATATTTCATTGTAGTGATAGTCATTTTTTGATCTTTGTAATTTGATTTTGATCCATCATTTTGTTATTAGTTTTTAAACTTATTCTATCTCCATCGTTGCATTTGCAAACTGTCTGGTGAGATTTATTTTTAACCCTTATTTATCCTCGTTATTTGTCGCTCTAAAAAGTTCAATGTGACTCATATATAAAGCATTTTAATTACTGGAAACACATTCAAAGATTTAAAAATATTATTCAAGTTGTTACTTTTAAATTTATAACTATTACAGGAAGCTAGAAAATATATTATAGTTATTTATTTAATAAACTCATTAGGGGTAAAACAATAATTCTATAAGAGTATTTTTAATGAAATGGATAAATATTTAATATATGGGGTTTAGGAAGGAGAAATATGTAATTAAATTTAGAGATTGGGGAAATATGTAATAAAAATTTAGAGATTGGGGAAATATGTAATAAGGCTTCTTTAGGAAGGGGAAATATGTAATTAAATTTATGGGGCAAAATGCACGGATAGTCCCTGTGGTTTGGTGAAATTTCACCTTTTGTCACACCCCCAAAGTACCACATGCGGTAACCCCGCTAGGCGTGTGACGTACCAGGATATAGCCACCAATCACATTGAACTAACCATAAGATGTTTAACAAAATTCTCATTCATTAAGTAAAACATTCATGAAACATATTCCAGGTTAAATAGTGTCAGCTGAAGCAAATAGTAAAACACTGTTCAAATATTTCCAAAAGCCAATGTATGCGAAATTAGTAAACAGGTCTCGTAAACCCAAGCGACATGACCCATGACCACTGCCATCCAGATAGCAAGTTCCTCATCCAAAGTACCTAACGACCTGCGAACATGCAACAAGTGTATCAGACAACGCTGGTGAGTTCACAGTTTTACGAAAAAGTTAATTACCAAGTGTTTAATCTAGTTTGTTAACAAATCCGAAAGTAATGTCGATAATATCTCGATACTGAACAAGACGGCTCCTGATGTATGTTTTGCCCATTCCCCAGTGCTCCTATCAAAACACTGGGCATGACTGGGTCATTAGTTCACACCCGTCCTCTCCGATACGGGGTGAGGGTGCCAAACCTAAGTAGCGCTACCAACTAATACCCCGTTACCTCTCCGGTAACAAAAAGATGGGACTTAAGAGTGATAAGGTGAGAGTATTATCCAAAATTCTAGTTTTTACCCAAAAGACTTATCCCTCCCCGGGATACCCACTGACTGTCCCAACCACCGGGACACATGCTCAAGAGTAGTGAACTCACCTTTGATTTGCTCGGTATGTTTTAATTGCCCGTCCAGTTGGTCAACCCCCTACCGTGGTTACCAATAACAATTAGTTCCAAGATTTAACAAATAGGTCACATGAATCAAAGATTGCATTTATCACAAGTAGCATTTTGCAACACATGGTATATTCAGCTCACATACGGGTTCACACCCTGTATATCATGCTAGATCACATAACAGTTAACTGGGCTATCTACCCATTCCCAAGCCCAATTGGTTCTCCCTTCGGCGAAAAACCCCACCGACGAAAGAACCCCATCATTCGTCATAAACAACCCCGACGAAATATCACATCTTTCGTCGGTTACATGTATGACGAAATATCACCCCTTTCGTCGGGCTACACGTGTGACGAAACATCAGTTACACATGTTTCGTCGGAATCAGTTACAGAAACATCAGTTGCACATTGTAACATAAACTATGGATCAAACGACGGTGTAACACCTCGAAAATTCATGTCCTATAATGTGTAGACACGTGTCATATGTTTGAACGTGTGAAAGAATGTTATAGAAGGACTAAAGTTGACAATCATGAAAAGTATGTGAATATACGAGTTCTAAATGTCAACAGTGAATAAATATATTGTACATTAACTCCACATGATGTTTATAACATCAAACGAATAAATCATGGATCATGCGAAGCTAAAAGTGAGAGATTACAAACTACAGGAGTTAAATGTGTCAACATGTTTAAATTATACCTCTGAGTGACCTTTTGACAAACCCGAAGCTTTGTAACGGTTAATTATGCTCACTAGAATGCACGATATAAATTTCGTAAAGTTTCGTTATCGTATGAGAAAGTTATGATCAAATTCGTGTGCGAAGGGTTAAAGCGTTAACGTTGAAAGATAGGACTTTTCGGGTAACAATAAAGTTAACCGGGGACTTAACAAAGTGGGTATATGTTTTAAAGCCCTTATAAACCTAATTGGAGGGCTCAAAATGCAAGAAGGGAAGTCTAAGCAAAGTTTGAAGGGGCAAGGATCAAAACATAAAAATCTAAAGTTGGATTTGAGTCAGACAAGGTGTCGCGCGACGCGAGGCCCAGGGGGGGGGGGGTCCGTCGCGTCATGCCTAGGCCCATCTGATGCGAATTTCTTGCTTCTTTGTCTGCCATGGCCTTTATATTCGACTTTTAACCGATTTGCCTCATCTTGGACGGCCCCTAGGCACCCCCTAAGCACTAGGAACACTTGTAAGTCAGTTGTGGAGAGTTGTAGACTCAAGTGTCAACAATCTATGGTGAAGAAATCACTATAAAAGGGCCATGAAGTTGCAAACATTCTTCACATCTTCCTTCAAGCTTTCTGATCATTCCTGGAGCTCAAGTATTCTTCCAAGTGATCACTAATCAAGCTTAGGACATCAGTAAGTTGCTAATCCTTTCTTTAATTGAGTTTAGCTTAGTTATTTAGCTAAAAGTCAAACCGTCGTAATTACGGTTTGACTTCGAGATTAATTAATAATGACTCAGTCAAATCTCGAATTAAAAGTAGTTATAAGTTGGTAATAAACCCTCAAAAGGGTTCCCCCTGATTCCCACTCTAACTAGGTCAAATGTCGGGTCAAACTTGTATTTAAAAAGTCAACAGAATGTGTAAATTACAATTTATGCATAATTAGCAATGTATAACACATACAACCTGTTTGATCATTAATATAACTTGGTAATTAGTGTAAGGACATGTCTAAACATGTTCAACCCGACAATTTCCTGTTTAGACCCGGATCGGAACCGAAAGTCGCATAGTTTGACTTATACTTTGACTTTCAGTTCTGACCCGTTATGGCATGTTTTAGAAATGCCTTAGAGCTTTATTTGGACCTGGTTACATGCTAGTATAACCCTCTGTGATTATACACCTCGGATCATTAGTTATCCAATTAATTTGCATGATTCCGTTAATTGCTCATATGTTGACCATTATGCCCTTATTACCTTAAAACGTGATTTTTGGAAATGTAAAAGAGTAGAAACCTTAATTACTGATATATAAACTTGCATACAAAATTTAACATCAGTTTGAGGTGTAGGTTAAGAGTTATGCTCGTTAGCGTAAAATTAAAGCTTTATGTTAATTAAACGGCGTATTTAGCGTATAGCCTACTTAAACATACTTTTTGATATCAATATCTTTACCCACTGATGTAATATATTATTTTGGATTTTTAAAGATTTTTAATTAATTTTAGGCTGAGCATAACTCATAGTCGTAGGCTTAATCCGATAATTGTCGGTTTTGCCCTTACGGGCCATAAAATGAGTTTTACATATCTAAACGACTCCAAACCTTTTGCTACTGATTAGATATGATAAATAAATTATTTTAAGCCTTCTGGAACAACAAAAATATCAGCTTTAAGTATCGAACCCGAAAATGGCTTCTAATCGCCTTATTAAGCGTTTTTAGCGCATAGTATGTACTAAGACTATTTTTAAATATACAAGGGTGATACCTACTGATATTTGAGGAAAATTATAATATTTTAACAGTAAGCAAAGGTTGTTAAACTCAGACTTTAGTTTTGAGCTTTTCGGCTTATGTGAAATTACCAAAATACCCCTACGGGGCATAGTTTGGTTATAATTGATAAATTTCACATACCTACAATACCTTACTGTTATAAATCAGTAAACTAAGTATTTTTGATGATTACATCAGACCTGTAACTCAGGATACTACTTAAACTCTTTTACAACCTTTATAATGACCAAACTACCCCTACGGGGCATAGTTTGTGTTTAAATTCATTTCGGGCATAATAAATGATATCTTACTGATGTCACAACATATATGGAGCATATTAACTTAGGAAACCTGTAAATGGCTCTCATTATTACCCGTTACGCTTATCACGCGTTCGGTTCGGTTTATGTAACAAGTTTACATAAATTAGCCGAAACGGGTCAAACCTTATCGGTTTTATCTCAAAATCCAGAATGTGCATGAAGGACCCATATTAAGCAAGTCTCTGAACTTGTCGGGTCTAAATCACATTCTATCCGGTCTTCGCTTAATCGTGCGTACGAACCGTATCTTTGAAACTAGCCGGTCTAAGCTTAAGCTTAACTAAAGACCCGTTAGGATTCTAATAGGTTATTATAAACCTCCGTTCCAGATTAGGAGAACCAGTAAAAGCTACTTGCAATTTGCTTATTGTGATTTATACATTGCTCAGGTAAATACTTTTAACTTATTTTCCCTATACGGGCTTGGGTTACGGTATATAGCATACCGCTTGATCGGGCATCAAATCTTCCATCGTTGGGTGGTTAATTGAATAATTTGATCGGCTCGTTTAAACAGTCTTGTTACTTAAAGCCTTTGGGGGTTAATGACCATGTCCCAGATATCCTTGGCATCATTTTACGAAATGGCCACGACTTAAGCGCGGGGTGTAGGCGTACACCCGTCAGTGCACAAAAGTATATTGTGGTGTGTCTATTGATCTTTAACCCGGACAAGATCCGGGCTACTGAACGCACAAGGAACATGTAATTCGTTCACAAGATTATAATATTAAATAATTCTCCCAAGTTAAATAAAATGTTTATGCCACGTGCATCCAAACCAATTTTCAATCATTTTCCAAAATGAGTCAGTTGATTGTATTTACCAGTGTAAACTGACGTATTTTCCCAAAAAGATTAAATGCAGGTACTAAGCGTAATTGGCTGGGATTTCTCCTTAGCATCACTAGAAGTCTCGCAAGCTTAAGATGCCTGAAGTCGGTTGAACTATTAATACTATTTTATTTTCGATCCATCTGTAGATAAACTTCCGAATATTGTGACATTTGATATTACAATATTAAATTCGGTTGTATTATATCTTTTAAATTTGCTTCCGCTGTGCATATTGATTATTGTGTTGTTTGACTATTATGTTGCCAACCACGTCACGATACTCCCCCACCGAGCCCACCGGTGACACGTGGAAATCGGGGTGTGACAGGTTGGTATCAGAGCCAACACTGAGTAAATTAAACACTAGCCTTTTGTGTTTAATCTCAGTTACACAATTGCACATATCTAAACTTTCGAGTCTAGACAAATAACATAGGACAAATTCTACCTTGTATGGTTTTTGTTTTGTCCTTTACTTTATATATATTCTTGTCGTTATCTCATATTGTATTGACAGGATTAACAAAATGCCGCCAAGATTCTTCAGGAGAAGAGGACGCGGAAAGGGGCCAATCACCGCCCCCAATGACAACGAGGCAGGACCCTCGAATGTGCGAGCTCCTTCAACCACAGAGAGTGACGATCCCCGTCAAAACCGGAGGAACCTCTTTGAACAGGCTAGATGGTCGGTCTCACACAGCTCCACACCTCCTGTCCAAAACCCTTATGGGCCACAACCGGAATACGAGCCCAACAACCCGCAACCTTCCTACATACCGTTGCAGCGATCCTTATCGCATCATCCTTTTGGTGACCCTACACCAGTTTTTAGGGGCCGATTTAACCCGGCAAACTACATAGCAGAACCAGTGGGTTTTAACCCATTGGGGCCGGAGGATCATTTCTCGGGAGATCACACGGACGATATGGACGAGGATACGGACCCCGTCGAACCTGCCAGTGGTACACCAAACCACCCGATAGAGATCTCTGACGGATCTTCTTTCCACGGATCACCCTATGTTGGTTCAGATAGCTTTCAAGCTATGTTTACCAGGCACGAATGGTACTATACACCTCCTCGCCATTCACCACCTCAACAACAGCAACAGGATCCCTCTGTGGATTCAAGATTTGTGGCAGTCACGCCACCACCTCCACCGCCACCAGTTCAACCGGCACCTCCACAACCGCCAAGGCGTAGGAGATCCGGAGCGCGTATGTCTGCGCGAGCAGGAGACTTTCGTTTCAGCTCTCCACGTCAATCCAGTGGCAGCCACTATCCGCCACATCAGGAGGACCCATAAATGGGTGGACCTTCTAACCCAGCTATACCACAGCCACCGCCGATGGGTTTTGATAACCCAATTCCAGCATATACGGGTTCCATGGCGTATAACCCGTTTGAGCCGCCGACTCACCACAATTATGGTTACGCAGAGGCCGACCCCTACATGGTAGCGGCTAACTACAACACCCAAAGACCCTATGGAGATCCATGGGGAGTAGGGTACCCAACACACGGATACCAAATACCTCCAAGACCTATTATCAGGCAACAATCGCAACCACCAAGGTTCTCTCCACCAGAGCGGGAAGAAATTCTGCAAAGGTTGGACCATGTAGAGCGAGAGTTTCACAGGGAACGAAGGGAGCGACAAACTTTCTTCCAAGGATTAACGAGCCTAATTAAAGGGAAGAGTAAGAAGGACCACTGAATCCTTCTGTTTGTTGTTGAGCCCCTGCGTGGGCCAGTCTTACTGTATAAACCCCTGCGTGGGTATGCTTGTTTGTTTTGACCCCTGCGAGGGTCTATCTTTCTGTAAACCCTACGAGGGTATGTTATTTGTGTAAGTCCCTGCGAGGACTATTATGTTATTTGTTTAAGCCCCTGCGTGGGTATGTATGTTATCAAGCCCCTGCGTGGGTATTTGTGTTATTAAGCCCATGCGTGGGTAAGTACTTGTTTAAACCCCTGCGTGGGTAAGTTGTTTGTTGAAAAGTCCCATTTAGGGCAACATGTAATCTTTTGAAAATTAGTGGAATGTTATGTTTATAAATTTCATCTTGCTATTATATGCATAAATATTATATATGAAATAAATAAATCAAAATCATTCCTTTTAATAATAATCTGCTTATTTAAATATTGAACAAGAATCTTAAGAGTGAAACCTAGCCTGTGTGTCATTATAAAGACCCGGCCATGATGGTAAGACCTGTTTAAAAGATTCAAATCCCTGTTAACATCTATGAACATGTTAACACTCCTGGCAGACGTGATTCATTTAAAAATCACACACGTCATTATTATATAAGGATCTTTTCAAAGATCCCAAACCCATCTAAATGATCTCCGAATCATGGGTTAAATCATCGATAAAGATGATCATATTTTTACCATACGTGGTAACATAGTGCCTACGGGCCCTGCTCATTTCCATATGAGCCAAAAGACAGTGGTAGCAATGACTCCCTGTCAGATAAAGGTAATGAACTAGGTTCAAACCTTCATGCTTTGATTCTCTGAAATCATAGCTTATAATTTATAAATGTCCTTGTGACTAGGCCTATTGTGCCAATATACATTCATGCTTTGATTATCTGAAATCATAGCTTATAATTTATAAAGGTCCTTGTGACTAGACCTATTGTGCCAGTATACCTTAAAAAGCCTTGATTCTCTGAAATCATAGCTTATAATTTAAAATGTCATTGTGACTAGGCCTGTTGAGCCAGTATACCTTAAAAGCCTTGATTCTCTGAAATCATAGCTTATAATTTAAATTGTCCATGTGACTAAGCCTTATGTGCTAATATATATTGTTATTGTTTATAATTAGGATAAAATTTTAATTGAAATCCTAATTGAATACGATTAATAAATTAACCAAATATGGTCTCTGTTTACCATGGTTAATGAATTACCCTAAGGGGCAATTCCATAATAAACTCCCAAATAAACTATTGTCCTTGTTTTCTGTAATAGTTCAATTAAAATGGCTAACTCAGGCGAGATAAATAGTCATCCAGTGGAGAACATTGATAACGCCCGAATAAATCTAACGGGTGCTGAATTAAAAGCGTTGGTCGATGACGCAGTTACAAAGGCATTGGAAAGGCAGTACGAAGAGTATAGTGGGACTCGTAGTAGGACCCTATCTACACAGCCTTCAAAGCCATCGTCCAAGAAGGACGAACCGAAGAAAGATGATGATCGGCACTCCTCGAACCACCACAGTGCTCCATCTCAGCAGGTTGTACTAAACCAAGGACCCCGTGACAAGGGTTGCTCATATAAATATTTTGTTTCCTGCAAACCCCGGGATTTCACTGGGGAGAAAGGAGCCATCGACTGTATGACGTGGCTGGACGAGATGGACACAGTTATGGATATCAGCGGATGCGCTGAGAGGGATATAGTCAAGTTTGTGTCGCAGTCTTTTAAAGGTGAAGCTTTAGCATGGTGGAGACCTGTCACACCCCGACTTTCCACGTGTCACCGGTGGGCCCGGTGGGGAGTATCGTGACGTAGTTGATATCATCATAGTCAAACAACACAATATATAAATGCACAGCGGAAGCAAAAGATAAATTATATTACATTCCGAATATAAAGTAATATCCAGTATTACAACGGAAAGTAAAGGATCCACAGGCGGATCTTAAAACATATCATTTGTTCAACAGACTTTAGACGCCTAGAACTTGCAAGATTCCTTATTAGCGCCCTGAGCTTCCAGCCAATTACGTTCAGTACCTGTCACTTAACCTTTTTGGAAAATACGTCAGTTTTCACTGGTAAATACACTCAACCGACTCATTTGAAAAGAGTTTAGAAAATTGATTTGAATGCACGTGGCACAAAATATCCTTTATAATTTGATTAAAATGCACAGAGGCAAAATTAACCTTTTTAACTCGGGAAAATTATTTGTATATAATCTTGTATACAGTTTTACTTATTTGTCGTCCATTAGGGCCGGTTAGAAGAGCCGGACAGATTAACTGACACGCCACAGGTATAATGCCCACAGGCTATCATCCTCTAAGTGGATTACCAGTTCCGGTATAGTGCCCACAAGGATGATACCTCGGAGTGGATTACCAGTTTTTACATAATGCAGCTGTCAGGTGTATGCCTACACCCCGTGCTTAGGTCGTGGCCATTTCGTAAAATGATGCCAAGGATATCCGGGACATGGTCATTAACCCCCAAAAGCCATACACCAAATAATACATATTAAACAGGTTATGTAAATACATCAATCACAATTCGATTTAAATGACTACATACACCTGACCAAGCGGTACTTTTATAGTGCCGTATCCCAAGCCCGTATAGGGAAAATAAGTTAAGAGTATTTACCTGAGCTAGCTCCTGTCTTAAATAGCAAGAATTTAATAACTCAGCCGTATTCACTTAAGTAAGCGTAGGTACCATTTACCGGAAGGCTCTAGTCTGGAATGATGGTATAAATAACTAATTAGAATGCTAACGGGTCTTTAATTAAGCCTAAGCTTAGATCTGTTAGTCTTACAGGCAGATACGGTTCGTACGCACGATTAAGCGAAGACCGGAAAAGAATGTGATTTAAACCCGACATGTTCAGAGACTTTTCTTATATGGGTATTTCATACACATTCTGGATTTTGAGATAAACCAATAAGGTTTGACCCGTTTCGGTTAATTTATGTAAACTTGTTACATAAACCGAACCGTACGCGTAATAAGCGTGACGGGTATTCATGAGAGCTATATACAGGTTTCCTAAGTTAATTTATGCCTCAAATATGTTGTGACATCAGTAAGATGTCTTTCATTATGCCCGAAACGTATTTAAACACAAACTTTGCCCCGTAGGGGTAGTTTGGTCATTTAAAAGGTTATAAAAGAGTTTAAGTATTTACCTGAGTTACAGGTCTGATATAATCAGCAAAAATACTTATTTTACTAAGTTATAACAGTAGGGTAAAGTATATATGTGAAATTTATCAATTATAACCAAACTATGCACCGTAGGGGCATTTTGGTAATTTCACATAAGCCGAAAAGCTCAAAACTGAAGTTTGAGTTTAACAACCTTTGCTTACTGTTAAAATATTATAATTTGCCTCAAATATCAGTAGGTATCACCCTTGGTATGTTTAAAATAGTTCTAGTACATACTATGCGTTAAAAACGCTTAAAAAGGCGATTAGAAACCATTTCCGGGTTTGATACATAAATCTGATATTTTTATGTTTCCAGAAGGCTTAAAATAATTTATTTATCATTTAGAATCAGTAGCAAAAGGTTTGGAGTCGTTAGATATGTAAAACTCATTTTATGGCCCGTAAGGGCAAAACCGACAATTACCGGATTAAGCCTACGACTATGAGTTATGCTCAGCCTAAAATTAATTAAAAATCTTTAAAAATCTTTAAAAATCCCAAAATAATATATTACATCAGTGGATAATAAGTTTGATATCAAAAAGTATGCTTAACTAGGCTATACGCTAATTACGCCGTTTAATTAACATAAAGCCTTCAATTTACACTAATGAGCATAACTCTCAATCTACACCTCAAACTGATCTCAAACTTTGCATACAAGTTTATATATCAGTAACTAAGGTTTCTACACTTTTACATTTTCATAAATCACATTTTAAGGTGAAAAGGGCATAATGGTCAACATATGAGCAATTAACGGAATCATGCATATTAATTGGTTAACTAATGAACCATGGTGTATAATCACAGAGGGTTATACTAGCATGTTACCTGGTCCAAATAAAGCTCTAAGGCATTTCTAAAACATGCTTAAACGGGTCAGAACTGAAAGTCAAAGTGAAAGTCAAACTATGCGACTTTCGGTTCCGAACCGGGTCTTTACAGAGAATTGTCGGGTTGAACATCTTTAGACATGTTCTTACACTAATTACTAAGTTATAACAATGATCCAACAGGTTGGATATGTTCTACATTGCTAATTATGCATAAATTGCAATTTAAGTATCCTGTTGACTTTTTCTTCACAAGTTTGACCCGACATTAGACCTAGTTAGAGTGGGAATCAGGGGGAACCCTTTTAAGGGTTTATTACCCACATAATTACCTACTTATAACTACTTTTGATTCGACTAATCACTGGACCATTAGTGATTAATCCTTAAGTCAACCGTTAATTACGACGGTTTGACTTTTAAGCTATAACTAAGCTAGAACTTAATTTAGAAAGGTCAAGTATACTTACAAGAGTCCTATGCACGAATTGTGAAGACTTGAGCCTGCTTGGGAGCTCCAAGAATGATCAGAAGTGCAAATGAAGGTGTAAGGAACTTGGTTGCAACTCTTGGTCTTTATATAGTGATTTAAACACCACAAGAAGTTGACACACAAGTCTACAACCATGCACAACTCATCAACACATGTCCCTAAGTGTTTAGGGGTTGTTTAGGGGCCAAGCTTGAAGAGGCAAGTCGTTTAAATGGTGGACACAAGGCTATGGCAGACAAAGATAAAAAAAAATCAAAAAGCTGTCCAGCTGAGGCCGTCGCGTAGCGCGACTGCAAGAGGGTGAGGGCTCGCGCTACGCGAGCCTATGGTATCCTCCAACAAAATTTTTATAAATTGCAGTTTTGGTCCTTGGCTCTTCAAACTTTGATTAGACCTTATTTTCTTGCATTTTGAGCCCTCGTAATTGACGTATAAGGGCTTCAAGACATATACCCACTTTGTTAAGTCCTCGGTTAACTTAATTGTTACCCGAAAAGTCCTAACTTTCAATGTTGACGCTTTAACCCCTCGCACACGAATTTGATCATAACTTTCTCATACGATAACGAAACTTTACGAAATTTATATCGTACATTCTAGTGAGCATAATTAATCGTTACAAAACTTCGGGTTTGCTAAAAGGTCACTCAGAGGTATAACTTAAACATGTTGACACAATTAGCCCCTGTAGTTTGTAATCTCTCACTTTTAGCTTCGTATGATCCATGATTTATTCGTTTGAAGGTATGAGCATCATGTAGGGTTAATATGAAGTATATTTATTCACTGTTGACATTTTGAACACGTATATTCACATGCTTTTCATGTTTGTCAACTTTAGTCCTTCTAGAGTATTATTTCACACGTTCAAGCTTATGACACGTGTCAATACATTATAGGACGTGAATTTTCGAGGTGTTACAAGATCTCTGATTCAAACCACCGGGAAAGTCCCATTGTACAACATGTCGTGGGATCAATTTGTTGCCCTTATCAGGGAAAATTACTGCCCTTAGCATGAGGTGGAAAAGATAGAGTCTGATTTTCTATCATTGGTAATGACAAACCTTGACTGTCAAGCTTACCTAACGAGCTTCAACACAATGTCCCGGTTGGTTCCTTATCTGGTGAGCCCGGAACCAAAAAGAATAGCTCGTTTTATCGGTGGTTTAGCCCCCGAAATCAAGGCAAGCGTGAAGGCTTCTCGGCCAGCTACTTTTAGATCTGTAGCTGACATATCCTTGTCCCTCACTTTGGATGCGGTCAGGCAGAGATCGCTGAGGAATAAGGAGGCTGAGAAGAGAAAACGTGAAGATGATGGTTCACGACGATCGAACAAGAAACACCGTGGGAACGGTGACAACAAGAAAGGATCGGAGTCAAGGAAAGATGGGCATCATTCTAGTGAGAAGCCCAAATGCAAAATTTGCAAGAAACAACACTATGGAAAGTGCAGACTCGAGTCGAACTCGCAGACTCAGTCAAAAACCTATGCATGTGGAATATGCAAGTCCACGGATCACAAAACCCTGGATTGCAAGAAGATGAAAGACGCAACGTGCTACCGTTGCAATGAAAAGGGGCACATTAAAACCAACTGCCCTAAGTACACCAAGAAGCCTGAAGAGGCCAAGAAGACTAATGCTAGAGTCTTCAGAATGGACGCAAAGGAAGCAATTCTAGACGACAACGTTATTACAGGTACTTTCCTTGTAAATGATGTCTTTGCAAGAGTACTATTTGATTCAGGCGCTGATAAGTCGTTTGTAGATCATAAATTTTGCAAATTGCTGAAATTACCTGTCAAAACCTTAAATGTGAATTATGAGGTGGAGTTAGCAGATGGCACCCTAGAAACCGTCTCAACTGTGTTAGATGGATGTGTTATATCCATTAAGAACCATTCTTTTCCTCTGTCTCTACTTCCATTTAAATTAGCCGGTTTTGACATAGTCTTGGGCATGGACTGGTTATCTCATAACCAGGCCCAAATTGTCTGCAACAGAAAGCAAGTGGTGATTAAGACTCCGTCTGGTGAATCACTTACCATTTGAGGAGATACCCAGTACGGATTGCCTGAGCAAGTGACTATGCTCAAGGCTTCCAAGTGTTTAAAGTAAGGTTGTATCATTTACATGGCACAGGTGATTATTGATGAGCCTAAACCAAAGATAGAAGACATCCCTGTCATTTCCGAATACCCAGAAGTTTTTCCGGAAGAACTACCTGGTTTGCCACCAAATAGGCAAGTGGAATTCCGGATTGATATCATCCCCGGAGCAGCACCGATTGCTAGAGCACCTTATAGGTTGGCACCCACAGAAATGAAGGAATTGAGAACACAACTGGACGAACTGCTAGCTAAAGGTTTCATTAAACCTAGTTCGTCTCCATGGGGAGCGCTAGTCCTATTTGTGAAGAAGAAGGATGGATCGATGCGTCTGTGCATCGATTATCGTAAGCTTAATAAAGTCACGATAAAGAATAGATATCCTTTGCCCAGGATCGACGATTTGTTCGATCAACTGCAAGGAGCAAGTTATTTCTCGAAGATTGACTTAAGGTCAGGCTACCATCAACTGAAGGTTAGAGATGAAGACGTGCACAAAACAGCATTTAGGACTCGTTATGGTCATTACGAGTTCCTAGTGATGCCTTTTGGGCTCACTAATGCACCGGCCGCGTTCATGGATCTCATGAATCGCGTTTGCAAGCCATACTTAGATAAATTCGTCATTGTTTTCATCGACGACATCCTCATTTATTCTAAGAACCAAGCGGACCATGAGAAACACCTTCGATGTATTCTCAAGCTTCTACATCAGGAGAAACTTTATGCCAAATTCTCTAAGTGTGAATTTTGGCTAAGAGAAGTCCAATTTCTTGGACATGTGGTCAGTGAGCGTGGTATCCAGGTGGATCCCGCTAAGGTTGAAGCAGTTATGAACTGGCAAGAGCCAAAGACGCCTACAGAGATTCGTAGCTTCCTGGGATTGGCAGGATATTACAGGCGTTTCATTGAAAATTTTTCAAGGATTGCTGCACCCTTAACGTCCTTGACTAAGAAGAAGGTAAAGTTTATTTGGGGCCCTAAGCAGCAAGAGTCCTTTGATATTCTGAAGCAAAAGTTGAGCAACGCCCCAGTTCTGACATTGCCAGATGGAATAGAAGAGTTTGTGGTTTACTGCGATGCATCGCACACTGGCATGGGGTGTGTGCTTATGCAAAAAGGCAAGGTTATTGCCTATGCTTCAAGACAGTTGAAGGTGCATGAAAAGAATTACACCACCCACGACTTGGAGTTGGGTGCCGTTGTATTCGCACTAAAACTGTTGAGGCATTATCTATATGGGATCAAGTGTGTGATCTATTCTGATCACAAGAGCCTTCAACATCTGTTTAATCAGAAGGAATTAAACATGAGGCAACGCCGTTGGATGGAAACTTTAAATGATTATGATTGTGAAATCAGATACCATCCCGGCAAGGCGAATGTAGTCGCCGATGCCTTGAGTCGAAAGGAGAGGGTGAAACCCATCCGAATCAATGCCAAGCGCATGGAGATAAAGAACAGTTTGACTGAAAGGTTGTTAGCTGCACAGAAGGAAGCCGTGTTGGAAGCTAACTATCCTAATGAAAAGCTAGGGGTAACTGAGGAGCAGTTAACTCTTAGCAAGGACGGAATTCTAAGATTAAATGGACGCATATGGGTTCCAATTTATGGAGGACTTCGAGATGTCATCCTCTAGGAAGCCCATAGTTCCAAATACTCCGTTCATCCTGGAGCTGATAAGATGTACCAGGATCTAAGGGCAAATTATTGGTGGATAGGCTTGAAAAAGTCTGTAGCCACCTATGTAGCTAAATGCTTGACATGTGCGCAAGTCAAAGCCGAGCATCAAAAGCCGTCAGGTTTGCTACAACAGCCTGAACTTCCTACGTGGAAGTGGGAAATGGTAACTATGGATTTTATCACCAAGTTACCTAAGACCAGGAAAGGAAATGATACAATATGGGTTATAGTTGATAGACTGACTAAGTCAGCACATTTCTTACCCATCAAGGAGACTTATAGCTCCGACATGTTAGCCCAGTTATACGTGGATAAGATTGTAGCCTTACATGGCATACCTGTGTCCATTATCTCTGACAGAGATACTAGATACACGTCACATTTTTGGAAGAGTTTCCAACAATCTTTGGGCACGCGTTTGAATTTCAGTACGGCTTACCATCCTCAGACAGACGGCCAGAGTGAGCGTACTATTCAAACGTTGGAAGACATGCTACGTGCATGTGTGATCGATTTGGGTGGTAGTTGGGATAAGCACCTACCACTAATTGAGTTCTCCTACAACAATAGCTACCACACCAGCATAAAGGCTGCGCCTTTTGAGGCCTTATATGGTAGAAAGTGTAGAACGCCAGTTTGTTGGGCGGAAGTTGGAGATGTCCAATTATCAGGACCAGAGATAGTGTTCGAAACGACGGATAAGATTGTCCAGATTCGTGACCGTCTCAAAGCTGCCCGAGATAGGAAGAAGAGTTACGCAGATCCAAAGCGTAAAGCTTTTCACTTCGAAGTAGGTGATAAAGTGTTACTTAAGGTATCACCCTGGAAAGGGGTGATGCGATTTGGTAAGAAAGGCAAGCTAAGCCCGAGATACATAGGACCTTTCGAGGTTATCGAACGTGTCGGGTCAGTTGCCTATAAGTTAAACTTACCAGAAGAGCTCAGTGGAATTCACAACGTGTTCCACATCTGCAATCTGAAAAAGTGTTTCGCTGACGAATCACTGGTTATACCCCATACAGATGTGCATATAGATGAGAGCTTAAAATTTGTGGAAAAACCATTGTCGATTGAAGATCGACAGGTTAAGAAGCTTCGAAGGAAGCATGTACCTATTGTAAAGGTCAAATGGGATGCCCGTAGAGGACCCGAATACACGTGGGAAGTTGAATCCACGATGAAAGAAAAGTACCCTTATTTATTTCAGTAAATCTCGGGTCGAGATTTATTTTAAGGGGGTGAGGATGTAACACCTCGAAAATTCACGTCCTATAATGTGTAGACACGTGTCATATGTTTGAACGTGTGAAAGAATGTTATAGAAGGACTAAAGTTGACAATCATGAAAAGTATGTGAATATACGAGTTCTAAATGTCAACAGTGAATAAATATATTGTACATTAACTCCACATGATGTTTATAACATCAAACGAATAAATCATGGATCATGCGAAGCTAAAAGTGAGAGATTACAAACTACAGGAGTTAAATGTGTCAACATGTTTAAATTATACCTCTGAGTGACCTTTTGACAAACCCGAAGCTTTGTAACGGTTAATTATGCTCACTAGAATGCACGATATAAATTTCGTAAAGTTTCGTTATCGTATGAGAAAGTTATGATCAAAATCGTGTGCGAAGGGTTAAAGCGTTATAGTTGAAAGATAGGACTTTTCGGGTAACAATAAAGTTAACCGGGGACTTAACAAAGTGGGTATATGTTTTAAAGCCCTTATAAACCTAATTGGAGGGCTCAAAATGCAAGAAGGGAAGTCTAAGCAAAGTTTTAAGGGGCAAGGATCAAAACATAAAAATCTAAAGTTGGATTTGAGTCAGACAAGGTGTCGCGCGACGCGAGGCCCAGGGGGGGGGGGGGGGGTCCGTCGCGTCACGCCTAAGCCCATCTGATGCGAATTTCTTGCTTCTTTGTCTGCCATGGCTTTTTTATTCTACTTTTAACCGATTTACCTCATCTTGGACGGCCCCTAGGCACCCCCCTAAGCACTAGGAACACTTGTAAGTCAGTTGTGGAGAGTTATAGACCCAAGTGTCAACAATCTATGGTGAAGAAATCACTATAAAAGGGCCATGAAGTTGCAAACATTCTTCACATCTTCCTTCAAGCTTTCTGATCATTCCTGGAGCTCAAGTCTTCTTCCAAGTGATCACTAATCAAGCTTAGGACTTCAGTAAGTTGCTAATCCTTTCTTTAATTGAGTTTAGCTTAGTTATTTAGCTAAAAGTCAAACCGTCGTAATTACGGTTTGACTTCGAGATTAATTAATAATGACTCAGTCAAATCTCAAATTAAAAGTAGTTATAAGTTGGTAATTATGTGGGTAATAAACCCTCAAAAGGGTTCCCCCTGATTCCCACTCTAACTAGGTCAAATGTCGGGTCAAACTTGTATTTAAAAAGTCAACAGAATGTGTAAATTACAATTTATGCATAATTAGCAATGTAGAACACATACAACCTGTTTGATCATTAATATAACTTGGTAATTAGTGTAAGGACATGTCTAAACATGTTCAACCCGACAATTTCCTGTTTAGACCCGGTTCGGAACCGAAAGTCACATAGTTTGACTTATACTTTGACTTTCTGTTCTGACCCGTTATGGCATGTTTTAGAAATGCCTTAGAGCTTTATTTGGACCAGGTTACATGCTAGTATAACCCTCTGTGATTATACACCTCGGATCATTAGTTATCCAATTAATTCGCATGATTCCGTTAATTGCTCATATGTTGACCATTATGCCCTTATTACCTTAAAACGTGATTTTTGGAAATGTAAAAGAGTAGAAACCTTAATTACTGATATATAAAATTACCAAAATACCCCTACGGGGCATAGTTTGGTTATAATTGATAAATTTCACATACCTACAATACCTTACTGTTATAAATCAGTAAACTAAGTATTTTTGATGATTACATCAGACCTGTAACTCAGGATACTACTTAAACTCTTTTACAACCTTTATAATGACCAAACTACCCCTACGGGGCATAGTTTGTGTTTAAATTCATTTCGGGCATAATAAATGATATCTTACTGATGTCACAACATATATGGAGCATATTAGCTTAGGAAACCTGTAAATGGCTCTCATTATTACCCGTTACGCTTATCACGCGTTCGGTTCGGTTTATGTAACAAGTTTACATAAATTAGCCGAAACGGGCCAAACCTTATCGGTTTTATCTCAAAATCCAGAATGTGCATGAAGGACCCATATTAAACAATTCTCTGAACTTGTCGAGTGTAAATCACATTCTATCCGGTCTTCGCTTAATCGTGCGTACGTACCGTATCTTTGAAACTAGCCGGTCTAAGCTTAAGCTTAACTAAAGACCTGTTAGGATTCTAATAGGTTATTATAAACCTCCGTTCCAGATTAGGAGAACCAGTAAAAGCTACTTGCAATTTGCTTATTGTGATTTATACATTGCTCAGGTAAATACTTTTAACTTATTTTCCCTATACGGGCTTGGGTTACGGTATATAGCATACGGCTTGATCGGGCATCAAATCTTCCATCGTTGGGTGGTTAATTGAATAATTTGATCGGCTCATTTAAACAGTCTTGTTACTTAAAGCCTTTGGGGGGTTAATGACCATGTCCCAGATATCCTTGGCATCATTTTACGAAATGGCCACGACTTAAGCGCGGGGTGTAGGCGTACACCCGTCAGTGCACAAAAGTATATTGTGGTGTGTCTATTGATCTTTAACCCGGACAAGATCCGGGCTACTAAACGCACAAGGAACATGTAATTCGTTCACAAGATTATAATATTAAATAATTCTCCCAAGTTAAATAAAATGTTTATGCCACGTGCATCCAAACCAATTTTCAATCATTTTCCAAAATGAGTCAGTTGATTGTATTTACCAGTGTAAACTGACGTATTTTCCCAAAAAGATTAAATGCAGGTACTAAGCGTAATTGGTTGGGATTTCTCCTTAGCATCACTAGAAGTCTCGCAAGCTTAAGATGCCTGAAGTCGGTTGAACTATTAATACTATTTTATTTTCGATCCATCTGTGGATAAACTTCCGAATATTGTGACATTTGATATTACAATATTAAATTCGGTTGTATTATATCTTTTAAATTTGCTTCCGCTGTGCATATTGATTATTGTGTTGTTTGACTATTATGTTGCCAACCACGTCACGATACTCCCCCACCGAGCCCACCGGTGACACGTGGAAATCGGGGTGTGACAGACGGTTACTATGTATAATCTAACAAACCCTAATACGAACCATCATCATAACAGTTTCCAATCATTGAATCACAATACCCAGATTTAACGTAATCCTTAATCATATACATAATTACAATTCCAAGTAAAAGCTCTGACGCTCTAATCATGTCGCAACCCCCGATCCCTGATTCCCGGGAACGGGCGGCTGCGAGCCAGTTTCGGTGGTATCGTGTATAGTCTAATTTGGCAGCGGAAATTTTCATCAGGACCATAGTTAGGAAATGTTTATCAGAGTAAAACCATCATATTTGATATTAATAATTACATGGGTAAAACCCAAGTTTCTTATTACAATACGTTTATAGGGATAAACCCTATTTTATTTGAATTAAAATGCCTTCTTTATTTAGGTAACTTTTATAGCCACTTTTCCAAGCCTTCAGTGTTGTCTAGCTGGCTTTTAATTGGCTTTCACATGGTGTTACCTGAAACGCGTTTTAAAAACATTTGTCAGTGGGAAATACTGGTGAGTGAATCCCAGTTTAATCAAGAAACATTAATTTAATTTAAACAGTATTGAGAGCGATTACAATGTTTATATCTACACAATTACTCCATTAGTACTGTCAATCCTGACTTGTGGGTCATATTACACATTGGCTAACTCATTGTCCAATGGTAACGTATTGTCATCCCGACTTACTACTCACAGTGTAGTACATTTTGTATACAAAACCCCAACATACCGGCAGTAATTGAAGAATTACAAAGACTCAATCACTGCTAAATTGCATTGTAAAATAGTTAAGGTTTTGTAAAAGCTGTTAACAAAAAGGAGATTACTCACATTGTTGTCTTAGATTTTTCGTAAGGGTTTCCTGGAGATAATCTAAAATTTACACAAATGTACACGTGTTAGTATAATAACCCATTTTAACATTAGCAATACCCTCCCCGAGACGACATTCCAATGACTACGTCGGGCAGAACCACGACAGCCATTACGGAACCCTAGATCAATCGGGCATCGTATCTAATACGTATCCAGGGGTTATAATACTTACAACGGAGCAGAACTTTGCTAATTAGGGGGGTATAATACCCACTTATAAAGCCTCTAATTCAGAATTTGAGATTGAGAAATGAATTGTGAACGAAATTTGGTTGAACCCGATGGCCTTCTTATATAGTGCTGATACCTGACTCTCTCGCGGCCCGCGTCAACCCTAGTCAACAAGGTAGCTTGTCCGGGTCATCTATTAGGCTCGACACGATGATGACACGTGTCATCACCAGGCTGCGCCATATTTTGGGACTCTCGCGGCCCGCGTAAACTAATGGGGGGTCTTACGCGGCCCGTCTGAACTTAAGAAATCAAACGGAATCAGGTTCTAACCTTCATACCACCCGTGTAAGGTTTGGGGTGGGTCTACGCGGCCCGCCTCAATTTACATTTTCAGTTTTTATTTATTTTTAATACTATTTAATATATTTGAGGCCCGTATTCGCGTATGGGGTGTAATTTGGGACATATTGGGACATTTTAAAATATATTAGGGTGTCGGAAATATTTGAGAGTGTTGGTTTTTATTTGAGGATTGTTACATCCTCCCCACCTTGTTTTAGAGCTCGTCCTCGAGATCTACTGGAACAAGTGCGGATATTTCCTTTGCATTTCTGATTCAAGCTCCCATGTGTACTCAGGTCCTCTTTTGGAGTCCCACTTCACTTTGAACAGAACTAATCTCTTATGTTTGAGATTTTTGACTTTCCTATCTTCGATCTGTAGAGGCCTTTCTACAAATTTGAGTTGTTCATTTACCTCTATATCCTTAAGAGGTACTATTAGCGATTCATCAGATAAACACTTCTTGAGATTAGATACATGAAATACATCATGTATTCCTGCCATTTCCTCTGGCAGTTGTAGCTGATAGGCTACAAGTCCTATCCTTCTAATAATCTCAAAAGGTCCAACATACCTGGGACTTAGCTTTCCCCGTTTGATGAATCTTACTATTCCTTTCCAAGGAGAGACTTTCAACAATACTTTATCTCCTACTTGAAATTCCAACGACTTGCGTCGGTTATCAACATAACTTTTCTGTCGATCACGTGCTGCTTTTAATCGTTCCTTGATTTGAATAATCTTGTCGGTTGTTTCTTGCACTATCTCAGGTCCAGATAGTTGCTTTTCCCCAATTTCTGCCCAATAGACTGGGGTTCGGCACTTTCGTCCATAAAGTGCTTCAAATGGTGCAACATTGATACTTGTGTGATAACTATTATTATAAGAAAATTCTATTAAAAGTAAGTGATTGTCCAAATTACCTCCGAAATCAATTACACAGGCTCTAAGCATGTCTTCCATTGTCTGAATTGTTCTTTCGCTTTGTCCGTCTGTTTGAGGATGATAAGCTGTGCTCAGTTGTAACTTGGTTCCCATTGCTTTTTGGAAACTTGACCAAAAATGAGAGGTAAATCGGCTATCTCTATCAGAAACAATTGATAAAGGTATTCCATGTAAAGAAACAATTTCATTTACATATAATTTAGCTAACTGTTCCATACTGAAAGTTTCTTTCATTGGTAGAAAATGAGCTGACTTGGTTAGCCTATCTACAATCACCCAGATTGTATTATTTCCTTTCTTTGTTTTGGGTAATTTTGTAACAAAATCCATTGTTATCAATTTCCATTTCCACACTGGCATTTCTAACTGTTGTAGAAATCCTGAGGGTTTCTGGTGTTCAGCTTTGACTTGTGAACAAGTTAAAC
Source organism: Helianthus tuberosus (assembly GCA_030545235.1). Taxonomy (NCBI): domain Eukaryota; kingdom Viridiplantae; phylum Streptophyta; class Magnoliopsida; order Asterales; family Asteraceae; genus Helianthus; species Helianthus tuberosus. Next base: position 24,608,801 of record CM060389.1, read on the forward strand.
ATTTAGAAACATAGGCTGCTATGTCCTTTTTCATTCCTATCCACCAGAAATTCTTCCTTAAATCCTGGTACATTTTATCATTTCCTGGATGCATTGTATACTTAGATTTATGGGCTTCTTCTAATATACGATGACGTAGGTTTCCTAATTTAGGTATCCACATTCTCTTTTTATGGAACCTCCAAATTCCATCTATTCCTTGTTTCAATTCTTTTAGCATACCTTTTAGTTTTTCAGAATCATCCTTAATTACTGATTCTTGTGCCTTTCTGATTTGTTCATTTAAATCTACTTGCAGATTTAATTTAAGAGAACGTACCCTTTTTGGCTTTTCATGATACTTTCGGCTTAAAGCATTTGCCACTACATTTGTTTTTCCTTCATGATATTAGATATCACAATCATAATCGCTAAGCATTTCCATCCAGTGTCTTTGTCTCATATTCAACTCATTTTGCCCGAAAATATACCTTAAACTCTTATGATCAGTGAATATGGTAAACTTACTACCATAAAGGTAATGTCTCCAAATCTTAAGGGCAAAAATTATAGCTCCTAACTTTAGATCATGGGTTGAATAATTTTCTTCATGATTCTTAAGCTGCCTAGATGCATAAGCTATAACCTTTTGACGTTGCATTAATACACATCCATAACCTAACTTAGAAGCGTCACAATAGATTACAAAATCTTTAGTTCCTTCTGGTAACGCTAGTATAGGTGTATGGGTTAATCTTTGCTTAAGAATTCTAAAAGCTTCTTCTTGTTTTGGTCCCCATTCAAACTTAATGGATTTACAGGTTAACTTAGTTAAGGGAATGGCTATTCTAGAAAAATCTCGAATAAATCTTCTATAATACCCGGCCAATCCTAAGAAACTTCTAACCTCGGTTGGTAACTCAGGGGTTTTCCATTTAGTAATCGCCTCGATTTTTGTGGGATCCACATGAATTCCTTCATGGTTCACTAAGTGTCCAAGAAATTGTACCTGTTCTAACCAAAACTCGCACTTTGAAAATTTAGCGTAAAGCTTTTCCTTTCTTAGTAGACTCAAAAGTGCATGCAAATGCTTTGCATGTTCCTCTTTACTCTTAGAGTAAATTAGAATATCATCTATGAAGAAAATTATGAATTTATCCAAATATGGCTTACATATTCGGTTCATCATGTCTATTGTTGTATTGTAAAATACATCTTTATTCGCGTCAGGTTTTAGTCATTAGATAGTTGTTTTTGGTTCCGTTTTAGTTTAGATTGTATATACTTTTGATGTTTTATGTTTTCCAGGTCTTTGCAGTCAAAAGAAGTAGAAACGAGTCAAAATCTGGAAAGGCGAAAAGCTGGAACGGAAGTCGAGGAGTTCGGGAGTGAATCAGAGCGGAAAATGCAGTTCTGAAAGGTTCAGGCGGCCCGCTTTAACTTATAAGACATCTTCACGCGGGCCGCATTAACTTAAAACAAAAAAAATCCGGACATTTGAAGAGCGCGCGGCCCGCTTAAACTTACCATCATATATGATGCGGGCCGCGAGGACCCTGTAATCGTGAAACCGACTTGCACAGTTACGGGAATTAGGGTTTTGGAGATTATAAATTATCATAAACGACAACAGCCGAAGGGGGATCATCATAACACGAACTTTGGACGAAAATTAGAGTTCTTGGACATCTTGGAGACTGTTTTGAAGATTCGGAAGCATTAGGGAAGCCAAGGAATCGTCTGAGAACATTCGGGAGCACACGGGATCGAAGTTTACGGGTTCTAATATCTTGTTTCTTCGTTTTTCGTTTATCTTTGATTGTTTAATGATGAATTCAGTTTATACATTGTTTGATGCTTTGTTTTTGACAATGATTATTGGCTAGATTTCTTGTTACTACCTAGACATGGTTGAATGATTGCATATGTTTTGATTATTCTTGGATTTTTGAATGCTATGGATAGTTTATAAATTGTAAACGGTTTGTTCTATCAGTTAGATGTGTTTTCGTGCTTGATGTTGTTTAATTATTGATTATTGCTTCGCATGAATATTGGTGACGGTCTTTATCACATAATAGAGTCATGCTAGGTTTTAGATTTTGGTGACTGTCTATATCACGTAATAAATCTTAAATCTTTAGGGTTAAATCGGCCGATAAACCTTAGAAGTAATAATTGGTATTTTTATAAAATCAAGTGTTCTACTAATCGTCAATAGCTGTAAGGTGCGAGATTATTGCTAGGTCTAAGTGATTAAACCGCAAGGTGGGTCCTTCTTAGGAAGTTAACCTTTTGGCTGCTGTCTAGCAAGTCTAGCTGAGAAAACAAACCTATCCTAGGTTTAGGTCTCGTAAGGGAGTGAGCCTTGTAGGATACTTTTATAAACCCATTAGATGTCTTGTAAAGGAGTTTAATAACCGGTAAATTAACAACCTTTAGGGGATCTTAGCGTGCTCTTGAGAGAGATTAGGGGTCCTTAGATTTCCCGATAGGTGAGAATTTTAAGATCCCGGTTCCATAGCAGACAACTTCCAATTATAATCATAACTAAAAGCAATCAGGATTCCTGTCTAGGTAGTTCCTTCATCATCCTTGAGTTCAGCCTTCGTGCGAGTTCGTGTCTAGTTCGTTTAGTTAATTTAGTTGATTTTTAATTATAATTCTTAGGATCTTTAGAAACCCCCCCCCCCCCCAATCAATAAACAATTTAGTTAGGTCGTGTCAGTCTAAGTCTAGAATAGAGTCGTTAGCGTAATCAGTAGAGTCTCTTGGGTTCGATACTCGGACTTCCTTAGGCTATACTGCATCGATCGGTACACTTGTCGGTCGTGTGGTTTAGGGTTTAGAGAGTCTTAGTTTTATAAATTTAAAACTTAGAGAGTCTAGTTTAGGGTTTAATTTAGTTGTTTTTGTTAAACCACTTTTTAGCACATCAAGTTTTTGGCGCCGTTGTCGGGGACTCTTGGCGATTGCGTTGACTACTTTGTTTGGACTTGTTTGACATATTACGTGCTATTTGTGTTCGTTGCGTCGTAGGAGTCTAAAAAAAATCAAAACAAAAAAAAAAAATCAAAAAAAATATTTGCTTTAGTGTCTTTTCTAGGTTAGCGAGTCGTTGTTAGAGTCTTTTCGTTGTTCGTCTTTGGTGGATGCCCCATACGCGCTCGCAGGGACCGCCGCCACTTCTGTTTACAGTCAAGTCGTCCGTTTCGTCTTCTGCGTCAGAGGTTAGTGCTTCTAGCTCTACTTCGGTTGCGTAGTCCACCCCCGCGTTCGATTTCACACCGAAGTCATCACCACACGTTTCACCACATGTTTCCCCACCACCCTCCCGTTCTCGTACACCTAGTCCTCCACCAGCCATGGCGAACCGCACCGTTTACCAGCAGGCTACCACCGGTTTCACCGGTGCTACTTCACCCATCACCCTTCCGAATATTGCGAATGATAGGTCTTGGCAGATTCCTTCGTACATCATGACCGCCATCACAAATTCTTGCCAGTTCCATGGTCGTGATGACGAGGATGCTCCTGCCCACATAAATCGCATCACTCGTCTTTGTGGCACCTACTCCATAGAGGGTGTCAATCTAGATGCTAGGTACTTACAGGTCTTCCCATTTTCACTCGCTGGACGTGCAGCCGTCTGGTTTGATTCTCAGCCCGCAGGCACTTTCACTACTTGGGCTGGTCTTCGCGATGCTTTCATAGCTAAATACTTCCCGCCAGCCAAGGCATCTCGCCTTCGTGATCAGATTCACTGTTTCCGTATGGAGCCTGATGAGCCGTACCACTTAGCTTGGGAGCGTTTTCAGACGCTTCTCTCTCGTTGTTCGCAGCATGGTTTGTCTGATTGGGCGTTAGTTGAGAAGTTTTACAATGGTCTTACTCCTGAGATTAGAGCTCGTTTCGATACTTCAGCAGGAGGTCAGCTTATGGGTAAGAAGACGGTGACTGAGTGCAATGATTTGTTTGAGAGTTTCGCACATTTTGATATAGATTACAGCACTATTAGCAGGACTTCCATTCCTGTTACTACCACCTCGGCCGGTCGAGGGGTAAACCAAGTTAGCTTGGATCCATCGGTAGCTGCTGTGGTCGAGAGTGTGAGGAAAGATTTGAGGCAAGAGATGAGGAGAGAGTTGGATGAGATTAAGAAGAAAGTTGATAGGTGTGAGGTTTGTAGGGGAGGTCACGATACACTCGATTGTCCCACACTTACGTTAGAGCAGGTAGAGTACATAGCAGGTCAGAGTAGGGGTCTATTTAGTAATAATCATAGTTTTAACCCCAACTGGCAGGGTAGTGGTAGTAGTTTTCGCCCTTCTGGCAATCCCCCTGGGTTTCCATCTGGTCAGTATCAAAATAGGGGGCCGGGTCTTTATACGAGTAGTGGTTCGGGTCAGTATAGTGGTTCAGGAGGTCAGTTTGCGAGTGGAGGGTCGAATCAAGAGGGTCAAGGTAGTGGCAAGGCTCCAGAGGGTAGTATGAGTAGGATGGAGGAGATGTTCACTCAGATGATGACACAAAATCAGGCGATGATGACACAAAATCAGGCGACGCAAAAATCCCTCACTGAATTCATTCAAACTCAGGATCAAATTAATAAGAGTCACGATCTGCAGCTTAAAAATCAAGAGTCCACTCTTTTAGATCTTAAGAGAACAGTAGGGGATATATCTAGGCAGTTGAAAGAATACCCTTTTGGTCAGTTTTTAGGTACTACTCATCCAGTCAATCATTCTGTGAAAGCTATTACAACCCGTGGTGGGAAGAGTTTGGAAGAGTACGTGAGAGAGAGAGTTGAGGAAGAGAAAGATGATGAAGTTGATGAGGTGATTGAGATGGAGGCCCCAGGCAAGGTGCACATGAGGCTAGACCCAGCAAGTACCGCACACGCCGAGAAGTCGCCAGTAGAGAAGAAAGTAGAGGAGCAGTCGAAGAAGGTTCGGCCACCGCCAGTGATTGATATTTCTCGCCTTCCGTTTCCCGCTCGTGCTAGGCAGCAGTTATATTCTAGGGAATACGAGAAATTTCTAGAGATGTTCACCCAGCTGAAGGTGAATCTTCCGTTCATAGAGGCTTTGAGATCCATGCCCAAGTACGCCAAGTTCCTTAAGGATTTTCTCAAGCGTAAGGATAAGATATGTGAGTGTTCTAGTACTCCATTGAATGGAGAGTGTTCTGCTGTGATCCTAAATAAACTTCCTGAGAAACTCACTGATCCGGGTATATTCACGATTCCTTGTTTGTTTGGTGGTGATGTTAAAAACGACGCGTTGGCAGACCTTGGTGCTACTATTAATTTGATGCCATATTCATTTTACGGAAAACTAGGTCTTGGTGATTTGAAGTCAACTCGTATGACCCTCTCGTTAGCAGATAAGACGGTTAAGTATCCTAGAGGGGTTGTAGAGAATTTGTTGGTAAAAGTGGATAAGTTTGTGTTTCCGGCTGATTTTGTAGTGCTAGATATGGAGGCCGATGATAAAGTTCCGTTGATTTTAGGGCGGCCGTTCTTGAACACAGCTAAAGCGCTTATAGATGTCTTCTTAGGCACAATTACACTTAGAGCGGGCGATGAGTCGGTAGTTTTTGAGGTGAATAATGCGAGAGGGTCGAGTGAGAAAGTCGAGGCGATAGCGTTGGTAGAGGAGAAGGAGAGAGATGTGAAAAAGGTGGTGAGTGAACTGAGTCTTGAGAAGGTGTTAAAACCCAAGTGTGGGGATCCACCTGATACGAGAGTTGAGGAGCTGGAAGAGAGAATGAATAGGTTAGAATCTAAGATAGAGAAACTGAGCAAGGCTCAGTGTGGGGATAGGTATGAAAATGATACATTTAGGTTCAAACCGTTTGATGACGAGTCGAGGGAGTATGAGATATTTAGGAGAGATGTGGGTGATTTTACGGATGGTAGTGCTACGGCTCGTACGAGTTGGTTTGGAGGGGAGCGCCTATATGATCCTCCGTAAGTGCGTGAACATTTGTGACTTACTTGTAGAGTTTGTATTTTGAGTCGTAGTTTGTGTCGTGTCGTTAGTTAGGTTGTTAGTGTCGTTTGCGTTGTTTCATGTTTTTGCGTCTTTTGTGTGTCGTAAAAGTTTTTGCAGGTACACGCTTCTTCACGAAGGTCGAACTCAGCAGACGAGCATTGCCCAGGTACGTTTACTGTTCAAAACGACGAAATACGGGGCTGGGGGCATTTTGGGAATTAATTAAAAGTTGAAAACAGCAATCTGCTGTTGCTGTTGATTATTTTGCTGCTGTTTGCTGTCCAGGCGGCCCGCATCAACTAAACATACATACTTACGCGGGCCGCATGGACTAAATGAAAGTTTGAAACCCTTGCACTCTCGCGGCCCGCATCAACTTACCTTAAACATCCAGGCGGGCCGCGTGAGTCTTGTTTTTCGATGAACAGCAGTCTTGGCCCAAAATTGTTTCACAATTCACTATCCATTCATCCATAAACTCACCATTTTCATCATTATCACCATTAAACCACCATTTATATATCATCACCGTTGCTGGTTCGAGTCGTATATGGGGTATGAGCTTGCATTATACTTTTATATTTTGTACCATGAGTCTAGGTTAGAAGTTTTGAGTCGTTTGTGTAGAGTCGGTATTGCTTTGGTATTTTGCTTGTTTTTGTTGATGCAGGTTCGAATATGTACCACCCGTACTCAATCTCCATTCGGGTGATTTTGGAGCTGCTGATCAAATTTCAGGCATTTATCAAGCGTACTAGTCAGTGTCAAAAGCCGATCGCGAACGAAATGCTATACGATCGAGCTGGATTGGACGAGAGTGTTTGCAGTTTATACGCGAATTAAACCAGCTAAGTCCTTTCCGATTTGCCCTTTTGTCTTTTTTATTCTTATTTATTTTTAGTTTTTTTGAGTCGGTTTCCATCTTACATTGAGGGCAATGTAGAGTTTAAGTGTGGGGATGGGAAACTATCGTTTAGTGTCTTTAGTTAGTAGAGTCTTGAGTCATAAAAAACGAAAAATCCAAAAAAATTAAAAAAAATCAGAAAAATGTCTTTTGAAATTAGAAGTTTGCAAAAATAAAAACGGAAAATGATAGAAAAGTCGGGTTTTTGTTCGGGTTCAAATAATAATAATATGAGATAAAATAATCGTGCTTGTGTCTAGTTAGGGATGCGCGGGTAGGCTCGGTTCGGTTCTGGGTTCCTTTGATCTTAAATATACCTAATTGTCGGTCTACTAGTGGGTTCTCATCTAGGGAGAGTGGGGAAATTGAAACCGCCAAAAATAGTATAAGGGATGCCGTTATAAGCTAAGATCGTTAGAGTTTTTGGTCATTATCTCGTTGAAAAAGAAAGAAAAAAAAAAGTTTAAGTGAGCTAGAAACTAAATGAAAGTAACACAGGTCTATGTAATCCGAGTTGGGGATAGCGACTCTACAGCCGGAATGCCTCTGGGATGTGTGAAATTGACTTGCCGAATAAAAGTACCGAAACCTAAGTAATCTGTGGTTGGGGATAGCGACTCTACAGCCGGAATACCTCTTGGTTAGGGAAAGCATCGTCTAGACTCACGAGAAAAAAAAAAGAGCAAAAAGCAAAGTCTAAGCTCGTATGAAAAAAAAATAGATTTGATTCTAAACTCTCTTGATCTTGGTATAAAACGGTTAGGAAATAACCCAGTGGTTGTTCCTTTTGTCCTATAAGCTTGAGGGGGGATTAGGTGGACTTGCAATTCTTAGTGTGAGACCCTAGGTAGATTGACCGCACTTGAACCTAAATTGCATGATAAGGGCTTGGAACCGGGTTGGGTTTTAGAGGATCAATATACTTGCAATCGCGGCTAACACGTGTTTCGATTTTAATAAAATAACTTATACTTTGGCCCGTTTGAATATTCCGACTATGATTCCGTTTGCATAATTCTTTTTCGAGGACGAAAAAAGGTTAAGTGTGGGGATATTTGATGTATTGAAAATACATCTTTATTCGCGTCAGGTTTTAGTCATTAGATAGTTGTTTTTGGTTCTGTTTTAGTTTAGATTGTATATACTTTTGATGTTTTATGTTTTCCAGGTCTTTGCAGTCAAAAGAAGTAGAAACGAGTCAAAATCTGGAAAGGCGAAAGGCTGGAACGGAAGTCGAGGAGTTCGGGAGTGAATCGGAGCGGAAAATGCAGTTCTGAAAGGTTCAGGCGGCCCGCTTTAACTTATAAGACATCTTCACGCGGGCCGCATTAACTTAAAAAAAAATCCGGACATTTGAAGAGCGCGCGGCCCGCTTAAACTTACCATCATATATGATGCGGACCGCGAGGACCCTGTAATCGTGAAACCGACTTGCACAGTTACGGGAATTAGGGTTTTGGAGATTATAAATTATCATAAACGACAACAGCCGAAGGGGGATCATCATAACACGAACTTTGGACGAAAATTAGAGTTCTTGGACATCTTGGAGACTGTTTTGAAGATTCGGAAGCATTAGGGAAGCCAGGAATCGTCTGAGAACATTCGGGAGCACACGGGATCGAAGTTTACGGGTTCTAATATCTTGTTTCTTCGTTTTTCGTTTATCTTTGATTGTTTAATGATGAATTCAGTTTATACATTGTTTGATGCTTTGTTTTTGACAATGATTATTGGCTAGATTTCTTGTTACTACCTAGACATGGTTGAATGATTGCATATGTTTTGATTATTCTTGGATTTTTGAATGCTATGGATAGTTTATAAATTGTAAACGGTTTGTTCTATCAGTTAGATGTGTTTGCGTGCTTGATGTTGTTTAATTATTGATTATTGCTTCGCATGAATCTTGGTGACGGTCTTTATCACATAATAGAGTCATGCTAGGTTTTAGATTTTGGTGACTGTCTATATCACGTAATAAATCTTAAATCTTTAGGGTTAAATCGGCCGATAAACCTTAGAAGTAATAATTGGTATTTTTATAAAATCAAGTGTTCTACTAATCGTCAATAGCTGTAAGGTGCGAGATTATTGCTAGGTCTAAGTGATTAAACCGCAAGGTGGGTCCTTCTTAGGAAGTTAACCTTTTGGATGCTGTCTAGCAAGTCTAGCTGAGAAAACAAACCTATCCTAGGTTTAGGTCTCGTAAGGGAGTGAGCCTTGTAGGATACTTTTATAAACCCATTAGATGTCTTGTAAAGGAGTTTAATAACCGGTAAATTAACAACCTTTAGGGGATCTTAGCGTGCTCTTGAGAGAGATTAGGGGTCCTTAGATTTCCCGATAGGTGAGAAATTTAAGATCCCGGTTCCATAGCAGACAACTTCCAATTATAATCATAACTAAAAGCAATCAGGATTCCTGTCTAGGTAGTTCCTTCATCATCCTTGAGTTCAGCCTTCGTGCGAGTTCGTGTCTAGTTCGTTTAGTTAATTTAGTTGATTTTTAATTATAATTCTTAGGATCTTTAGAAACCCCCCCCCCCCCAATCAATAAACAATTTAGTTAGGTCGTGTCAGTCTAAGTCTAGAATAGAGTCGTTAGCGTAATCAGTAGAGTCTCTTGGGTTCGATACTCGGACTTCCTTAGGCGATACTGCATCGATCGGTACACTTGCCGGTCGTGTGGTTTAGGGTTTAGAGAGTCTTAGTTTTATAAATTTAAAACTTAGAGAGTCTAGTTTAGGGTTTAATTTAGTTGTTTTTGTTAAACCACTTTTTAGCACATCATCTATAAATGCGGCTGGGGCATTGGTTAAACCAAATGGCATGACAGTAAATTTATAATGGCCATACCTTGTTCTGAAAGCGGTCTTAGGAATGTCCTCTTCCTGTACCTTTAATTGATGATATCCTGACCTTAAATCGGTTTTAGAGAAAAATCGAGCTCCTTGCAGTTGATCGAACAGATCATCGATTCTTCGTAATGGGTACCGATTCTTAAACGTGACTTTGTTCAATTCACGGTAATCAATGCACATACGCATTGATCCGTCCTTCTTTTTAACGAATAAAATTGGCGTTCCCCATGGTGACGAACTTGGCTGTATGAATCCTTTTTCTAGCAATTCATCTAGTTGTTTCTTTAGTTCCTGCATTTCAGCTAGTGCCAAACGATAAGGTGCTTTGGCAATTGGTGTTGTTCCAAGTAGTAGGTGAATTCTGAATTCAACTTCTCTGTCCGGTGGTAGTCCTGGTAATTCTTTACAAAGTACATCAGACAACAAGGCGGAGCCCCTTTCACACTCGTTAGATCTCACAGGGACTCGCACGCACCCCACATTATTATTATGTGTGCACCCATAATAACAATGCAATTTGCATGCTCATCTCAGCTCCTCATAACTCGTTGTCACACCCCAGATTCCACGTGTCACCGGTGGGCCCGGTGGGGAGTATCGTGACGTGGTTGGCAACATAATAGTCAAACAACACAATATTTAATATGCACAGCGGAAGAAAATTGTAAGATATAATTCAACCGAAGAATATAATGTTGTAATATCAAGTATCACAATAGTCGATTGTTTATCCACAGACGGATCGAAAATAAATTGGAAACAATAGTTCAACAGACTTTAGGCATCTTAAGCTTGCGAGACTTCTATTGATGCTAAGGAGAAATCCCAGCCAATTACGCTTAGTACCTGCATTTAATCTTTTTGGAAAATACGTCAGTTTACACTGGTAAATACAATCAACTGACTCATTTTGGAAAATGATTGAAAATTGATTTGATGCCGTGCAATAAACATTTTATAACTTGGAGAATTATTTAAATATATAATCTTGTGAACGAATTTACATGTTCCTTATGCGTTCAGTAGCCCGGATCGTGTCCGGGTTAAAGATCAATAGACACACCACATTATTCTTTTGTGCACTGACGGGTGTACGCCTACACCCCGCGCTTAAGTCGTGGCCATTTCGTAAAATGATGCCAGGGATATCCGGGACATGGTCATTAACCCCCCAAAGGCTTTTAAGTAAACAAAACTGTTTAAACGGGCCGATCAAATTATTCAATTAACCACCTAACGATGGAAGATTTGACACCCGACCAAGCGGTATTCTATATACCGTAACCCAAGCCCGTATAGGGAAAATAAGTTAAAAGTATTTACCTGAGAAAAGTAATAATCACAATAAGCAAATTGCAAGTAGCTTTTACTGGTTCTCCTAATCTGGAACGAAGGTTTATAATAACCTATTAGAATCCTAACGGGTCTTTAGTTAAGCTTAAGCTTAGACCGGTTAGTTTCAAAGATACGGTTCGTACGCACGATTAAGCGAAGACCGGATAGAATGTGATTTAGACCCGACAAGTTTAGAGACTTGCTTAATATGGGTATTTCATACACATTCTAGATTTTGAGATAAAACCGATAAGGTTTGACCCGTTTCGGCTAATTTATGTAAACTTGTTACATAAACCGAACCGAACGCGTAATAAGCGTAACGGGTATCCGTAAGAGCCATATACAGGTTTCCTAAGTTAATATGCTTCAAATATGTTGTGACATCAGTAATATGTCTTTTATTATGCCCGTAACGAATTTAAACACAAACTATGCCCCGTAGGGGTAGTTTGGTCATTTAAGAGGTTATAAAAGAGTTTAAGTATTTACCTGAGTTAAAGGTCTGATATAATCAGCAAAAATACTTAGTTTGATAAGTTATAACAGTAGGGTAAAGTATATATGTGAAATTTATCAATTATAACCAAACTATGCACCGTAGGGGCATTTTGGTAATTTCACATAAGCCGAAAAGCTCAAAACTGAAGTCTGAGTTTAACAACTTTTGCTTACTGTTAAAATATTATAATTTACCTAAAATATCAGTAGGTATCACCCTTGTATGTTTAAAGATATTCTTTGTACATACTATGCGCTAAAAACGCTTAATAAGGCGATTAGAAGCCGTTTCCGGGTTCTATATATAAAGCTGATATTTTTATCATTCCAGAAGGCCTAAAATAATTTATTTATCATTTAGGATCAGTAGCAAAAGGTTTGGAGTTGATTAGATATGTAAAACTCATTTTATGGCCCGTAAGGGCAAAACCGACAATTACCGGATTAAGCCTATGACTATTAGTTATGCTCAGCCTAAAATTAATTAAAAATCTTCAAAAATCCCAAAATAATATATTACATCAGTGGGTAAAGATTTTGATATCAAAAAAGTAGGCTTAACTAGGCTATACGCTAATTACGCCGTTTTAGTTAACATAAAGCTTTCAATTTACGCTAATGAGCATAACTCTCAATCTACATCTCCAATTGATGTCAAATTTTTGGTGCAAGTTTATATATCAGTAACTAAGGTTTCTACACTTTTACATTTTCAAAAATCACGTCTTAAGGTGAAAAGGGCATAATGGTCAACATATGAGCAATTAACGGAACCATGCATATTAATTGGATAACTAATGAACCAAGGTGTATAATCACAGAGGGTTATACTAGCATGTAACCTAGTCCAATTAAAGCTCTGAGGCATTTCTAAAACATGCCTAAACGGGTCAGAACTGAAAGTCAAAGCAAAAGTCAAACTATGCGACTTTCGGTTCCGAACCGGGTCTAAACAGGAAATTGTCGGGTTGAACATGTTTTTACACTAATTACCAAGTTATATTAATGATCAAACAGGTTGTATGTGTTCTACATTGCTAATCATGCATAAATTAGAAACTAAGTATCCTGTTGACTTTTTATTAACATGTTTGACCCGACATTTGACCTAGTTAGAATGGGAATCAGGGGGAACCCTTTTAAGGGTTTATTACCCACACAATTACCAACTTATAACTACTTTCAATTCGACTAATCACTGGACCATTAGTGATTAATCTTAAAGTCAACCGTTAATTACGACGGTTTGACTTTTAAGCTATAACTAAGTAAAAACTTAACTAAGAAAGGTTAAGCAAACTTACAAGAGTCCTATTAACGACCAGAGATCACTTGAGAGAAGTCTTGTGCTCCAGAGATGATCAGGAATGCAAGAATGAAGGTGTGAAGAACTTGTTGCAACTTAGAGCTTTATATAGTGATTTAATCACCATAAAATGTTGACACACAAGTCTACCACTGACCACAATTCATCAACAAGTGTCCCTAAGTGTCTAAGACTGTTTAGGGGTCGCCCACAATGTGAAAATATCTGTTAAAGGTCGGTTAAACGCGAATGTAGGAGGCGTTCTACACTTTCTACCGTATAAAGCCTCGAAAGGCGCAGCCTTGATGCTGGTGTGGTAGCTATTGTTGTAGGAGAATTCGATTAAAGGTAGGTGGTTATCCCAACTACCACCTAAATCAATCACACATGCACGAAGCATGTCTTCCAACGTTTGAATAGTACGCTCACTCTGACCGTCTGTCTGAGGATGGTAAGCCGTACTAAAATTCAAACGTGTGCCCAAAGATTGTTGAAAACTCTTCCAAAAATGTGACGTGTATCTAGTATCTCTTTCAGAGATAATAGACACAGGTATACCATGTAAGGCTACAATCTTATCCACGTATAACTGGGCTAACATGTCGGAGCTATAAGTCTCCTTGATGGGTAAGAAATGTGCTGACTTAGTCAGTCTATCCACTATCACCCATATCGTATCATTGCCTTTCCTTGTCTTCGGCAACTTGGTGATGAAATCCATCGTCACCATTTCCCACTTCCACGTAGGAAGTTCAGGTTGTTGCAGCAAACCCGACGGTTTCTGATGTTCTGCCTTGACTTGCGCACACGTCAAGCATTTAGCCACATAGGCAGCTACAGACTTTTTCAAGCCTATCCACCAATAATTTGCCCTTAGATCCTGGTACATCTTATCAGCTCCAGGATGAACGGAATATTTGGAACTATGGGCTTCCTGGAGGATAACATCCCGAAGTCCTCCATAAATTGGAACCCATATTCGTCCATTCAATCTCAGAATTTCGTCCTTGCCCTGAGATAACTGTTCTTCAATTACTCCTAGCTTTTCGTTAGGATAGTTAGCTTCCAACACAGCTTCCTTCTGTGCAGCTAACAACCTTTCAATCAAACTGTTCTTTACTTCAATGCTCTTGGCATTGATTCGGATGGGTTTTACCCTTTCCTTGCGACTCAAGGCATCGGCGACTACATTCGCCTTGCCGGGATGGTATCTGATTTCACAATCATAATCATTTAAAGTCTCCATCCAATGGCGTTGCCTCATGTTTAAATCCTTCTGATTAAACAGGTGCTGGAGGCTCTTGTGATCAGAATAGATCACACATTTGATTCCATATAAATAATGCCTCCACAGTTTTAGTGCGAATACAACGGCACCCAACTCCAAGTCATGGGTGGTGTAATTCTTTTCATGCACCTTTAACTGTCGTGATGCATAGGCAATAACTTTGCCTTTCTGCATAAGCACACACCCCATGCCAGTGTGCGATGCATCGCAGAAAACCACAAAATCTTCTATACCATCTGGCAATGTCAGTACTGGGGCGTTGCTCAACTTCTGTTTTAGGATATTAAAGGACTCTTGCTGCTTATGGCCCCAAACGAACTTTACTTTCTTCTTGGTCAAGGAAGTTAGGGGTGCAGCAATCCTTGAAAATTTTTCAATGAAACGCCTGTAATATCCTGCCAATCCCAGGAAGCTACGAATCTCTGTAGGCGTCTTTGGCTCTTGCCAGTTCATAACTGCTTTAACCTTAGCGGGATCCACTTGGATACCACGCTCACTAACCACATGCCCAAGGAATTGGACTTCTCGAAGCCAAAATTCACACTTAGATAATTTGGCACAGAGTTTCTCACGATGCAGGAGTTTGAGAATACAGCGAAGGTGTTTCTCGTGGTCAGCTTGGTTCTTAGAGTAAATGAGAATGTCGTCGATGAACACGATGACGAATTTATCTAAGTACGGCTTGCAAACGCGATTCATGAGATCCATGAACGCGGCCGGTGCATTAGTGAGCCCAAAAGGCATCACTAGGAACTCGTAATGACCATAACGAGTCCTAAATGCTGTTTTGTGCACGTCTTCATCTCTAACCTTCACTTGATGGTAGCCTGACCTTAAGTCAATCTTCGAGAAATAACTTGCCCCTTGCAATTGATCGAACAAATCGTCGATTCTGGGCAACGGATACCTATTCTTTATCGTGACTTTATTAAGCTCACGATAATCGATGCACAGACGCATCGATCCATCCTTCTTCTTGACAAACAAGACTGGTGCTCCCCAAGGAGACGAACTAGGTTTGATGAAACCTTTGGCCAGCAATTCATCCAGTTGCGTCCTTAATTCCTTCATTTCTGTGGGTGCTAACCTGTAAGGTGCTCTAGCAACTGGTGCTGCTCCAGGGATGATATCAATCCTGAATTCCACTTGTCTATCTGGTGGCAAACCAGGTAGATCTTCAGGAAACACTTCAGGGTATTCAGAAATGACGAGGATGTCTTCGATCTTCGGTTTAGGCTCATCAAAAATCACTTGTGCCATGTAGATGACACAACCCTTCTTTAAATACTTGGAAGCCTTGAGCATAGTCACTTGCTCAGGCAGTCAATATTGGGTATATCCCCGAATGGTAAGTGACTCACCAGACGGAGTCTTAATCACCACTTGCTTTTTGTTGCAGACAATTTGGGCCTGGTTATGAGATAACCAGTCCATACCCAAAACTATGTCAAAACCGGCCAACTTAAAGGGAAGTAGGGACAGAGGAAAAGAGTGGTTCTTAATGGATATAACACATCCATCTAAAACAGTAGAGACGGTTTCTAGGGTGCCATCTGCTAACTCCACCTCATAATTCACACTTAAGGTTTTGACAGGTAATTTCAGCAATTCACAAAACTTATTATCAACGAAAGACTTATCAGCGCCTGAATCAAAAAGTACTCTTGCATAGACATCATTTACAAGGAAAGTACCTGTAATCACATTGTCATCTAGAACTGCTTCCTTTGCGTCCATTCTGAAGACTCTAGCATTTGTCTTCTTGGTCTCTTCAGGCTTCTTGGCGTATTTAGGGCAGTTGGTTTTAATGTGCCCTTTCTCATTGCAACGGTAGCACATTGCGTCTTTCAGCTGTTTGCAATCCAAGGTCTTGTGATCCTTGGACTTGCATATACCACAAGCATAGGTTTTTGACTGAGTCTGCGAGTTCGACTCGAGTCTGCACTTTCCAAAGTGCTGTTTCTTGCAAATCTTGCACTTGGGCTTCTCACCAGACTGATGCCCATCTTTCCTTGACTCGGATCCTTTCTTGTTGTCACCGTTCCCACGGTGCTTCTTGTTCGACCTCCGTGAACTATCATCTTCACGTTTTCTCTTCTCAGCATCCTTATTCCTCAGCGATCTTTGCCTGACCACATCCAAAGTGAGGGATAAAGATATGTCAGCTACAGACCTAAAAGTAGCTGGCCGAGAAGCCTTCACGCTTGCCTTTATCTCGGGGGCTAAACCACCGATAAAACGAGCTATTCTTTTTGGTTCCGGGGTCACCAGATATGGAACCAACCGGGACATTGTGTTGAAGCTCATGAGGTAAGCTTGACAGTCAAGGTTTGTCATAATCAATGATAGAAAATCAGACTCTATCTTCTCCACCTCATGCTGGGGACAGTAATTTTCCCTGATGAGGGCAACAAATTGATCCCATGACATGTTGTACAATGGGATTTTCCCGGTGGCTTGAATCAGTGATCTCCACCAGGCTAAAGCTTCGCCTTTAAAAGATTGCGACACAAACTTGACCACATCCTTCTCAGCGCATCCGCTGATATCCACAACCGTGTCCATCTCGTCTAACCACGTCATGCAGTCAATGGCTCCCTTTTCCCCAGTAAAATCTCTGGGTTTGCACGAAACAAAGTATTTCTAGGAGCAGCCCTTACTACGGGGTTCTTGATTTAGTACAACCTGCTGAGATGGAGCACTGTGGTGGTTTGAGGAAAGTCTATCATCATCTTTCTTGGGTTCTTCCTTTTTGGAAGGTGGCTTCGAATGCGGCGTAGATAGGGTCCTACTCCGAGTCCCACTATACTCTTCGTACTGCCGTTCCAAGGCTTTTGTAACTGCGTCGTCTACCAACACTTTCAATTCAGCACCCGTTAAATGAACTCGGGCGTTATCAATATTCTCCACTGGATGGCTATTAATTTCGTCTGAGTTAGCCATTTTAATTGAACTGTTACAGAAAACAAGGACAATAGTTTATTTGGGAGTTTATTATGGAATTGCCCCTTAGGGTAATTCACTAACCATGGTAAACAGAGACCATATTTGGTTAATTTATTAATCGTATTTAATTAGGATTTCAATTATAATTTATCCTAATTATAGACAATAACAATATATATTAGCACATAAGGCCTAGTCACAAGGACATTTTAAATTATAAGCTATGATTTCAGAGAATCAAGGCTTTTAAGGTATACTGGCACAACAGGCCTAGTCACAAGGACATTTATAAATTATAAGCTATGATTTCAGAGAATCAAAGCATTAAGGTATATTGGCACAACAGGCCTAGTCACAAGGACATTTATAAATTATAAGCTATGATTTCAGAGAATCAAAGCATGAAGGTTTAAACCTAGTTCATTACCTTTATCTGACAGGGAGTCATCGCTACCACTGTCTTTTGGCTCATATGGAAATGAGCAGGGCCCGTAGGCGCTATATTACCACGTATGGTCAAAATATGATCATCTCAATTGATGATTTAAACCCATGATTCAGAGATCATTAAATTGGGTTAGGAATCTTTGGAAAGATCCTTATATAAAAATGACGTGTGTGATTTTAATGAATCACGTCTGCCAGGAGTGTTAACATGTTTACAGATGTTAACAGGGATTTGAATCTTTTAAACAGGTCTTACCATCATGGCCGGGTCTTATACTGACACGCAGGCTAGGTTTCACTCTTAAGATTCTTATTCAATATTTAAATAGGCAGATTATTATCAAAAAGGAATGATTTTGATTTATTTATTTCATGTAATATATTTATGCAGATAAAAGCAAAAATGAAATTTATAAACATAACATTCCATTAATTTATTAAAAGGTTACACGTCGCCCTAAACGGGACTTTTTAATAAACAAACTTACCCACGCAGGGGTTCAAACAAGGACTTACCCACGCAGGGGCTTAACAACAAACATCCTAATAGTCCACGCAGGGACTTACACAATAACATAATAGTCCACGCAGGGACTTAAACAGTAACATACCCTCGTAGGGGTTAACAGAAAGATAGACCCACGCAGGGGTCAAAACAAACAAGCATACCCACGCAGGGGTTTATACAGCAAGACTGGCCCACGCAGGGGCTCAACAACAATTGGAAGGATTTAGTGGTCCTTCTTGCTCTTCCCTTTGATCAAGCTTGTCAATCCTTGGAAGAAGCTCTGTCTCTCCCTGCGGTCGCGGTGAAAGTCTCGCTCAACCTGATCCAGTCTCTGAAGAATTTCCTCCTGTTCTGGGGGAGAAAACCTTGGCGGCTGCGATTGCGTCCGTATAATAGGTCTGGCCGGTATCTGGTACCCATGAGTTGGGTACCCTGCTCCCCAAGGAGCGCCATAGGGTCCATCCGGGTTAAAGGCGTTGTAATTGGCCGCTACCGTATAGGGGTCGGCTTCACCGTAACCGTAGTTGGTGTGAGCTGGTTGTTCAAACGGGTTGTACGGCATAGAACCCGTGTATGCTGGAATCGGGTTATCAAAACCCATAGGAGGTGGTTGCTGTGCAGCTGGTTGGGAAGGTCCACCCATTTGTAGATCTTCTTGATGTGGCGGATAATGGCTGCCACTTGACTGACGAGGAGAACTAAAATGAAAGTCTCCTGCTCGCGCAGACATACGCGCTCCGGTTCTCCTACGCCTTGGCGGTTGTGGAGGTGCCGGTTGAACTGGTGGTGGTGGAGGCGGTGGCATGACTGCCACAAATCGGGAATCCACAGAGGGATCCTGCTGCTGCTGTTGAGGCGACGAATGATGCGAGGGTGTGAAGTACCACTCGTGCTGAGTAAACCTCGCCTGAAAGCTGTCTGGACCACCGTAGGGTAATCCGTGAAAAGAAGAGCCATCCGAAATCTCTATGGGATGGTTCGGTGTACCACTGGCAGGTTCGACGAGATCCGTGTCCTCGTCCATATCCATAGCGTTGTCTCCCGAGAAGTGGTCCTCCGGTCCCAATGGGTTAAAACCCACTGGTTCTTGTATAAAATTTGCCGGGTTAAACCGGCCCCTAAAAACAGGTGTAGGGTCACCAAAGGAATTGTGCAATAAGGATCGCTGTAAAGGTAGGTAGGAAGGTTGAGGGTTGTTGGGCTCATACTCCGGCTGTGGCCCGTAAGGGTTACGAACAGGAGGTGTTGAACTATGCGAAACCGACAGTCTAGCCGGCTCGAAGAGGTTCCTCCGGTTCTGTCGAGGACCGTCACTCTCGGTGGTTGAAGGAGCTCGCACATGCGAAGGTCCTGCCTCGTTGTCATTGGGGGCGGTGATTGGCCCCTTTCCTCGTCCTCTTCTTCGGAAGAATCTTGGCGGCATTTTTAATCCTGTCAATACAACATGAGATAACGACAAGAATATATATAAAATAAAGGACAAAACAAAAAAAACCAAACAAGGTAGAATGTGTCCTATGTTATTTGTCTAGACTTGAAAGTTTTTTGATATGTGCAATTGTGTAACTGAGATTAAACACAAAAGGCTAGTGTTTAATTCACTCAGTGTTGGCTCTGATACCAACCTGTCACACCCCAGATTCCACGTGTCACCGGTGGGCCCGGTGGGGAGTATCGTGACGTGGTTGGCAACATAATAGTCAAACAACACAATATTTAATATGCACAGCGGAAGTAAATTGTAAGATATAATTCAACCGAATATAATGTTGTAATATCAAGTATCACAATAGTCGATTGTTTATCCACAGACGGATCGAAAATAAATTGGAAACAATAGTTCAACAGACTTTAGGCATCTTAAGCTTGCGAGACTTCTATTGATGCTAAGGAGAAATCCCAGCCAATTACGCTTAGTACCTGCATTTAATCTTTTTGGGAAAATACGTCAGTTTACACTGGTAAATACAATCAACTGACTCATTTTGGAAAATGATTGAAAATTGATTTGGATGCACGTGGCATAAACATTTTATAACTTGGGAGAATTATTTAAATATATAATCTTGTGAACGAATTACATGTTCCTTATGCGTTCAGTAGCCCGGATCGTGTCCGGGTTAAAGATCAATAGACACACCACATTATTCTTTTGTGCACTGACGGGTGTACGCCTACACCCCGCGCTTAAGTCGTGGCCATTTCGTAAAATGATGCCAGGGATATCCGGGACATGGTCATTAACCCCCCAAAGGCTTTTAAGTAAACAAAACTGTTTAAACGGGCCGATCAAATTATTCAATTAACCACCTAACGATGGAAGATTTGACACCCGACCAAGCGGTATTCTATATACCGTAACCCAAGCCCGTATAGGGAAAATAAGTTAAAAGTATTTACCTGAGAAAAGTAATAATCACAATAAGCAAATTGCAAGTAGCTTTTACTGGTTCTCCTAATCTGGAACGAAGGTTTATAATAACCTATTAGAATCCTAACGGGTCTTTAGTTAAGCTTAAGCTTAGACCGGTTAGTTTCAAAGATACGGTTCGTACGCACGATTAAGCGAAGACCGGATAGAATGTGATTTAGACCCGACAAGTTTAGAGACTTGCTTAATATGGGTATTTCATACACATTCTAGATTTTGAGATAAAACCGATAAGGTTTGACCCGTTTCGGCTAATTTATGTAAACTTGTTACATAAACCGAACCGAACGCGTAATAAGCGTAACGGGTATCCGTAAGAGCCATATACAGGTTTCCTAAGTTAATATGCTTCAAATATGTTGTGACATCAGTAATATGTCTTTTATTATGCCCGTAACGAATTTAAACACAAACTATGCCCCGTAGGGGTAGTTTGGTCATTTAAGAGGTTATAAAAGAGTTTAAGTATTTACCTGAGTTAAAGGTCTGATATAATCAGCAAAAATACTTAGTTTGATAAGTTATAACAGTAGGGTAAAGTATATATGTGAAATTTATCAATTATAACCAAACTATGCACCGTAGGGGCATTTTGGTAATTTCACATAAGCCGAAAAGCTCAAAACTGAAGTCTGAGTTTAACAACTTTTGCTTACTGTTAAAATATTATAATTTACCTAAAATATCAGTAGGTATCACCCTTGTATGTTTAAAGATATTCTTTGTACATACTATGCGCTAAAAACGCTTAATAAGGCGATTAGAAGCCGTTTCCGGGTTCTATATATAAAGCTGATATTTTTATCATTCCAGAAGGCCTAAAATAATTTATTTATCATTTAGGATCAGTAGCAAAAGGTTTGGAGTTGATTAGATATGTAAAACTCATTTTATGGCCCGTAAGGGCAAAACCGACAATTACCGGATTAAGCCTATGACTATTAGTTATGCTCAGCCTAAAATTAATTAAAAATCTTCAAAAATCCCAAAATAATATATTACATCAGTGGGTAAAGATTTTGATATCAAAAAAGTAGGCTTAACTAGGCTATACGCTAATTACGCCGTTTTAGTTAACATAAAGCTTTCAATTTACGCTAATGAGCATAACTCTCAATCTACATCTCCAATTGATGTCAAATTTTTGGTGCAAGTTTATATATCAGTAACTAAGGTTTCTACACTTTTACATTTTCAAAAATCACGTCTTAAGGTGAAAAGGGCATAATGGTCAACATATGAGCAATTAACGGAACCATGCATATTAATTGGATAACTAATGAACCAAGGTGTATAATCACAGAGGGTTATACTAGCATGTAACCTAGTCCAATTAAAGCTCTGAGGCATTTCTAAAACATGCCTAAACGGGTCAGAACTGAAAGTCAAAGCAAAAGTCAAACTATGCGACTTTCGGTTCCGAACCGGGTCTAAACAGGAAATTGTCGGGTTGAACATGTTTTTACACTAATTACCAAGTTATATTAATGATCAAACAGGTTGTATGTGTTCTACATTGCTAATCATGCATAAATTAGAAACTAAGTATCCTGTTGACTTTTTATTAACATGTTTGACCCGACATTTGACCTAGTTAGAATGGGAATCAGGGGGAACCCTTTTAAGGGTTTATTACCCACACAATTACCAACTTATAACTACTTTCAATTCGACTAATCACTGGACCATTAGTGATTAATCTTAAAGTCAACCGTTAATTACGACGGTTTGACTTTTAAGCTATAACTAAGTAAAAACTTAACTAAGAAAGGTTAAGCAAACTTACAAGAGTCCTATTAACGACCAGAGATCACTTGAGAGAAGTCTTGTGCTCCAGAGATGATCAGGAATGCAAGAATGAAGGTGTGAAGAACTTGTTGCAACTTAGAGCTTTATATAGTGATTTAATCACCATAAAATGTTGACACACAAGTCTACCACTGACCACAATTCATCAACAAGTGTCCCTAAGTGTCTAAGACTGTTTAGGGGTCGCCCACAATGTGAAAATATCTGTTAAAGGTCGGTTAAACGCGAATGTAGGAGGCGTTCTACACTTTCTACCGTATAAAGCCTCGAAAGGCGCAGCCTTGATGCTGGTGTGGTAGCTATTGTTGTAGGAGAATTCGATTAAAGGTAGGTGGTTATCCCAACTACCACCTAAATCAATCACACATGCACGAAGCATGTCTTCCAACGTTTGAATAGTACGCTCACTCTGACCGTCTGTCTGAGGATGGTAAGCCGTACTAAAATTCAAACGTGTGCCCAAAGATTGTTGAAAACTCTTCCAAAAATGTGACGTGTATCTAGTATCTCTTTCAGAGATAATAGACACAGGTATACCATGTAAGGCTACAATCTTATCCACGTATAACTGGGCTAACATGTCGGAGCTATAAGTCTCCTTGATGGGTAAGAAATGTGCTGACTTAGTCAGTCTATCCACTATCACCCATATCGTATCATTGCCTTTCCTTGTCTTCGGCAACTTGGTGATGAAATCCATCGTCACCATTTCCCACTTCCACGTAGGAAGTTCAGGTTGTTGCAGCAAACCCGACGGTTTCTGATGTTCTGCCTTGACTTGCGCACACGTCAAGCATTTAGCCACATAGGCAGCTACAGACTTTTTCAAGCCTATCCACCAATAATTTGCCCTTAGATCCTGGTACATCTTATCAGCTCCAGGATGAACGGAATATTTGGAACTATGGGCTTCCTGGAGGATAACATCCCGAAGTCCTCCATAAATTGGAACCCATATTCGTCCATTCAATCTCAGAATTTCGTCCTTGCCCTGAGATAACTGTTCTTCAATTACTCCTAGCTTTTCGTTAGGATAGTTAGCTTCCAACACAGCTTCCTTCTGTGCAGCTAACAACCTTTCAATCAAACTGTTCTTTACTTCAATGCTCTTGGCATTGATTCGGATGGGTTTTACCCTTTCCTTGCGACTCAAGGCATCGGCGACTACATTCGCCTTGCCGGGATGGTATCTGATTTCACAATCATAATCATTTAAAGTCTCCATCCAATGGCGTTGCCTCATGTTTAAATCCTTCTGATTAAACAGGTGCTGGAGGCTCTTGTGATCAGAATAGATCACACATTTGATTCCATATAAATAATGCCTCCACAGTTTTAGTGCGAATACAACGGCACCCAACTCCAAGTCATGGGTGGTGTAATTCTTTTCATGCACCTTTAACTGTCGTGATGCATAGGCAATAACTTTGCCTTTCTGCATAAGCACACACCCCATGCCAGTGTGCGATGCATCGCAGAAAACCACAAAATCTTCTATACCATCTGGCAATGTCAGTACTGGGGCGTTGCTCAACTTCTGTTTTAGGATATTAAAGGACTCTTGCTGCTTATGGCCCCAAACGAACTTTACTTTCTTCTTGGTCAAGGAAGTTAGGGGTGCAGCAATCCTTGAAAATTTTTCAATGAAACGCCTGTAATATCCTGCCAATCCCAGGAAGCTACGAATCTCTGTAGGCGTCTTTGGCTCTTGCCAGTTCATAACTGCTTTAACCTTAGCGGGATCCACTTGGATACCACGCTCACTAACCACATGCCCAAGGAATTGGACTTCTCGAAGCCAAAATTCACACTTAGATAATTTGGCACAGAGTTTCTCACGATGCAGGAGTTTGAGAATACAGCGAAGGTGTTTCTCGTGGTCAGCTTGGTTCTTAGAGTAAATGAGAATGTCGTCGATGAACACGATGACGAATTTATCTAAGTACGGCTTGCAAACGCGATTCATGAGATCCATGAACGCGGCCGGTGCATTAGTGAGCCCAAAAGGCATCACTAGGAACTCGTAATGACCATAACGAGTCCTAAATGCTGTTTTGTGCACGTCTTCATCTCTAACCTTCACTTGATGGTAGCCTGACCTTAAGTCAATCTTCGAGAAATAACTTGCCCCTTGCAATTGATCGAACAAATCGTCGATTCTGGGCAACGGATACCTATTCTTTATCGTGACTTTATTAAGCTCACGATAATCGATGCACAGACGCATCGATCCATCCTTCTTCTTGACAAACAAGACTGGTGCTCCCCAAGGAGACGAACTAGGTTTGATGAAACCTTTGGCCAGCAATTCATCCAGTTGCGTCCTTAATTCCTTCATTTCTGTGGGTGCTAACCTGTAAGGTGCTCTAGCAACTGGTGCTGCTCCAGGGATGATATCAATCCTGAATTCCACTTGTCTATCTGGTGGCAAACCAGGTAGATCTTCAGGAAACACTTCAGGGTATTCAGAAATGACGAGGATGTCTTCGATCTTCGGTTTAGGCTCATCAAAAATCACTTGTGCCATGTAGATGACACAACCCTTCTTTAAATACTTGGAAGCCTTGAGCATAGTCACTTGCTCAGGCAGTCAATATTGGGTATATCCCCGAATGGTAAGTGACTCACCAGACGGAGTCTTAATCACCACTTGCTTTTTGTTGCAGACAATTTGGGCCTGGTTATGAGATAACCAGTCCATACCCAAAACTATGTCAAAACCGGCCAACTTAAAGGGAAGTAGGGACAGAGGAAAAGAGTGGTTCTTAATGGATATAACACATCCATCTAAAACAGTAGAGACGGTTTCTAGGGTGCCATCTGCTAACTCCACCTCATAATTCACACTTAAGGTTTTGACAGGTAATTTCAGCAATTCACAAAACTTATTATCAACGAAAGACTTATCAGCGCCTGAATCAAAAAGTACTCTTGCATAGACATCATTTACAAGGAAAGTACCTGTAATCACATTGTCATCTAGAACTGCTTCCTTTGCGTCCATTCTGAAGACTCTAGCATTTGTCTTCTTGGTCTCTTCAGGCTTCTTGGCGTATTTAGGGCAGTTGGTTTTAATGTGCCCTTTCTCATTGCAACGGTAGCACATTGCGTCTTTCAGCTGTTTGCAATCCAAGGTCTTGTGATCCTTGGACTTGCATATACCACAAGCATAGGTTTTTGACTGAGTCTGCGAGTTCGACTCGAGTCTGCACTTTCCAAAGTGCTGTTTCTTGCAAATCTTGCACTTGGGCTTCTCACCAGACTGATGCCCATCTTTCCTTGACTCGGATCCTTTCTTGTTGTCACCGTTCCCACGGTGCTTCTTGTTCGACCTCCGTGAACTATCATCTTCACGTTTTCTCTTCTCAGCATCCTTATTCCTCAGCGATCTTTGCCTGACCACATCCAAAGTGAGGGATAAAGATATGTCAGCTACAGACCTAAAAGTAGCTGGCCGAGAAGCCTTCACGCTTGCCTTTATCTCGGGGGCTAAACCACCGATAAAACGAGCTATTCTTTTTGGTTCCGGGGTCACCAGATATGGAACCAACCGGGACATTGTGTTGAAGCTCATGAGGTAAGCTTGACAGTCAAGGTTTGTCATAATCAATGATAGAAAATCAGACTCTATCTTCTCCACCTCATGCTGGGGACAGTAATTTTCCCTGATGAGGGCAACAAATTGATCCCATGACATGTTGTACAATGGGATTTTCCCGGTGGCTTGAATCAGTGATCTCCACCAGGCTAAAGCTTCGCCTTTAAAAGATTGCGACACAAACTTGACCACATCCTTCTCAGCGCATCCGCTGATATCCACAACCGTGTCCATCTCGTCTAACCACGTCATGCAGTCAATGGCTCCCTTTTCCCCAGTAAAATCTCTGGGTTTGCACGAAACAAAGTATTTCTAGGAGCAGCCCTTACTACGGGGTTCTTGATTTAGTACAACCTGCTGAGATGGAGCACTGTGGTGGTTTGAGGAAAGTCTATCATCATCTTTCTTGGGTTCTTCCTTTTTGGAAGGTGGCTTCGAATGCGGCGTAGATAGGGTCCTACTCCGAGTCCCACTATACTCTTCGTACTGCCGTTCCAAGGCTTTTGTAACTGCGTCGTCTACCAACACTTTCAATTCAGCACCCGTTAAATGAACTCGGGCGTTATCAATATTCTCCACTGGATGGCTATTAATTTCGTCTGAGTTAGCCATTTTAATTGAACTGTTACAGAAAACAAGGACAATAGTTTATTTGGGAGTTTATTATGGAATTGCCCCTTAGGGTAATTCACTAACCATGGTAAACAGAGACCATATTTGGTTAATTTATTAATCGTATTTAATTAGGATTTCAATTATAATTTATCCTAATTATAGACAATAACAATATATATTAGCACATAAGGCCTAGTCACAAGGACATTTTAAATTATAAGCTATGATTTCAGAGAATCAAGGCTTTTAAGGTATACTGGCACAACAGGCCTAGTCACAAGGACATTTATAAATTATAAGCTATGATTTCAGAGAATCAAAGCATTAAGGTATATTGGCACAACAGGCCTAGTCACAAGGACATTTATAAATTATAAGCTATGATTTCAGAGAATCAAAGCATGAAGGTTTAAACCTAGTTCATTACCTTTATCTGACAGGGAGTCATCGCTACCACTGTCTTTTGGCTCATATGGAAATGAGCAGGGCCCGTAGGCGCTATATTACCACGTATGGTCAAAATATGATCATCTCAATTGATGATTTAAACCCATGATTCAGAGATCATTAAATTGGGTTAGGAATCTTTGGAAAGATCCTTATATAAAAATGACGTGTGTGATTTTAATGAATCACGTCTGCCAGGAGTGTTAACATGTTTACAGATGTTAACAGGGATTTGAATCTTTTAAACAGGTCTTACCATCATGGCCGGGTCTTATACTGACACGCAGGCTAGGTTTCACTCTTAAGATTCTTATTCAATATTTAAATAGGCAGATTATTATCAAAAAGGAATGATTTTGATTTATTTATTTCATGTAATATATTTATGCAGATAAAAGCAAAAATGAAATTTATAAACATAACATTCCATTAATTTATTAAAAGGTTACACGTCGCCCTAAACGGGACTTTTTAATAAACAAACTTACCCACGCAGGGGTTCAAACAAGGACTTACCCACGCAGGGGCTTAACAACAAACATCCTAATAGTCCACGCAGGGACTTACACAATAACATAATAGTCCACGCAGGGACTTAAACAGTAACATACCCTCGTAGGGGTTAACAGAAAGATAGACCCACGCAGGGGTCAAAACAAACAAGCATACCCACGCAGGGGTTTATACAGCAAGACTGGCCCACGCAGGGGCTCAACAACAATTGGAAGGATTTAGTGGTCCTTCTTGCTCTTCCCTTTGATCAAGCTTGTCAATCCTTGGAAGAAGCTCTGTCTCTCCCTGCGGTCGCGGTGAAAGTCTCGCTCAACCTGATCCAGTCTCTGAAGAATTTCCTCCTGTTCTGGGGGAGAAAACCTTGGCGGCTGCGATTGCGTCCGTATAATAGGTCTGGCCGGTATCTGGTACCCATGAGTTGGGTACCCTGCTCCCCAAGGAGCGCCATAGGGTCCATCCGGGTTAAAGGCGTTGTAATTGGCCGCTACCGTATAGGGGTCGGCTTCACCGTAACCGTAGTTGGTGTGAGCTGGTTGTTCAAACGGGTTGTACGGCATAGAACCCGTGTATGCTGGAATCGGGTTATCAAAACCCATAGGAGGTGGTTGCTGTGCAGCTGGTTGGGAAGGTCCACCCATTTGTAGATCTTCTTGATGTGGCGGATAATGGCTGCCACTTGACTGACGAGGAGAACTAAAATGAAAGTCTCCTGCTCGCGCAGACATACGCGCTCCGGTTCTCCTACGCCTTGGCGGTTGTGGAGGTGCCGGTTGAACTGGTGGTGGTGGAGGCGGTGGCATGACTGCCACAAATCGGGAATCCACAGAGGGATCCTGCTGCTGCTGTTGAGGCGACGAATGATGCGAGGGTGTGAAGTACCACTCGTGCTGAGTAAACCTCGCCTGAAAGCTGTCTGGACCACCGTAGGGTAATCCGTGAAAAGAAGAGCCATCCGAAATCTCTATGGGATGGTTCGGTGTACCACTGGCAGGTTCGACGAGATCCGTGTCCTCGTCCATATCCATAGCGTTGTCTCCCGAGAAGTGGTCCTCCGGTCCCAATGGGTTAAAACCCACTGGTTCTTGTATAAAATTTGCCGGGTTAAACCGGCCCCTAAAAACAGGTGTAGGGTCACCAAAGGAATTGTGCAATAAGGATCGCTGTAAAGGTAGGTAGGAAGGTTGAGGGTTGTTGGGCTCATACTCCGGCTGTGGCCCGTAAGGGTTACGAACAGGAGGTGTTGAACTATGCGAAACCGACAGTCTAGCCGGCTCGAAGAGGTTCCTCCGGTTCTGTCGAGGACCGTCACTCTCGGTGGTTGAAGGAGCTCGCACATGCGAAGGTCCTGCCTCGTTGTCATTGGGGGCGGTGATTGGCCCCTTTCCTCGTCCTCTTCTTCGGAAGAATCTTGGCGGCATTTTTAATCCTGTCAATACAACATGAGATAACGACAAGAATATATATAAAATAAAGGACAAAACAAAAAAAACCAAACAAGGTAGAATGTGTCCTATGTTATTTGTCTAGACTTGAAAGTTTTTTGATATGTGCAATTGTGTAACTGAGATTAAACACAAAAGGCTAGTGTTTAATTCACTCAGTGTTGGCTCTGATACCAACCTGTCACACCCCAGATTCCACGTGTCACCGGTGGGCCCGGTGGGGAGTATCGTGACGTGGTTGGCAACATAATAGTCAAACAACACAATATTTAATATGCACAGCGGAAGTAAATTGTAAGATATAATTCAACCGAATATAATGTTGTAATATCAAGTATCACAATAGTCGATTGTTTATCCACAGACGGATCGAAAATAAATTGGAAACAATAGTTCAACAGACTTTAGGCATCTTAAGCTTGCGAGACTTCTATTGATGCTAAGGAGAAATCCCAGCCAATTACGCTTAGTACCTGCATTTAATCTTTTTGGGAAAATACGTCAGTTTACACTGGTAAATACAATCAACTGACTCATTTTGGAAAATGATTGAAAATTGATTTGGATGCACGTGGCATAAACATTTTATAACTTGGGAGAATTATTTAAATATATAATCTTGTGAACGAATTACATGTTCCTTATGCGTTCAGTAGCCCGGATCGTGTCCGGGTTAAAGATCAATAGACACACCACATTATTCTTTTGTGCACTGACGGGTGTACGCCTACACCCCGCGCTTAAGTCGTGGCCATTTCGTAAAATGATGCCAGGGATATCCGGGACATGGTCATTAACCCCCCAAAGGCTTTTAAGTAAACAAAATTGTTTAAACGGGCCGATCAAATTATTCAATTAACCACCTAACGATGGAAGATTTGACACCCGACCAAGCGGTATTCTATATACCGTAACCCAAGCCCGTATAGGGAAAATAAGTTAAAAGTATTTACCTGAGCAAAGTAATAATCACAATAAGCAAATTGCAAGTAGCTTTTACTGGTTCTCCTAATCTGGAACGAAGGTTTATAATAACCTATTAGAATCCTAACGGGTCTTTAGTTAAGCTTCAGCTTAGACCGGTTAGTTTCAAAGATACGGTTCGTACGCACGATTAAGCGAAGACCGGATAGAATGTGATTTAGACCCGACAAGTTCAGAGACTTGCTTAATATGGGTATTTCATACACATTCTGGATTTTGAGATAAAACCGATAAGGTTTGACCCGTTTCGGCTAATTTATGTAAACTTGTTACATAAACCGAACCGAACACGTAATAAGCGTAACGGGTATCCGTAAGAGCCATATACAGGTTTCCTAAGTTAATATGCTTCAAATATGTTGTGACATCAGTAATATGTCTTTTATTATGCCCGTAACGAATTTAAACACAAACTATGCCCCGTAGGGGTAGTTTGGTCATTTAAGAGGTTATAAAAGAGTTTAAGTATTTACCTGAGTTACAGGTCTGATATAATCAGAAAAAATACTTAGTTTGATAAGTTATAACAGTAGGGTAAAATATATATGTGAAATTTATCAATTATAACCAAACTATGCACCGTAGGGGCATTTTGGTAATTTCACATAAGCCGAAAAGCTCAAAACTGAAGTATGAGTTTAACAACTTTTGCTTACTGTTAAAATATTATAATTTACCTAAAATATCAGTAGGTATCACCCTTGTATGTTTAAAGATAGTATTTGTACATACTATGCGCTAAAAACGCTTAATAAGGCGATTAGAAGCCGTTTCCGGGTTCTATATATAAAGCTGATATTTTTATCATTCCAGAAGGCCTAAAATAATTTATTTATCATTTAGGATCAGTAGCAAAAGGTTTGGAGTTGATTAGATATGTAAAACTCATTTTATGGCCCGTAAGGGGAAAACCGACAATTACCGGATTAAGCCTATGACTATTAGTTATGCTCAGCCTAAAATTAATTAAAAATCTTCAAAAATCCCAAAATAATATATTACATCAGTGGGTAAAGATTTTGATATCAAAAAGTAGGCTTAACTAGGCTATACGCTAATTACGCCGTTTTAGTTATCATAAAGCTTTCAATTTACGCTAATGAGCATAACTCTCAATCTACACCTCCAATTGATGTCAAATTTTGGGTGCAAGTTTATATATCAGTACCTAAGGTTTCTACACTTTTACATTTTCAAAAATCACGTCTTAAGGTGAAAAGGGCATAATGGTCAACATATGAGCAATTAACGGAACCATGCATATTAATTGGATAACTAATGAACCAAGGTGTATAATCACAGAGGGTTATACTAGCATGTAACCTAGTCCAATTAAAGCTCAGAGGAATTTCTAAAACATGCCTAAACGGGTCAGAACTGAAAGTCAAAGCAAAAGTCAAACTATGCGACTTTCGGTTCCGAACCGGGTCTAAACAGGAAATTGTCGGGTTGAACATGTTTAAACATGTTTTTACACTAATTACCAAGTTATATTAATGATCAAACAGGTTGTATGTGTTCTACATTGCTAATCATGCATAAATTAGAAACTAAGTATCCTGTTGACTTTTTATTAACAAGTTTGACCCGACATTTGACCTAGTTAGAGTTGGAATCAGGGGGAACCCTTTTAAGGGTTTATTACCCACATAATTACCAACTTATAACTACTTTCAATTCGAATAATCACTGGACCATTAGTGATTAATCTTAAAGTCAACCGTTAATTACGACGGTTTGACTTTTAAGCTATAACTAAGTAAAAACTTAACTAAGAAAGGTTAAGCAAACTTACAAGAGTCCTATGAACGACCAGAGATCACTTGAGAGAAGTCTTGTGCTCCAGAGATGATCAGGAATGCAAGAATGAAGGTGTGAAGAACTTGTTGCAACTTAGAGCTTTATATAGTGATTTAATCACCATAAAATGTTGACACACAAGTCTACCACTGACCACAATTCATCAAAAAGTGTCCCTAAGTGTCTAAGACTGTTTAGGGGTCGCCCACAATGTGAAAATATCTGTTAAAGGTCGGTTAAACGCGAATGCAGGAGGCTGTCTAGTTTTTCTGCATCTGGGAGATTGACGCGGCCCGCGTAAAGTTTTATTAACCTTTACGCGGCCCGCCTGAGACCTGTTGTCAGCTTTCACATTTTCAAGTTTTTGCATATTGTCCCTTGGCCTTTCGAAAGGGCAACCAAGCTTATTCTTTGCATTTTGACCCCTTCTTATTTACCTACAAGGGCTTTAAGACTTGTACCCACTTTGCCAAGTCCCTGGACACTTCTGGTTAACCCGAAAAGTCATAACTTTCAACGTTAACGCTTTAACCCCTTGTATACGAATTTGATCATAACTTTCTCATACGATAACGAAACTTTATGAAATTTATGTCGTGCATTCTAGTGAGCATAATTAACCGTTACAAAGCTTCGGGTTTGTCAAAATGTCACTCAGAGGTATAACTTAAACATGTTGACACATTTAACCCCTGTAGTTTGTAATCTCTCACTTTTAGCTTCGCATGATCCATGATTTATTCGTTTGATGCTATAAACATCATGTAGGGTTAATGTACAATATATTTATTCACTATTGATATTTAGAACTCGTATATTCACATACTTTCCATGATTGTCAACTTTAGTCCTTCTAGAACATTCTTCCGCACGTTCAAACTTATGACACGTGTCAACACATTATAGGACGTGAATTTTCGAGGTGTTACACTCGTGCTAATAGGTTTCCTCACATTCGAGTAGCAAATCAGAAGACACCATAGAACATAAGTCACGAAATTCTAACGAGGTATCACACTGTGACTCTATCAACCACATAACCCAGGTAAATACTCATGAATTTAGTCAGAAATGCTAAGTTAGTACGATCACATGCAACATCATATATGAGTGTATACTTTATATACTAGGCAGTAAATAAATGAGAGACGAACCTTGCAATCTGGAGCTGAGTGTCATGGTCGCTTTCTGAATTGTTCGGTTATAGTCTGGTTTTATAAAAAAAAAAACGTTTTAAAGCCTAGTTCACTATAACCAGTGGCTCTGATACCAAACTATCACACCCCCAAAGTACCACATGCGGTAATCCCGCTAGGCATGTGACGTACCATGATCTAGCCACCAATCACATTGAACTAACCAAAAGATGTTTAAAAAAATTCTCATTCATTAAGTAAAACATTCATGAAACATATTCCAAGTTAAATAGTGTCAGCGGAAGCAAATAGTAAAACACTGCTCAAATATTTCCAAAAGCCAATGTATGCGAAATTAGTAAACAAGTCTCGTAAACCCAAGCGACACGACCCATGACCCCTCCAGCCATCCAGATAACAAGTTCCTCATCCAAAGTACCTAACGACCCGCGAGCATGCAACAAGTGTATCAGACAACGCTGGTAAGTTCACAGTTTTACGAAAACGTTAATTACCAAGTGTTTAATCCAGTTTGTTAACAAATCCGAAAGTAATGTTGATAATATCTCGATACTGAACAAGACGGCTCCTGATGTATGTTTTGCCCGTTCCCCAGTGCTCCTATCAAAACACTGGGCATGACTGGGTCATTAGTTCACACCCGTCCTCTCCGGTACGGGGTGAGGGTGCCAAACCTAAGTAGCGCTACCAACTAATACCCCGTTACCTCTCCGGTAACAAAAAGATGGGACTTAAGAGTGATAGGGTGAGAGTATTATCCAACATTCTAGTTTTTACCCAAAAGACTTATCCCTCCCCGGGATACCCACTGACTGTCCCAACCACTGGGACGCATGCTCAAGAGTAGTGAACTCACCTTTGATTTACACGGTATGTTTTAATTACCTGTCCAGTTGGTCAACCCCCTACCGTGGTTACCAATAACAATCAGCTCCAAGATTTTACAAATAGGTCACATGAATCAAAGATTGCATTTATCACAAGTAGCATTTTGCAACACATGGTATATTCAGCTCATATACGGGTTCACACCCCATGTATATCATGCAAGATCACATACCAGTTAACTGGGCTATCTACCCATGCCCAAGCCCAATTGGTTCTCCCTTCGGCGAAAACCCCCACCGACGAAAGAACCCCATCATTCGTCATAAACAACCTCGACGAAATATCACATCTTTCGTCGGTTACATGTATGACGAAATATCACACCTTTCGTCGGGCTACATGTGTGACGAAACATCACTTGTTTCGTCGGAATCAGTTACAGAAACATCAGTTGCACATTGTAACATAAACTATGGATCAAACGACGGTTACTACGTATAATCTAACAAACCCTAATACGAACCATCATCATAAAAGTTTCCAATCGTTGAATCACAATACCCAGATTTAACGTAATCCTTAATCATATACATAATTACAATTCCAAGTAAAAGCTCCAACGCTCTAATCACTTGTAAATTAGACTATTAATCTTCATTAACCAACCAACATTACTATGAACATTATACTCGAATCATTGATCGTCATCATGCGCCATTCTATGTTTACAATATCATTAACAGAGCCACATCACATAAAATCATAACAAAACAACCTCAAAATCATAGCACATCATTAACAGGGGAACACTAACCAATGAGTAAGATAACAGGGGATCAGATAGAGGTGCTCGAACGATTGAAAGCTTCAAAAGGGAACCAAGTTTGCCGTCGAACAGGAAGGAGAGGGAGACTCTAGGGTTTCAGTTTACGTCTTAGCAGTTACAAGGGTTTTACATATAAATACTAGTTGGGCCGTGAAACAGATTGGGCCAAGGCACGTTCCCGGGCAAAAAAACCTCCTTCGACGAAAGACCAATCTTTCGTCGAGATGTAGTTGGCGAAAGACCCCATCTTTCGTCGAGATGGGTATGTGACGAAGAACATTATTAAATCTTAATTAAACTATACTAATTATATTTAACATCACCAATAACAATCACCAATGCACATAACACATTAATCATTTAATTAACTACACCCGACACCACGTACAACGAATCGTAAAACAGGATTATAAAATGGGAAAGACCTTGAAATCTCAGATTGTCACACCTTTAGTCCCCAACTTTTCAAAAGTACACTCTTAGTCCCTATGGTTTGACAAGTTGTTACTCGGATAGTCCCCAAAGCGGATGGAGGTTAGTTTTTCTGGTTAAGTGGGTGTGAGATGACAAGGACTATCCGAGTAACAACTTGTCAAACCATAGGGACTATCCGAGTAACAACTTATCAAACCACATGGACTATCCGAGTAACCTTCATCCGCTTTAGGGACTATCAGAGTAACAACTTGTCAAACCACAGGGACTAAGAGTGTAATTCTGAAAAGTTGATGACTAAAGGTGAAATTTCACCAAACCACAGGGACTATCCGTGCATTTTACTCTAAATTTATGGGTTGGGGAAATATGTAATAAAGTTTCTTAGGAGGGGGAAATATGTAAAAATCCCTTTAGATATTAGATGTGTATATATATATATATATATATATTATATATACTAGGTTAGAACCCCGTGTATTACACGGGTTGAATAAATGTAATTTTATATATTAAATAATAAAAAGTTGTATCTTTATGAACCTCGTATATTGTACGGGTTAAATAAATGTAATTTTATATATCAAATAATTAAAAAAAGTATATATGTAAAAACCATGTGTATTACACAGATTAAATAAATGTAATTTTGTATACTAAATACTAAAAACGTTGTATCTTTAAAAAAACCCGTGTATAATCGGATTGAATAAATCTACCAAATAATACCCATTACACAATCACAAACACCCTCAAGTGATCCAATCGGGAATAACGTGGTGGAGGAGATGTCCGGCGAGAAATGGTCCGGTACGGCGATTAGTGGAGTCGAAACGACTTTTGCGGATCCTTTTGATGTGTGCGAGTACAACGGATCGAAAGGGCTGAGTGAAGAATTGATAAAGGAATTACCAGATTTGTGTTCGAGAATTGTTGCAAAAGGGTATGTACGCTTTGCAACATGTGTAAATGCAATAGAGAAAATGGAAGAGAATTGTCGAAGTGTAAACATGTGTTATTTAACGTGTATAGATGAGTGGCTGTCGAAGGTGACGGTGGAGGTGGAGGTGGTGGTGGTGGGTTGACGATGAAGGTGGGGAGTGAAAGCAGGAAGAAGGTGGGTTTTAGAGAGATAGAGAGAGAGGGGAGTAAAAGTGGGAAGAGGGTGGGTTTTAGAAAGAGATATGAGGAGGAAGAAGATGAGGGTGAGTCATCTTTATTTTTTAATTTTTTTATTGTTTAGGAGTAATCTAGTCATTTCGCATACATTTAACTGAGAAAATTAACATGAGTTAGTGATAAAGATCACCCGAGTGCAAAATTTACAACCACTGGGACCAACTCTGCAATTAGTAAACCACCGGGACCAAGTTTACAATATTTGCAAACCACAGGGACTAACCATGCATTTAACTATATTTAATATAAGATAAGTAGGAAGGAGAGGTATTTATTTTAAAAAATATATTAAATTAACAATTTAGATTTGAGAATAATATTTTATTAAAGTATGATAAGATTTAATATTAATTTATTATTTATTTAGTTCATATAAAATAAATATAGATTTGAGGATACCTTCAAAGAATGACACGTGTCCAATAGTTGGCTTCTTTTATTATAGTAGATAGATACCCTAAAAAATCGGTCAAATTTCCTAATATTATAAAATAAAATTATAACAAGAAATTTATATTAATACAAATAATATTGTAAAATTACTTTATAATATATCACATCCGCACAAATTTTATAAATAAAAAAAGGATTGAATTTATCACATGGAAAATTTAAATGATATTATAACTTATGAAACAATTGATATACCCCTCAGCAATACATATATTCAATCGTGTGATAAGATTATAAAATTACTACATTTATTAACTGTGTTACACACATTTATAAGATTATATTATATATATCCTCAATCCATGTGATAAAATTCATGAATTATGAATGTATATGATTATATAATTATTATTACATTTTAACAATGTGATAAAGATTATATAGAAGTTTATGCTCTCACAATATTTGTTAGTTGACTTTATTCTATACGGGCAATATAACCTTATACGGCCCGTATACACAATATGAGAATAAGATTTTACCATGTGAGATTATTAACTCCCTTAATTTACTCAAATTTTATGTGGTCCAAATAAAAAATATCATAAACAAAAGAACAAAATTGTATATATATTTTATTATTATTTTATGCGATTGAAAATTGAAAAGTAAAATTTCAACTATATATTTAAAGAAAACAATATGACCGTTTAACATAATAATAAACATTTTTAATATAGCTTCAAAAATATTTAACAACTAGAATTAATCACCCCCCGCGTTGCGGCGGGGCGTAAAACAGTGTCAAATAGAACCAATGTCACACAACTACCAGCGGCCACCAACACTGACTCAACTTAGGACCTGCGTATTGCGACGAACCTGTAAACACGAAAAATAAACGTAAAAACGTTGAACCACACATGCACGTTGTTTCGTGTTATCTCACTAAATTTTGAACGAAACATAAAAACGTTGAACCACACACGTACGTTGCGTCGTATTAACTTGAAATTTTAGAACGAAACGTAAAACCGAAATTTGGGAAAGGTGTAAAGTATAGGGGACAACAATTGAAAGTAAAAAAGTTATGAGGTTAAATTGCAAATAATGAAAAGTTTTGGGCTAGAATTAAAATAAAAACAAACTATGTGGGGTTAAAATTGCAAAATGTAAAAACCTTTAGGTTAAAAGTAGAAAATCAAGATTTTTTTTCCGGAAAAACTCCCAAAGCATAGGGTATAACCTCTTATGCCCAAAATTGTTGCTTATTAAGAGTATTTAAACAGTGTTGATACGGTTCGGTTTTAGCCAACCCAAAACAACCGTTTTTGTTAGTTTGAACCAAACAAGTTGAAATTGTTTCGCTTATACTACCACTTCGTGTTCTTTTTTGCTTCGCTTAAATAGACCAATTTCTTATATTTATAAGGATAAGGAATGAGATGTGAGAGATTTTAGAAAATGAACAATATTTTTATAGAATGATGGTTTTAAGTTAAATTATAAAGATAAGAAACCTACTATGAATACTCTTATACCTAGAATTCTATGTTTCACAAATTTGATGGAATAAACTTGTGTCAAATAACAAAATATCAACCTACCTGTGAAGAAAATCAAGAATAAAAAATTTATTCGAGCAAGTTAATTTCAACCCGAACTCATCTCAAAAGTTTATACAAGTCAAATTAGTTAAACCTGAATCTCGAGCATGTTTGCTATTTGCAACTGAAGAGTTGGTTGAACATCTCTACCTCAAAGACCTGCCAATAAAATGGGTTGATCAAGTGTATAGATGTACTACACATGTTACGTTTATATTTAGTATATTATTGTAAATTAGCAAGCAATAAAACTCTGACAAAGCCATACACATCATCAATTACTATTTATTTAGTTGTGTTATTAACAAATATATATGAATATATGAATATGAATATGAATTATTAGATGTCTTCTTTTGACTTTATAAACTTAATTTTTAATTCGAAATAATATAAGAATCTTAATCACTCATACATGTTATTTTTAAAAAAGAATCTTAATCACTCATGTTAGAATATTCTAGGCCTATAATTGTCTACAATCAAGGGAGAAGATCACGTAATAGAGGGACAATATTTTCCATGATTAGTTTTTCCATGTTTAGATTATTTTCGCTCTTATTTAATTCCTTCTCTTGTAAGTATTTTGAGATATAGAAAAAAACCAATTTCCTTTCTTTCTCTTTTACCTCTGATCATGGTATCAGAGCACAATCCTCGAAATTCATAAAATCCTAGCCAATCATAATTGAAACCTGCAATCAAACATGGGAGAAAAAAACACCAGCTTGACCAATATACCCAACGAATTAACCATGCAAATCGCTGCGCTACTAAGAAACGGTCTCGGTGGGCAACCAACAACAACCAATTCCGAGAATCTCTCTCTCGGAATCAAACTCGAAGGGGATAATTGTCACGGCGCCCGACCCGGTTTGACCCGTTTTAGGAGCCGCGGGACAGAAAATCCCGTGGTATTTATTTCATTGAGTTAACAACAGAATTTTTCTTCAGGGTCTTTTTAAAAACTGAAATTTCCCGATTATTTTATTTCACAACTCGGGATAAAACCCCGGTAATTTACAATCACATAATTTCACGGAGAAATCTTTATTTTACAAAACATGTTTCTTTATTTTATATTGAGCCACTTTCTTAAGCTTGTAGTGCTACACGACACTTTTCCTGAATCACAACAGATCACCTGAAACATGTTTGAAAAAGGTTTTGTCAGCGGGAAATACTGGTGAATCATTCTATTTATTAAAATGACACGTTTGTAATAATTTACAGTATTAAGAGAGATTACAATGTTTCCAGATATCAACCAACTACCCACGATATTTGTCACTCGACCATCCATCGGTAACCTCATTGTCCAATGGTGTCTGTGACTATGGTCATATCACTCATTGGCTAACCCGTTGTCCAATAGTGACGGTTATCAAGTAATGTATACAAAACCCCACATACCGGCTGTAACTTGGTGATTACATAAACTTAATCACTGTAATTATAACCTTGAAAATAAACATGAATTTGTAAACAAATTTGATAAAAAGAGAATGACTCACATTGCAGATTTACTCGGCATAGTGTTAGCCTACTGATTTAGCCTGATAACCTAATTTAACAATAATGCACACGAACTAGGTTAGTAACTAATACAACATTTACGATACTCACGAGATTAAACCCTCACAACGAATGACAAAGTGCAATACTTAAACATCCATCGAATTAACGACGAATGACAAAGTATAAACCCTAATTAGAGTAGCACTTAAACATCCATTGGATAGTTTCAATCGATCGGATATTAAATCGTAGCAGCGATTAAGTTAATACCCGGTATCGGAGCAGCGCCTCGCTAATTATATATAAATTTTTGACTTCAGAGTACTTTTCTTTCGTTTTTGAAAGTTTTGATCGACACCAGTGGATTGTGCAAGTGACAGGCTATTTATAGGTGAAATTAAGACCTTACGCGGCCCGCGTAAGTCTTAACACAAACCTTACGTGGCCCGCGTGGCAACCCAGTCTACGAGTAGGGTTGATTGGCCATACGTAGGTGTACCAGATGGGCGACATGTGGCACGGTTACGCTTATCCGGTCAAACCCAATGTTGACGCGGCCCGCGTAAGACAGGCTTGTCTTTTACGCGGCCCACCTGAAACCTATTATTCTTGATTTTCTTGATTTTTGATATAGGGTAAGGTTTCAGGGTCCGGTTTTATACTTACGGGTATTTTTAGGATAATTTTGAGAGTCCTTACATCCTCCCCACCTTATTTAAAATCTCGTCCTCGAGATTAATTGGAATAAGTGAGGATACTTTCGCTTCATCTCCGATTCCAGCTCCCAAGTGTATTCGGGTCCTCTCTTTGAATCCCACTTGACTTTGACAAGTACTAACCGTTTGTGTTTGAGAAACTTTACCTTTCTGTCTTCTATTTGTAGTGGCTTCTCAACAAACTTTATTTTTTCGTTTACCTCTACATCTTGGAGAGGTATTACCAAAGATTCATCTGATAGGCATTTCTTGAGATTGGATACATGAAATACATCATATACTCCAGCTAGTTCTTCTGGTAGTTGTAAACGATAAGCAACTGGTCCTATACGTTGGATCACTGGAAATGGTCCTATGTATCTTGGACTTAGCTTTCCTTTCTTTCCGAATCGAACTACTCCTTTCCAAGGAGAAACTTTCAAAAGTACTTTATCTCCGATTTGAAATTCCAGTGGTTTGCGTCGATTATTGGCATAACTCTTCTGGCGATCTCGAGCCGTCTTTAACCTATCCTTGATTTGAGTGATCTTATCAGTGGTTTCTTGTACTATTTCAGGACCTGATAATTGACTTTCTCCTATTTCTGCCCAACAAACTGGAGTTCTGCACTTTCGTCCATACAGTGCCTCAAATGGGGCAGTTTCAATACTTGAATGATAACTATTGTTATAGGAGAATTCAATTAAAGGTAAATGATCGTCCCAATTTCCACCAAAATCTATCACACATGCTCTGAGCATGTCTTCTAGAGTTTGTATCGTCCTTTCACTTTGCCCGTCTGTTTGGGGATGATATGCAGTACTCAGATTTAGTCGAGTTCCCATTGCTTGCTGGAAACTTGTCCAGAAGTGAGAAGTGAAACGACTATCCCTATCAGAAACAATGGAGAGCGGAACTCCATGTAGGGATACGAATTCATCTACATATAACTTTGCCAACCTTTCCATGCTAAAGGTTTCTTTCATAGGTAAAAAGTGAGCTGATTTGGTTAATCGATCCACAATTACCCAAATCGCATCGTTACCTTTTCTGGTTTTGGGTAACTTAGTAACAAAATCCATTGTTATGAGTTCCCATTTCCATACAGGCATTTCTAATTGTTGTAGTAGGCCTGAAGGTTTCTGGTGTTCTGCCTTAACTTGCGAACAAGTAAGACACTTAGAAACATATCGAGCTATATCCTTTTTCATTCCTATCCACCAAAAGTTATTTCTTAAATCTTGGTACATTTTATTGTTTCCAGGGTGCATAGTATACCTAGATTTATGGGCTTCTTCTAAAATTTTATTTCTTAATTCCCCCTGCTTAGGTACCCAAATTCTTCTTTTGTGGAATCTCCAAATCCCATCAGCTCCTTGCTCTAATTCTTCTATTCGTCCCTTCATTCCTTCAGTATCATCCTTGATTGATGTTTCTTGAACATTCTTCAGTTGCTCTATTAAATCTAACTGTAGATTTAATCTAAGAGCACGAACCCGTCGTTGTTTCTCATGATACTTACGACTTAAGGCATCTGCAACTACATTTGCCTTTCCTTCGTGATACTGAATATCGCAGTCGTAGTCACTTAGGATTT
Source organism: Helianthus tuberosus (assembly GCA_030545235.1). NCBI lineage: Eukaryota > Viridiplantae > Streptophyta > Magnoliopsida > Asterales > Asteraceae > Helianthus > Helianthus tuberosus. Next base: position 24,650,748 of record CM060389.1, read on the forward strand.
CCATCCATCTCCTTTGCCTCATGTTTAACTCTTTTTGTCCAAATATATATCTTAAACTTTTATGATCTGTATAGACAGTAAATTTACTTCCGTATAGATAATGTCTCCAAATCTTAAGGGAAAAAATTACAGCTCCTAATTCTAAGTCATGAGTAGTATAATTTTCTTCGTGCTTTTTCAATTGTCTTGAAGCATACGCAATTACCTTCTTGCATTGCATTAGCACACATCCAAATCCTAATTTTGAAGCATCACAGTAAACTTCAAAATCTTCAGTTCCTTCTGGCAAGGCTAGGATTGGAGCATTTGTTAATTTCTGTTTCAAGATCCTAAAGGCTTCTTCTTGTTTAGGTCCTCATTCAAACTTAACTGCTTTACAGGTTAGCTTAGTTACTGGTACAGCTATCTTGGAAAAATCCTTAATAAACCGTCTATAATATCCAGCTAAACCTATAAAACTTCTAATTTCCATTGCAGATTGTGGAACCTTCCATTTGGTAATTGCCTCTATCTTAGCAGGATCTACGTGAATACCTTCGTAATTCACCATGTGTCCTAAGAATTGCACTTCTTGTAGCCAAAATTCACATTTCGAGAATTTGGCGTATAGCTTTTCTTTTCTTAACAAAGTTAAGAGTGCATGCAAGTGCTGACAATGCTCGTCCTGATTTTTGGAATAAATAAGTATATCGTCGATGAAGACAATTACAAATTTATCCAAATACGGTTTACAGATCCTATTCATCATGTCCATGAATGCTGCAGGTGCATTCGTTAATCTGAAGGGCATGACTGTAAACTCGTAATGACCATACCTAGTTCTGAAAGCAGTTTTAGGTATGTCCTCTTCTTGTACCTTCAGTTGATGATATCCGGAGCGTAAGTCGATCTTAGAAAAGTACCTAGCTCCTTGAAGTTGATCAAAAAGATCATCAATCCTAGGTAATGGGTATCGATTCTTAATTGTAACCTTATTCAATTCTCTATAATCAATACACATTCTCATTGAACCATCCTTTTTCTTTACAAACAACACTGGTGCTCCACACGGGGATGAACTAGGTTGTATGAAACCTTTACTTAATAATTCATCTAATTGCTTTTTCAGTTCTAACATTTCGGTGGGTGCTAACCGATAAGGAGCCTTAGCTATCGGTGTAGTCCCTGGAATTAGATGAATTCGAAATTCTACTTCCTTATCTGGTGGTAATCCTGGTAATTCTTCTGGGTATTCTGAGACTACAGGAATCTCCTTAAGTTCTTTATTCTTAGTGCTAATGATTACTGAAATCATATAAACTATTCCTTGCTTTCGTTCATAACTAGCAACTTTCATTACTGATATGAACTTCATGGGTTTACGTGGTTTATCTCCTGTAATTGTGATTATTTCCCCAGTAGGTGTCTGAATTTCTATAGAGTTTTTATCACAAAGGATTCAAGCATGGTTGGCTACTAACCAATCCATTCCTAACACAACATCGAATTCAGCTAATTTCATAGGTAATAGGGTTGCAGAAAATTTATGACTTAAAAGTTCTATTTCTACATTTTGTAAAACCTTATTTATTTTTACTGAATTCCCATCTGCCGTTTCTACTGTAAAAATTTGCCTAATGCTGGTTAAAGGTAAGTTAAGAGCTTGGCAGAATGAAGTACTAATAAAACTTTGGTTTGCACCAGAGTCAAATAATACTTTTGCGTAAATGTTGTGAACTAAGAACGTACCAGCTATCACATCCGGAATTAGCTCGGCTTCCTGAGTTGTTAACTGAAAGGCTCGAACATTTTTCTTGGTAGCTCCATCTGCTGGCTTGGCTTTATTGTCTGCTGGTTTAACCAATTTAGGACATTCTGTTTTGAAATGCCTCGCTTCCCCACAGTTAAAGCAGACTATGGTTTTCTTTCTGCAATTTTCTTCACGATGTCCTACCATTTTACAAAAATTGCAGGTTACATTACATCTTCCATAATGTTTCTTTCTGCAATTTCTGCAGAACGGCGGATTTAAATATTGCCCTGTTCCTCTTCTCTTGAAGTTGCTACTATTACCCATACGAACTCCTTGGGTAATTTTCTGAACCAGTTCCTTTTTCCTGTTTTCATCTCTGGTGTGTACCAGTTCGTCAGTTAGGGTGTTAGCTAATTCCACAGCATCGTCAATAGTACGAGGTCTCGCAGCTTTAACAATATTGCGGATTTCGCTAATTAATCCCCAAATATAGCGAGAAATGAGTACCGGTTCTGGCGAAGCCAGGGTTGGTACCACTCTAGCATATTCAAAGAATGTCGAAGTATAACCGCGACAATCTACACCCGTCATACGATGATTTAGGAACTTATTTGCCATTGATCTTTTTCATATTCGGGACATAATTTTCTTTCTACAAGACTCTTAAATTCTTCCCAGTTCATGGCATAAGCCATCATTCTTCCTTTGGCTTGAAGCACTGTATTCCACCATTCTAGCGCCCCTTCTTTAAAAAGATTTGAAGCGTACATGACCTTGTCATCCTCAGCACATTTACTTATTGTAATTACTGCCTAGGTTTTCTCTAACCAACGCAGTGCAGTTGTTGCTCCTTCATTTCCTGCAAACTCAGATGGTTTACAAGCAAGAGATTCTTTGTAAGTGCAACCAGGCGTTGCAGCTTTCATTTTCTTAGGGAGCGGAGCTTGTCGTGGATTATTATCGTGATTAGTATGATTACCGCCTCCATTTACGCTATTGCTGAAGTTATCTTCAGAAATACGTTTGCTAGGAATGATTTGTTGAGGTTCGATTGGATTTCTAACAGCAGCAACTATTGCTGGAATAGCATTGGCTATTCCCTGAGCAACGATATTTTCGATATCTTGCCTATTTAGAAATTGATCTTCCGGATGTTGCTCAGATTGATTAACCTCATTAACTGGTTCATTATTAGCAGGTTCCATCTGATAATTAATATACACAGGAATTATTAACACAGAATAATTAACAATTATAAAAAGACAATTACACATATTTCACAAACATCAACATATATTTTATTATTTTATATTATTTTAGGTCTCCGTACACACTGTGTATTTTACATGAGTTTTATTTGTAGTTATTTTACATAAGTAGATTTTGCTATTATTTATTATACAATCTCTGTTTCTCCCGCACTACCACTTGTCAGCTGTCTTCCTAAAAACGATGCTCCCTTTCATCATACTTCCAAGCAATTTGTCCCCCTATCTCCTGGATTCTATTTCCCGCATCCATTAACTCTTCGCCAAAATGGCGGAGTTCTGCTAAATTCTCGTTACTCATGGGTGGATTTGGTAAGGGGTCCGGGTCGAATTGTGGGAAGAAGGTATAGGGACTGTTGAGCAGGTTTTGGAACTGCCAATCATTAGTCCACCACTCCTCCATGAAAGGTTGGGTGTGGATTAGAGGGTCTGGGATAGCTGGTTCTAGGTTTATAGGGAGTTGATTTTCAGCTGGATGAGGGTAAAGATTATTATTAACTGGCTTAATGATATCACAGCTGGACAGGATGTGATCTAATTCCTGGTGTAGTGACAACCCCTCTGTCTGTCTAGAACTCTCTCCGACTTCTTTTTCTGTTTGCTTAAAACTCTCCCTAGCTTCCATATCTACTTGATTAACATTTTCCTCAATTTCTACCCCTTTCCCTTTGTCTAAAGGTTTTTCTATTTTAGGAGTTCTCTTGGCTGGCTTTTTCCTATGTACGCGCCTCCCCCATACATATCTTCTTCTTTTCTGAGGTTTTGGCTTTTCCAGAGGTGGAGCTGAAAATTCCACTGGTTCTTCCACATCAGCGATGTAACCAGTGAAGTCTTTAGAAACTTCTATATTCACCGGGTAAAGATTGAGGTTCTGAAGGGCTTCAGATAGCTCACTCATGCTGGTGTAGCATATATGCAAAATGCATAAAATACTAAGTTATAAATTTATAAAAATTTACACAAATAAACATTCAATTATTATTGCATACCCTGAAATTAATATTTTACAAAAGATAATTATAAATTAAGACATACTAGAGTTACATACTTCTAATTTATTTTATTGTTTCTTACTACGTGATTTATTTTTAAACAAAGGTTTCTAGCTTGTAGAGGATATATGGGCTGATACTGGATCTGGGTATTTAGATTTTTGCATTTACTGCTACTGTTGCTAACATATAGAGATCAGCCCATTTTTCATCTAATTTATCTTCCCATGGTGGGTTGTTGCCTAATTTCTGGGTTTCCTGATTAACTTTTGTTTCCTGTGATTTCTTTCTTTTCTCCTGACTCTTTCTAATAATCAGACTTCTTTTCTTAGGAGAAAGTGGTTCCTCATATTGTGCCTTTCGGACAAATATTCCTTCTTCAGGATTTGCATAGGGTTTTGTTTGAGATGAACTTCCCTTCTCGTTTGATGACCTATCTAGTTTAAGATAGATGTTTGAAAGCTTTTGCTTACCCATACTGTACACAAATATTCAAATAATAAAACACATAATCACAGAATAGCAATTAGTAAAATTAAGTATTTACTAAAATACTTAATTGGCTTAAATCAGTGGCTCAAATAGTGGCTTTGATACCACCTTTTTCTGTCACAGCCCCCGACCTGGTTTGACCCGTTTTAGGAGCCGCGGGACAGAAAATCCCGTGGTATTTATTTCATTAAGTTAACAGCGGAATTTTTCTTCAGGATCTTTTTAAAAACTGAAATTTCCCGATTATTTTATTTCACAACTCGGGATAAAACCCCGGTAATTTACAATCATATGATTTCACGGAGAAATCTTTATTTTACAAAACATGTTTCTTTATTTTATATTGAGCCACTTTCTTAAGCTTGTAGTGCTACACGGCACTTTTCCTGAATCACAACAGATCACCTGAAACATGTTTGAAAAAGGTTTTGTCAGCGGGAAATACTGGTGAATCATTCAATTTATTAAAATGACACGTTTGTTATAATTTACAGTATTAAGAGAGATTACAATGTTTCCAGATATCAACCAACTACCCACGATATTTGTCACTCGACCATCCATCGGTAACCTCATTGTCCAATGGTGTCTGTGACTATGGTCATATCACTCATTGGCTAACCCATTGTCCAATAGTGACGGTTATCAAGTAATGTATACAAAACCCCACATACCGGCTGTAACTTGGTGATTACATAAACTTAATCACTGTAATTATAACCTTGAAAATAAACATGATTTTGTAAACAAATTTGATAAAAAGAGAATGACTCACATTGCAGATTTACTCGGCAGAGTGTTAGCCTACTGATTTAGCCTGATAACCTAATTTAACAATAATGCACACGAACTAGGTTAGTAACTAATACAACATTTACGATACTCACGAGATTAAACCCTCACAACGAATGACAAAGTGCAATACTTAAACATCCATCGAATTAACGACGAATGACAAAGTATAAACCCTAATTAGAGTAGCACTTAAACATCCATTGGATAGTTTCAATCGATCGGATATTAAATCGTAGCAGCGATTAAGTTAATACCCGGTATCGGAGCAGCGCCTCGCTAATTATATATAAATTTTCGACTCCAGAGTACTTTTCTTTCGTTTTTGAAAGTTTTGATCGACACCCGTGGATTATGCAAGTGACAGGCTATTTATAGGTGAAATTAAGACCTTACGCGGCCCGCGTGGCCGCCCAGTCTACAAGTAGGGTTGATTGGTCATACGTAGGTGTACCAGATGGGCGACATGTGGCACGGTTACTCTTATCCGGTCAAACCCAATGTTGACGCGGCCCGCGTAAGACAGGCTTGTCTTTTACGCGGCCCGCCTGAAACCTATTATTCTTGATTTTCTTGATTTTTGATATAGGGTAAGGTTTCAGGGTCCGGTTTTATACTTACGGGTATTTTTAGGATAATTTTGAGAGTCCTTACAATAATTATGCGTTATGGGCAACTCTAATGAAAAAAGCTATTGGAGGTAGGGGAGAAGCTCTCACATTACCGGGGAACCACCACCTCCTTCAAAAAGTGATGCAACGTTTGCACGATGGGAACAAGATGATCAATGTGTTTTTACATGGTTGATCCAAAATATTGATGCAAGTTTGGTGAATAATGTCTCGTAGTATCCAACTGCGAAGGCCCTTTGGGATGGTCTTACAGTTACATATGGTTCGGAAACAGACTCGTTGCAGGCATTTGATCTTCACAAAAGGGCTAATTCATTGAGGGAAGGGGGAGATACCTTAGAAGATTGCTGGAACAAATTACAAAAAATTTGGATGACCATCGACAGAAGAGACCCGAACCCGATGAAACACGCTGAAGATATACAAATCTACAATAACAAAATTCAAGAGCAGAGACTCTATCAGCTGTTAACGGCCATTGATGACAAGTTGGAACCAATTAAGCGGTACATCTTGAAAAAGGATCCTCTCCCTTCGGTTGAAGCCGCATATGTGACGGTACGACGAGAAGTAGCAAGACTCAATATTCTGAAACCTGTCACCACTGAAATTGACAGGCCATCTGAAATCGGTCTGGGTCTGGTAGGAAGGGAATCAACAGGAAGACCTAAAACCCGTTCAGAGCCACAACGAGGTAAAGATAAAGAAGACAAATCGAAGTTATATTGTACCCATTGTAGGTTGAAAAGACATACCAAGGAGACATGCTTCAAGATTGTTGGTTATCCTGAATGGTGGGAGAAGCCGGGGCAGGTCCCTGGCAATTTTAATCTAAAATCTAAAGCCGGGGCAGGTCCCTTCAATTCTTAATCCCAAATATTTTAGTCCAAATTGTTTTGAGTATGACAAGCAGGTCCCTGGCAATTTTAATCTAAAATCTAAAGCATATCAAACTAGTTCCTCATCTAATACTAGTTAAAAAAAAAATAGCCAAATGGATTTTTGATTGTGGAGCTACGGATACTATGACATATGATCATAAAGATATCTTAAACATGTCTCCCTCATCCAAAACTTATATTGAAACCGCAAGCGGAGAACGGGTTAAGGTCGAAGGAGGAGGTTCAATTGAATTCTCTAATAAAATGAAGCTAAACAAGTGTCTCTATATACCAACATTATCCTCAAAATTGTTCCTGTTAGCCATGTGACGAAAGAATTGAACTGTGTGGTACTAATGTATCCAACATTTTGCATTTTGCAGGACATTCGTACGAAGGAGATAATTGGGGTCCAGCTCCAAATTCTGATAAAAATCGATTTAAATATTTTGTGTTATTTGTTGATGATTTTTCTCGAATGACTTGGGTATATTTTATGAAACATAAATCGGAGGTTCCTTAAAAATTCTTTATGTTTTATAAAATGATTCAAACGCATTTCAACAAGAAAATACAAATTCTTCACTCTGATAATGGTGGAGAGTTTGTAAATCAGTCGATGAAAAATTTCTTTCAGGAAAATGGTCTCATTCATCAAACCACGTGTCCCAACACACCTCAACAAAATGGTGTTGTTGAACGAAAAAATCGAATTTTACTTGAAAAGTGTCGTGCTATGATAATTGAATCTCAAACCCATCAATATTTCTGGCCTGAAGCAATAGCAACATCCGTATATCTTCTTAATTGTCTTCCGACTCAAATTCTAAAACATAAAACTCCTTTACAAACGCTAGCGAGTCAAGTCCCTATTCCTTCTGATTTAACCCTATTACCACGTGTCTTTGGGTGTACTGTGTATGTCCATATTCCCAAGTCTGATAGGAATAAACTTGAACCTTGCGCAGAAAAGTGTTTGTTTGTTGGATACGCCACTTATCAAAAAGGATATCAGTGTTATAATCCTGTCACTCGTCGCATCCATGTTACTATGGATTGTGACTTCTTGGAGTCCGAATTTTATTTCTCCGACCAATCTAGCATTCCAGGGGAGAGAGTTAGGGAATCGCTAGATTGGTTGAGTGCCCTAAGTTGTTCTGACCAAAGTGCCGATGTTGTTCTAACAGAGCAGGTAGATGGAGCCACCGAGTCTCTCACGACCAATATAGAAAGGGCTGACAAACCAGTATACACAACCAATGAATCTACTTCGGATGATGTCCAACAAGAGGTAAATGAATCTTCTGATATCTTCTCCAATGATTCAAATAATATTAATAGTAATGATGACAGCCCAGTTCTAGAAACTGAACCAGAAGAACCCCAGTCTCGTGTCCTACCTCCAAGGAAAAATAGAGGTGTGCCAGCGGACCGACATTCACCAGAACATGTGTCTCGATCCTCTAGGTACCCGGTGAATGTAGACAGGGGGAGAGTTGCTGATATTGCAAAAGCTTTCTTGGCCACATTACTTTCAGAAAATATTCCAAACAGCTCAAGAAGCAAGTAAGAAGATTGAATGGCAAGAGGCCATGAATACAAAATTGAAAGCCCTTATAAAAAATGGCACATGGGAGAAGTGTGTGTTACCTGTAGGGAAGAAACCAGTTGGTTGCAGGTGGGTGTTTACCATCAAGTATAAAGCTGATGGAACGATTGAAAGATACAAAGCGAGGTTGGTAGCTAAAGGATATACCCAAACATATGGCATCGACTATTCTGAAACTTTTTCTCCGGTTGCCAAAATCGATACCATCAGGGTGTTATTTTCAATTGCAGCAAACAAAGATTGGCCACTTCACCAGTTTGATGTTAAAAATGCATTCCTACATGGGAATCTAGAAGAGGAGGTATATATGGAAGCACCGCCGGGTTTTTCCGATGGTTTTAAAAAAAATGAGGTGTGCAAGCTCAAAAAGGCTTTATACGGGCTCAAACAATCTCCGCATGCGTGGTTTGGAAGGTTTACTATGGCTATGAAGCGATATGGGTATAAAAAAAGGTAATGCCGATCATACCTTATTCTTAAAGAGGAGGGGAGATTTAGTTACCTGCCTAATAATATATGTTGATGACATAATTATAACAGGAAGTGATGAAGAGGAAATCGTTTTACTTCAAAAGAATCTCTTTAAAGAATTTGAAATAAAGGATCTTGGAGGGCTAAAGTATTTCCTAGGGATTGAAGTTCTTCGGTCAAAGGAAGGAATTTTCATTTCTCAACGGAAATATATACTGGACTTGTTGGCAGAAACAGGTATGGTGGATTGCAAACCAAGTGACACTCCAATGATAGTAAATCAAAAACTCAAGATTATTGAAGGGGCTGAGCTAGCAGATCGTGAAAGGTACCAAAGACTGGTAGGAAAGCTAATCTACTTGGCGCATACCAGACCAGACATTGCCTATGCTGTTGGGGTCGTAAGTCAATTCATGCACCAACCTCAGTTAGAACATATGGAAGCTGTTATGAGAATTATAAGATATCTTAAGGGTACTCCAGGAAGAGGTATAGTGTTCAAGAACAATGGACATCTGGATGTTAAAGCTTTTACTGATGCGGATTGGGCTGGAAATCCGAATGATAGAAGATCTACTGCAGGATTTTTTACCTTAGTTGGAGGAAACCTAGTCACTTGGAGAAGCAAGAAACAGAAGGTAGTGTCTCTATCAAGTGCAGAATCAGAATTCAGGGGTATCGTTAAAGGGATCACATAAATTCTTTGGCTTAAAAAATTGATGAACGAGATTGGTTTTCCTCTAAAGCTCCCAACTCAGTTAATGTGTGATAACAAAGCTGCAATTAAAATTTCAGAAAATCTTGTCCAGCATGACAGAACGAAACACGTCGAAATAGATAGACACTTTATAAAAGAAAAATTGAAGATGACACCGTGGAACTTGCTTTCATAAGGTCTGAAGAGCAGTTGGCAGATATTCTTACGAAAGCGGTTGCAACAAAAACATTTGAAGTAATGCTGTGCAAGTTGGGTATTGGAGATCCCACTACACAACTTGAGGGGGAGTGTTAGAATATTCTAGGCCTATAATTGTCTACAATCAAGGGAGAAGATCACGTAATAAAGGGACAATATTTTCCATGATTAGTTTTTCCATGTTTAGATTATTTTCCCTCTTATTTAATTCCTTCTCTCGTACGTATTTTGAGATATAGAAAAAAAACAATTTCCTTTCTTTCTCTTTTACCTCTCATCAACTCATACATATTATTTTTAAAATATTGAAGTTGAATCGAATAATATTATAATAATGATAAGAAAATAATGAGAATCTTAAGACGAAGCCATTTTGGGAATTTCGATCATACTAATATGATGACCTCCCAAAGAATCTTGAAAGAAAAATGCTGTGAGACCTTGCTCAAATATACTTTTATGTTGCTATTTTGTTTACTATTAACGTGGAACCTTGCTCATATTCACTACATTTTTTTGTGGAGCATTGCTATGTTCGGCTAGGAAGCATTATACCAGGGCCGGCCCGTAGGGGGTGCGGGGTGGGCGATGACCCAAGCCCCAAACCCTCCGAGGGCCCAAATCTTTTACGTTTGTATAGAATTTACGCTGTACAAGATCTAATATATATGCACTAAATCATGAGATAGAATAATGAGTATTTATACTAGTGGTTACTGTCTTGCTTAAACAATAAGGAGACCCGGGTTCTAATCTAGGCATCTCCAAATTCTTTATTTTAGCTTATTTTTTGGTTTTTTTTTTGTTGGTGGCATTTAATGCTTAATTTTGTCAACTAGATTTTACCCTTTAATTAATAAATTACTTCCTAAACTTAGCTAAAAATAATTATTTAAATTACATGCACACATAAATTTTAGTGCTTGATAAGTTTATATTAAATTGAGATTTTCGAACAGGGCCTACGGGTCCGTATATTTCCGGATAAACCAGTTACAGTAACGCCCGCAGAAACACGTATGGGTTCAGGTAAAGGCTCTCCCGAATATTGGGTAGTTGTTGTTAAACCAAGTCGAATCCTTTATGAAATAGGTGAAGTAACAGAAAATATAGCCCGAGGGGCTATTTCAATAGCAGCGTCCAAAATTGCCTATATGAGCTTAATTCATCACTTTGGGATAAAAATGATAAAAAATAAATAGGCCTTAAAAATAGTGGGTGCAGATTTCTTTTTTTTTTTTAACAAATAATATTTATCTTGCACATGGCCAAAATTTTGTTTGTGATTTTCGGAGACGCTACATTATACAATGGCAATGGGGATGAAAGTGGCAATTGCCAACAAGTGTGGAAGTGTTAGCCGTTCTAAATAAGGTGAATATACAAGGAGGAGAGGATAAATGGATGTTGAAGTCGGATACAACAGGCGCATCTTCAGTGAGGTCATGCGAAAAAAGAGCTAGCGGGCAATACATGTCGATGAGGAGTTTTGGTTCGAATAATTGAGTTCCATTAGCAGTAAACTATTTTATTGGGAGAGCAATGCAAAACAGAATTCCGACTGATGAAGGTTTGGTAAGAAGAGGTATGTTAAATTAAAATGTATTATATATGTTCGAATTGTGGCATACCACATCTTGGTATCATATTTGGTTGCAAAAGCATTTTGGTGTTCATCTTAATGAGTAACGTGGTGAGGGTGAGACTACACACTATCTTTTTTTTTAATTACCAATACACAATAACATACCTAGTATATTCCATAAACAAGAAAGTTATGAGTTTAAATACATATACAACTAGTTTTTTTATTTACCGCGCTTCGCGGCGGAGGTTTAGTCGTTTCCCCTACATTACATGACAAAAGCTTTGTCGTTACCGGTGTGGAAAACGATTGGATTCGTTATGGCACCACAGCGATAACATCATTGGCTATAACTTATAATAAAAAAAAATAACTTCGTTTTCAAACTTACACGACACAAAAATATTTAATTCACAGGGCCGTCTCCGAAAATCACAAAAAAAAAAAAAAATTGGCCCTGGTTGAGATAAAAAATTTGGGCCCTATTCGCAAATCTTCATATAATATAAACTCATCAATCATTCAATAAATATATAAATACTAAAAACCCATAATACTACGATAATTGTTATGAAATACTACGACGTTTTGTTTCTTTTCCCTGATCTAGCATGCCCTTATTTTTGTTTAGACTAGTCACTTGGGCTTGTTAATTGGGTCATTTTTTAAAACTTTTAAACAGGCCCTTATTTAAAAAACTTTAGGTCTTTTACTAGACTCTTATTTATTTTTTCGGGCCCTCACAAACACCTCCTGCACCCCTGATAGACGGCCCTGTTAATTCTAAATATAACTTAGTTTTCAAATAAAAAAGAAAGTCACTTTTAAAAATACTAATACATTCATCTATTAAAAAAAATCATTTTCTAAACTTACTATCAAATTCACCAATAAACAACTACTGTTCATGATGAGTTTCATTTAATATATATAATATAATATAATATTGTAGTGGAGCCCTACCTTTTAATTAACTAAAAATTATTATTTTATTATATAATGTATGCATCGAAAGATTGTATATATTAATAACTAGGTTATACTCCTCTGTATACACGTGTTGAATAATAAAAATAGTTTATTTGTAGATAAGACAAGTAGACGTACATGATAGTCATTCCACAAGTTTGTAATATTTTACACATAGTAATTAATACCCAACCCACTTGTAAAGTGCTTGTCGCGGTAATCAATTCTTTAAGAAACTTTTTAATTATTTTTATACCGTTAGCCAATGAGGTAACGAAATAATGAAATAATTTTCATTAAATACATCGGAGAATCTACGACATATTTGACTATGTTTAATTGTATCTATATTTTGTTATGTTTAATCGTTATCTATATTGTTGAATATTTTTAATCAAAGTACAATACATTTATTTGTTAATGATAACAAAGTTGAACGAAAAATTGTCATATGGTAATTGTAGTTGTACATAATAACAATTAAACAAAATAGAATATTTTTAATTGTAGTAAAATATATTTATTTGTTAATGATAACAAAATTGAACAAAAAATTATCATTGTGGTATTTGTAGTTAAATATAATCACGATTAAACAAAATAGAGGTTACATGTAGTATAGTTATCCATATTAATTGTAGTTATCCATATAATAAATTAATATTTTATTGAGGTAGCATAAGGAATTGTCATGTAACATTTATTGGAATGGTTTATTAGAATTTAGACAGAAGATTGGATAATATTAAAATTAAAATTGAGAGAATTTATAATAAATAATAATAAGGATAACAAAATTATTTTTAAATAAAAAAAAAGTAAAATTATAAGATTGAAGAAAAGATTACTATGTGACATTAATTGAAGTTTTTTTTATTAATATTTAGACTTGTATCTCAGTTAAAAATAAAAATACACCTCAAATAAATAGAAAATCGAAAATATGGATGAAGTTAGTTAGCTAGATTCATTTTGAAAAAAAAGTACAAATTATAATCTGGCGAACAAAATTTTTACATTTTGGATGTACGTTATAAATTATAATTCCATCCAAACACATACACTTTAAAGAAACAGATGGTTTCTTGTTGGTAATACAAGGATTGAACTCATGACCTCTTGTTGGTAAAGAGGGGGGTTTACCACTCCACCAGCTTTCGTTTTCTTACTATAGCGTTGTTATAAAATACTAATTAAAAAAAAAACATTAAGATTCAAGGGCCTAGACTCGTTCAATATCCCCCCCCCCCCCCCCCCACACACACACACACACAAACCCCAAGCACTAATGGCATTAAATAAAAAAAATTGTTTTTTTCTGGAAGAAGAAAATATGGGCTTGACTACAATATCTTGAAGTCTTTTACGGGTAGCTACTGGTCACTTGATAGGACACTTTCTAATAGTCAACCGATGCTTGCTACAAATTCAATACAATCTGTCACACATCCCTCACATATACGCATTCTCTATTTCTTTACGAGTATAGATCCTTGGCGTAGATCAACGACGTTTATGCCTTTTCACGCCATACACATCACATCGTCAACTGTGTTATGAGTGGTATTTATGAATGGAGGTGCAATTCTCCACTGGTGTTGTGAATAATCGTGTCAACGTGACGCGTTATAAATGGGGTGGCATATAGCCTTTGAACCCCAAAGGCATTATTTAAATTATATTTTATTTAAAAAATATATTTTACCCCATATATATATAAACTCAGCACTTTTCACCGTATTCACGGCAAAATGTCATAATTAGTTTGGTTTTTTTAACTTTCCTTTTGTTATTTTTATTTATGTTGTTTTTTTATTTAAATTATGTAACCTTTTTTTATTTAGGAATTTTTATATTTACATTTTCTAATCTTTTTTTATTATTGTTAATTATTATATAGGTATTTAAAAAAATTAAATACACATTTTATATAAAAATAATAACAAAAAATAGGTGACACGTGTCGAATAACGCCACTGTTCCACACTCCGCGTTTTGGCACAACGCCTCGTTTCTGACGCATGTTGACGTGTCATCCACATGTCAAATAACGCCCACTTTTTATGCCCCTCAACACCGTATAGTCTAAGAGTAACATCTTATTTACAGGTAGCTATGCCGGCAAAAAAACAACCATGGAGGGAAGTTCATACTTGTTCGCTCGTATCAATGAACTTATATGAGAAACAACTACGCAGATAAGCGTTTGGAGCGAAGAAGGATATGTATATACGAATAAATTTGGTGAAGTTTTTTTATATAACATATAAAACTCATTTGCTTACACATAAATTACAAATAATTATGTGTAATATATTAACATGAATGTGACTTTACTTTCAATAAGTAATTAAGTACGACGTAGTCTGGACAGATCTTGGCTAGGGCCGCCGTTTAGGCGGTGTGACATTGGGGTTCAAAAAAAAATAATAAGTACGACGTCATTTTACTTTTAATACTTTAGGACAAACACAGGACTATGACAAAGTGCTATCATTATTTAAGAGAAGTGAGTTCACTTTCACCCCTATTCAATTCGCAAAAATGATAAAAATTAATACATTTTTTTGTCACAAAAGTTAAAGTTGTAATGAACAAATAAAAATCAAAGGCGTAATTAATAAATAAATTTTGCTCGTGGTTGGTGGCCATGAGCCACAAAAGTTTCCATACTTCTTAGAAATAGTCCGCGGAGCGTGGCGCCTCCTAGATGGATGTTCGGGTTCAATTGATGGCAATAGAAAACCTCCGCAAGTCCCATTATCACGCGTGACAAGATGGAAATCAGCTTAGTGAACAAGGAGCGTGACCGTAGAAGGAAGGAGAAAGAGAAGCTGAATTTCTTGGGCAGTGTGGGGGTTCATGTGAGTTCACCGTCGCAAGTGATATGGGTTCACTTGGGTTGAAATGGGTGGCATGCTATAATTGATTGATAATATGGGTTCACACGGGTCGGAACATTTATGCCCCGTCCACCCTAACTACATGTTATTATCTTTGAGTTTTAATAATTCTATTTTTTAATTATAAGTCGATATTTGACTTGTTCAAAAATAAAATCACAATCACACAACATATATCTCTCTCTATCTTCACTAATATGTGTAAGGGAAGCATCATTCGAGAAGAAAGTTAATCGAGAAGAAAGTTAACGTGAGAAGAAAAATAACAGATGGTGTAATGATAAACACTAAATAATTTATAATTCCTTCTATTATTTATCTCTCTCTAATTTATTAGTCAAAACAATTTATTATATAAATATCGAAATTTATTATACACTTTATTCTATACATATCGAAATTTACTTACACAAATCAAAATTTTATCCTTCACGTAAATTAGATTTGTTTTAAAAAATATCTTTTTAAAATAAGTTACTAATTTAATTTAATTAGCTAATTCAAAGTAATGCATATTATACAATAAATTAATCAGTTATATAAATATGAACTTACAATAACATTAAATACATATATTAAATAAAATATTTTTATTAATTTAATCTTGTATTCTTATAAAATATTTTTTCTCATTTAAACCCAAGATGTGTAAATCAACATCTTTATTGCATTGTTAACAACAGTTTACTATATTTATTTCATTATAGATTTTTACTAAACATTTTGCTTCACTATGTTTCTTTTTCCGTCGCGTCATTTAAGGCTCATGGTATTGCGTAGGGATAAGCAAATGGTACCCGGTACCGGTATTTACCTGTTTTTACCCTCAAATACCGGTACCGAACCGTACCGTACCGGGTATATTCGGTACCGATATCTACTTTTGGGGATTTTCGGTACCGATACTTTCAGTTCCGGTACCAGTTCGGTACCGAGCTCATCCCTAGTATTGCGTTCATTAAAAAAAAACTATATGTCAAATCATACATGACCAATTCATAACTACAAGCACATGCTAAATCTCACGAACAATGACGAAGCTTGAGATTTTCGACCCGGGGGAGGGGGTCGAAGACGTATATACCAAAAATTTCTATAAAACCGGGGGGGGGGGGGGGGGGGGGGTAAAAAACGTATATACCAAAAAATTTCTATACGAAAACTACATACTCTACACTACTGAGTGAAAAGTTCGGGGGGTCGGCCGCCCCCACAAAGCTACACCCCTGCTCACGAACACTCACATCTTAAACAAAACCTTCAATCCAAATCGTACCTTAATCGTATATCATAACCGAACCAACTTCAAACCACACAAAGCAAAACATAAAATGACTAAGCTTCCACTACATACCCAAACATCATTGACTCCATCGGTGTTTGTCGAGAGGGTTGGTTGGGTTTTGACGTTGTCATGTTAATAATACTATTAGTTTAACGATTTGTGTAGTGTACCGGTTTCATTTGTATATTAGCTGCTTTCAACAAGTAATATCTAGTACCATGGGTTTAGTGGTACAAAATAGTTTAGATATAAGTGGCCTACACTTGGACAAAAAAATATTTGACATTTATGTGAGTTGATAAAATCTGATATGATCCGAAGTGCTAAACCAATACCACACATACATAATCAAGTCTTGAGTTTTCATGTGTTGATGAACAAGTAGTATTGGGATATTTAGCTCGTTCAATTGAATTGTTTAACTAGTTTAATTAAATAAACCGACCAATCAACTCGTTTACATCACATTTACCCCATTTGTTACAACCTATCAACTCATTTTTGGCCCTAATAACACACATAATACTTAGACTACCTGTTACGGGGCGGCATGTGAGGGCGGTATGCCCCATAGCGCCGGTGAACACCGCGACGCGCGGCGTTATGGGCCAAAAAAGAAGATCCGGCGCGATGTGTATAGCGGGGTTAAAGGGCGGTATGTGTGTGTTTGTTTGAATTTTTTTATTTTTTTTTATTTTCTGGTTTACCCCTCCATTGCTCTGTTTCTCTTTTGTTCTTTTGTTACAGGTATAGAAGAAGGAAGAACTTGGAAACGGCTGGAAAAAAAATAGGTTTTGAGTTTGTATTGGGCTGGGCTCAAAAGGTTGTTATTCTAATTTGAGTTTGTATTGGGCTGGGCTCAAAAGGAAGAAGGAAAAACTTGGAAACGGCTCCAAATTGGTTTTTTTTTTTTAAGTGTAATGTTTTTTTTAGTGTAATGTTTTTTTAATTTAATGAAATGAATTTTAATTTTATAAAGTTGGAAAAAAATTATAAAAAATTAGAAATTAATAATTGAGTAATGATTAGACGGGGGCTTTATGACTACGGGCTTAAATGCATAACGCCCCATAACGCCTACCCGCACACGTGGTGCGCCACATGTCGCATAACGCCCACAAAGGGGCTTTATGACTACGCATGGCCTTAATCCTATCCATTTACAAGAGTTAATTACACAAATGGGTCCTGTGGTTTATACCTAATTTCGCCTTTGGGTACTAATTTTTTTTAACAGGTTTAGGTTCTATGGTTTCAATTTTGTAACACATTTGGGTACTAACACCAAAATTAGTTAATTAATGACTAAAATACCCTTACATTTTTTTTAAGTTTATCAATGTAACACATTTGGGTACTAACAACTAATTTTATTTAAGTTTAAATCAATTTTACAAAATCTATTTATTTTTTTATTTTCATCTTTTTATTATATCTCTTAAATAGATTTTGTAAAATTGATTTAAACTTAAATAAAATTAGGTGTTAGTACCCAAATGTGTTACATTGATAAACTTAAAAAAACGCAAGGGTATTTTAGTCATTAATTAACTAATTTTGATGTTAGTACCCAAAGGTGTTACAAAATTGAAACCATAGAACCTAAACCTGTTAAAAAAAGTTAGTACCCAAAGACGAAATTAGGTATAAACCACAGTCCACAGGACCCATTTGTGTAAAATGGTCCAAAACCTCTCAATCCCCCACCCCCTTTCTTCTTCTTCCCTCTCTGCAACCTCTACTGCAATGGCGTCTTCATCTCTCTCCACAGTTATCCTACGCACTCCACACCTCACTACCACCACCACTCTTCTCCACCAAACACGCTCTCAAATTCAACCTCCACCACCGTTCCACACTTCTCCGTCCAATCGCCGCAACCGCCACCGATGACAAAGTCGTAACCCTAGGCGACAAAATCTCAAACCTAACCTTAAGCACAATCCTTAGTAGAATACCTTCAGGACAAGCTCGGCGTCATCGTCGCATCGTTCGCTCCGGCCGACGTCGTCGCCGCTCCGGAGTTCGATGTTGTAATCGATGATGTTCCGAGTAATGCGAGAATTGCGACGATTAAAGCGGTTAGAGGCTTGATGAGTTTAGCGCTTAAGGAGGCTAAGGAGTTAATTGAAGGATTGCCGAAGAAGTTTAAGGAAGGTGTTAGTAGAGATGAAGCTGAAGATGCGAAGAAACAGCTTGAAGAAGCTGGAGCGAAGGTTTCGATCGTTTAGATCTGGAATTTGTTCTAAGTTCTCGTGTTTAGATGATTTATTATTGATACGTTGTGTGTTGTTAGTTGTCCGGTTTTTGTGTGTCATAGAGAGAGGAGAGAGAGAGAAGAGAGAGACAGAGGGGTGTTTAGAGAGAGAGTGTGTGTGCAGAGTGTGAGGGGTGTTACATCTTTATATATTATATAGATTTTCTATATAATGACCATTTTGCCTATGAGGAAAGGATAAAATAACAGGATTTAATTTTAGAAATATGACTGTGTTAGGATCTGAGGTTGTCATGATTGTGTTTGTTTGTCATAATTGAACAAATGAATGAATGTAAAATGGGATTAGATGCAGCGGAAATGGAAACAAACTTTGTAAACACAATCAAAGGAAAATAGTTTTTCGTAAACACAGGCTTCTCATTAGTCGAAAGATTACAATCAAAAGATTACATGCATGCTTACATACTAAAACTCCCCCTCAGCATGAGCTCAATGGTTGATCGTACAAGATGACTGGATTGAAGGAGAAAACTCCTTAAATAGAACAGTGCAAACTGTTCTATTTATAGTACAGATCAAACCACTGAAGCATCTTAGCTGACGTCACCATGAAAGTGACATCTAACAGCCTAACAACCTAAAGGACTGTTACATACAACTACTGATGACTAAACAACTGATTACAAGAAAACGACTAAACATACGTGAACTACTGCTTCACTTTCCACTGTTGTAGTCTAAGCACTGATGTTGGACATCAGTGCTTTCTTCAAAGGTGATCAGTCCTTGAATGAACAGCACTTTGGTCTTCAGCAGTACTTAGGAGACATCAGTAGATAGAGCTTCAGTACTTTAGCAGCATCAGTCTTTAAGAGCAGCAGTTGTTGTAAGAACATTTCTTTAGTGCATCAGATGTTAGAGCCACTGTCAAGGGGAAAACTTTAGTGCAAACAACTGCTTATTTTGAATCCACTGTTCTGAACCAGTTTTGGCTTTTATCATCTGTTCCGCTGGTAGGGTACAATCCCAACAATCTCCCCCTGGAACAGATGGTGCCAAAACCCTTCATTATTCTTGGATCTTTATTGTCTCATAAGGAGTTCTCTAACTTGACCTTTAAACTGTAGTTCGAACTTCATGGAGTCCTCATCATTTTCATCCTTGCACAATGTAAGTTCAAGGAGATCCTGTAGATCTTCAACACCCAGGCCAAGTGCTTGTTCCCTTGATATGTACTTCACTTCACCACTGGACTTGAGCAGAGTCAATACGTGGGTCTTTTGATCAGACATCCACTTTTGTATTTTTGAGCCTAGTGGGTTTCTTGGGAGAGTCTTTATTTTAGATGAGTTTGGAGATGGGGGCCTGTTCAAAACATTTTTGGATATAACTTGAAGAATTTCTGAGCTTTCATTTTCTAATGCCATTGTTTTGATGGCTTCTTTGAAATACACAGCTTCTTGTTTCTTTTCTTCTGCATCAGTCAGCTTTTGCCTCTTCTTTTGGTTTAACACAATGACATAGGTATCTGATGATGTGAACATTGGTTCAGAAGTGTGAACCTGCTTCTTTGATTTTTCAATGGCTTTGTAATCAGGTTTCTTTGGAAGACTAGGATCTGTTTCTCTCCTTTTTCTCAGTCTTTCATAAGCCTCATCAGTGTACTGCTTTGTCCATTTTGCTATTGCTTTAGCAGTTCCAACCTTTCATCAACCAATTCTTGCTTCTTTCTTTTATACTCCAATGTAAGATCATCAATTTTCTTTTTGTATTTGCTCCAATTTGGTGCTGACTTTTTCATGCCTGGATCTCTCTTTATTCTTTCAATTATATTCAATTATGCTTTTAGAGCAACCAGAGGCCAGTCTTGGAACTAGGGCTGTAAACGAACCAAACGTTCGGCGAACAGTTCGTGAACCGTTCGGCGGGAAGTTCGTTTGTGTTCGTTCGTTTATTAAACAAACGAACACGAACAAGAAATTTCGTTCGTTTAGTTAAATGAACAAACATGAATAGAGATCGCGTTCGTTCGTTTATATTCGTGAACGTTCGGTAACGTGTTCGCTTGTGTTTGATAGTTCATTAATGTTTTGAACTTTTATATTTATTTAAATATATCAAAATTCTGACAAATTAAATATTTAATAAGTGTCAATGTATTATATATTCTGTTCATGAACGATTGTTTGTGTTTGTTTATTTCCATTTGTGTTCATGAACATTAGTTTGTGCTCATTTGTGTTTGCCAATGTTCGTTGCCTAAAATTAACAAACAAACACGAACAAGTTCATTTCCTTAACAAACGAACACAAACATAAAATCTCGTTCGATAAGTGTTCGTGAACGGTTCGTGAACACATATATTTTTTAACAAACGAACACGAACAAGGTCTCGTTCGTGTTCGTTCGGTTCGTTTACAGCCATACTTGGAACTGTTCAGCAGTGGCAGGGTAGAATTCCTCACTCAAAATTAGCTTGATGAGGTCTTCTTTTAGATCTTCCTACAAATCAGCTTCTGGAGGCAAGTTAGACATTTCTTTGCTCAGGTCTCTTGCATAATCTTCTAATTGTTTAACTTCAGTGAGCAAAAACTGTGTATAGCTTGAAACATCATTGTCACTTTTCCCTTGGCATTCAAGTCTGGCTCTAGTATCGGCTTGCCTGGCTTTGAGTTTTAAATACTCATTCATATTGGTTGAATCTCTATAACCAACTAGAGAAGGGAACTTCCTTTTTGAAGGATCATTCACCAAGTAGAACTGCCTCATTTCGTTTTTGACTGCTTGCAATTCTAGTGGATAACTGGTAGCTACTGGTACAACATCATTAGGATCATATCCTTGAAGTTCTATTGGATCTTTAATTGGATTGACCAATTTTGGAGGAATGAAAGGTTGAGGCTTAATGACATTATAAGGAGCAGATGAAATAGGAACAGGTGCTGGTATATCATCATCATGCACCTGGAATTTCCTTTTTCTGGTATACACCTTTTTAGGAGAAGGTGTTTTTGTTTCAGTCTTTGGTGCAAAAGGAACAATGGCTTGTGAACAGACATTTGAGGTCATAGGTGATTGACTAACAGTTGTTGAAACAACTGGTGTTTCAACCACTGTTGTTATTACAACAGTAGATGTATCCACTGTTGTCTTCTGCTGTTCAGCAGGTGGTTTTGTGATGGTGGTTTTGCTTGTATTGTGACAGTGGTTGTAGTGAGGATTTTAGTGGTAGGTGGCTGACTAACAGTTGTTGAAACAACTGGTGTTTCAACCACTGTTGTCATTACAACTGATGATGTGTCATCAGCTGTCTTCTGCTTTTTGGCAGGAAGCTGTTGTAGTGGTGATGGAATTTTTGGTGGGGCAGTGGTTGATGAATAGTGTGTTGAAGTGGTAGTATTGGTGGCAGTTGTTGGGATAACAACTGCTGAAACCACTGAAGTACCAACAGTTGTTGATACAACAGGTGTTTTAACAACTGTTGGTTTGGAGGTTTGATGTGAGGAGTTTTTGGGAGTTTGGAGAGTATGTTTAGTGATTCTGGAAGGTGTGGATTTGGGTTGCCTCACTTTTCTAGTGGGATGTCTTCTTTGTGGCTTAGGATTTTCTTCATCCTTGGGCTCTGAAGTACCCTGAACTTCCATATCCATAAAAACTTTCTTCTCCTGCTCAAACCTTGATTTACCCTTTGCCTCCATGTCCTTTTTCAGCCTTGTCTTTTCATCAGCTAAGGCATTTAAGGTTACATCAACCTTCTTGGAACCATCTAGCTTAGGGATGTCTGCTAGCATATTAGAATTGTCTGGTGCAATGTACAACCCATCTTCATATCCCTTTTTCTTTAACTGCTTCATTTTCCCCCCCTTTTTGGCATCAGCTGGTGGTGGGTTGTCTACAAAAATGATATAGGGAGGAGCAGTGCCAGTGGTGTTCAGCAAGTGGGCCTTGATTGCCTTTATGTCTGCTTGTGTATCTTTGAACCTAGCTTCCATTATATTTCTGATCTTTTGAACTTGAATTTCATGTTGCTGATCAGCATACCGTCTTTGTTGAATGAGTATAGGTTGAAACAAACTCCAGAGCTCATTTGGAGTAGGAACAGATGAAGAAGCATATGTTTGAGTTGGTGCAGCAGTGGATGGTACCTTTTGTGCTTTCAACAACTGTTGCAGCATGACTTTGACTTCTGCAACAGATGTATCAAGTTTGTCAACTATGTCCGTCAATTCTCGGTACATTAAACCATAACCCAACTTAATGGGATCATCCGATTTCCCACTGGCAGTGGTTGTATCAGTGGTTGACTTAGGGAAAGTTTCCCAAAAATCATCCACTGATGCCCCTTTTTCTTGGTACTGGGGTCTTCTATATTCAAAAGAGGTCACCAGTGTATATTGTATATTCACCAGTTGGCATTATGGTTCCCAAAGAAGATATTGCCTTCAAGGAAGTCTTAGGGATGAAACTATTGTCCAAGTGTAAACCAGTGGGTTCAACACTTGTAGTAGCTGCTTCACTTGAACTACCACCAAGAGTTACATGTAACTCAAGGGGTGTAACCTCCTCAGTTGTTGGTGGGTTAGCAAAGATAGGAAGCCCAGACTCAGTCACTTGTGGATGCATACTCTCAGTAATAGGTGGTTGAGAGGAACTATTTTCTGTCTGAGCTATATCAAGTGCATCCAACAAGGGCAGTATTTGTGATGGAATTTGGGTAGTGAGTAGAGGTGTAGAAAGAGAATTTGCTCCGGGAGCTTGGCTGTGGATGATGGAATCAAGTGATTCCAGAGCATCATAATGTGGTGTCCCTGTTGATACAACCTGTTCTTTTTTAGAAGAAGCAGGAGGAGTTTGAGGCTCAGGTTGAGATCTTTCATCCAACTGCTGTGAGGAAGTAGCAGCAGTGGTTATTGGTGACTTTGGTGTTGTCACTGGCAGTTGCTCTGGGATCTCATCTTCCAGAGTTGCATTTTTAGTAGGTTTGGGGGGCTTTTTGGATTTTTTTTTTTTGTTTTTTTTTTTGTTTTGGTCTTTTGGTGGATTTAGGTGTGGGTTTCACAGCAGTAGGTTTGCTGCTATGATCACCTTGAGCAGTGGGCTCAGCAGCAGGTGCCTGAGGAGCAGTGGTAGCTGCTAAAGTCTGCTTAGGAGCCTCTGCTTGTGTTTTGGAAACTTTTGATAGCCTTGTAAATGTTTCAGGTGTTAGGCCATTTATTTGACAAGGTTCTCCTTGAATAAGGACATGACCATCATCTTTTGAGAATTTCTTTTGAAAATAGTAGCTCAAAAACCTTGGAAATAGCAAAAAATGATTTTTATCAACATTTTTAACCAGATCATTGAAGATCTCCTGAGAGTAGTTAAAATTTTCCTCATTCAAAATAGCATAACCCAGGTATTGAATCTTCAATGGTATTTCATTGAAAGCAGTGGTTTTATTTGACACACACATAAGGAGGGTATGAAATAAAAACCTTGTGGCAGGAGGAAAACTGCCCTTTTGTAAAGTATCTTTTTTCATCTCCTCTTCATACCCCCTTTCAAGAAAGTCAGTTTGATACTCTGTTTTAGGGAAATAATTTTTACCTTGAAGATCGTCGAGTTCAAGCACTTCCGAGATGGTTTGTGGTGTTATTGTAACTGGAACACCCTTTATGGAAGAATTAATAGCTATGGGAGTTTTATCTTGAGATTCAAGTTTAGCATTTTTCCAAAATTCTTGCTGGGTTTCCTGGTAAATTGTGGCATCATAGGTCAACAAGGTTTTTACTTTGAAGACGAAAGAGCGTCAATGACGGAGTCGAAAGTGGTGGTATGTAGGCCTGGCAATTCTGACACGAACACGATAACACGACACGAACCTACACGAAGTTAACAGGTTTCGTGTTTGACCTAAACAGGTTTCGTGTTTGACCTAAACAGGTTTCGTGTCTAAACAGGTTGACATGATAAGACCTGTTTAAATTTCATGTCTAAACAGGTTAAACCCCGTTAACCTGTTAAGACCCGTTAGTGATCTGTTTATAATTTTAAATTTAAAAAATACATCAAATATGTGGGGTGGGGTGGGGACATGTGGAATCAGAATGTATACCCAAAATTTTGAAATTCATTTTCCTTCACTTCACGCTCTAAAATAACCAAACCGTAATTTCCTAATTCAGTCGCCGCTCATCCCTTCGAACTTCAGTCCCCGCTCATCCCTTCGAACTTCAGTCGGTCATCCCTTCAAACTTCAGATGCCGCTCATCCCTTCGAACTTCAGTCGCCGCTCACCCCTTTGAGCTTCATCGCCGGCCATCCCTTCGACCTTCATCACCGGCCATCCCTTCGAACTTCATTGCCGATCATCCCTTCGATATGCCAGCCCCATTTATCTGTTAGTATTCAACTTTCTCAAGCTTTTTATATTTAAGTGTATATTTAGAACAGTAAAAGATGTTTGGATTTGTGTATTTTAAATGATTATCATTGTTTAAAGTTAGGATAGTTGGGTAATCCAGATTTTTCTCAATGATTAGCTATAATCACTTTCAAAGCATATCCAAACATCCCTGAAGTGTCATGCTAATAGTTCTTTTTTAGTAATTTCATTTCTAATATATTTGTGTGAAATCACTTATTCTTGTAAATTACAGTGTAGCATTATCATTTTGGCAAGAATGATGGTTAATTTTTAATAAATAGTTCAATATGATGGTTCAAAGATTCAGTTGACCATTTTCAAATTCAAGATTTTGACTTCCTTTACATTGACAATACAAAAACTTTTGGTTTGTTGCATGTGTAAGAAGCATTATCTTCTCAGATATTAAAACCGATTTTGATGTTGAAATGTAGTCTATCTACATCATTGTGCATCTAACTTATTTTTAACATTGTCATAAATGCTTCTCAGTGAAATGGCTAGTACCGGATTAGCAAGCACGTTATCCCCAAGCGTTGGAAATTTAGGACGTCTTCGCACAGTGTAAGTTTATTAAATGTATCTCTTACACGGTATATTCGAATTTCTTCATTTATTAGGTTTTCTAAATTAGTCAAATGATGACCGTATTTTGTAATTAAAATCCATTTCTTATAGGTTACTACAGAACAATGCATTATCAGGTCCAATCCCAGTTGAAATTGGAAAACTTACAGGACTAGAAACTCTTGATTTATCAAGTAATCAATTTGTAGGCGAAATCCCAAGCTCATTGGGATCTTTAACTCGTCTAAGTATTCTGTAAGTTTTCGCTAAAGTTTCCCTTCATGATTTTCTTTTTTTATTCACATCGCGTGTCTAATATTTTTACAATTATAAAAAAGTTAGATATCCCGCACTTGCGAGAATGGCAAGAGACTTTTTGACCATTCCGGTATCTACTGTCGCATCAGAGTCTACATTCAGTGCAAACTGAAGAGTACTTAATGAACATCGAAGTTCACTTAGCAAAGATACAATTGAGGCTCTCATATGCACAAAAGATTGGTTATTTGGAGATTATTGTAATGTCTTTTCTCTTGATTTTTCTATGTTTTTTTGCATGGCATTCTATTAATGTTATTATGTATATTTGTTTGTACTTTGTAGGTTCGAACCAAGTTAGTGTAGATGAGATCATAGAAGATATAATGTCGCTTGGCATTAGCCGTGAATCAGATGCTTCAAATTCTGTGAACAAGTAGTGTTGCTTGTTAAAAATCAGAGAACATCCTAAGGTATCCACTCCAAATGCTTCAAGTAGTGTTGCTTGTTAAAAATCAGAGAACATCCTAAGGTACCCACTCCAAATGCTTCAAGTAGTGTTGCTTGATAAAACTATATGAATGAGGTTATGCCAAATTGTCCATGCCTAATACGACTGTAATTATTTGTGTGTAGGTTTGATTATTTGGAATTGAAGATCTTGAGAAAGAAAGACACATGGGAACTTGAATGTTGACACTATTTGGATGTTATGATTAGACTTTTATGGATTTCGTTTTAAGTTTGTTAAGACATTATGTATTTATGCATGTTTTATGACTTTTGTGAACCTTTGGCGACTAAATTTTCACTAAACAGGTTCCTTAATCGCTAATTTCAAATATGGAATACCAGGTCATGTTCGTGTCTTAACAGATCGTATTTGTGTCTTAAACAGGTCATATGATATGTTGGTAACATTTTCGTGTCTTAACATGTCATTTCGTGTAACCTGTTTATTAATAGGTTCGTGTTCGTGTTTGGAAAATCTGACACGATAAGATTTCGTGTCGTGTTCGTGTCTTATCGTGTTTGTGTCTTAACAGATATGGGTTGACCCGATATGCCAGCCCTAGTGGTATGACTTGGTTTTTCAAGGAGACCCAAGTAATTGTGAGAAGTTTTATATGGAAGAGCCATGGCAATTTTGGTGTGATTGCAAGGGGAAGAAGATAATGGAAGATTTTGAGAAAATTTGGATGGTAACTGCTTTGAGAAATGAATTTTGAATTCGATTCGTCAGTTAAAACCCTGTTTGGGGTTTTGATCAGGGTTTTATTAAGGGAAAAAGTGAATGCTGACGTGGCAGCGGTTACAAAAGATCTGACGACCAAGTACTGCCCACGTGACAACCTCTGATGATAATGGAGAACAGTTGGTAGGAAACTACTGATGGAGCAATATCAGTGGTTGCAACGGTATAAATGAGAACAGTGGCTGATTTTCAACTATCAGTGGATAGTCCATCAGTGGATTAAAACACTGATGTTTTATTAACAATGATTAATAAGGAAAGGAGAGAACATAGATTGTCTTTCAACAGTGGACAGCATTTAGCAGAACAGATGTTTGAACCAAAAACAGTGGTTATGGACAGACTTTTAAGATTTATGAAAAATTTTCATTTTAACTATTTTTAAGGATGGATTTTTGATTTCCTGAAAACATTTTAATGCTTATAATTCATGTTCAACCAAGTTTTGCTTGTTTATCCATGTGAAGCATATCATTCCTAGGGATCAACTTTTCAGGGGTAAATATGTCTAATGTTTAGGTTAGCATATCTACCAGTTGACCCTTAGTTAGATTATGAGACATGGAAATCAAACCTTTTTTATAGCAAACCTTCACAGAGTGATGTCTGATTGTGAATGATGGTGAATCAATGAGATATTGAATCTTTGATGATATATTTCAGCTACTTGACAACCCTGCATAAAAGAAGCCTTTTGAGCAACTATACCAAAATTCAATAACATACTTTGAAGTTACAGTCAGTTGGACTTTTAGCAACAGCAGCAACATCATAATATTCTTCAATCAGTGGTTAAGGAAACATCTGCTGCATGTGCACAGTCACAACACTAAGCTTATAGCCTAGGGATTTATATCCCCCTGATGTAAGCTTTTTCACACTCTTGGTGTCTTTTTGAGTATGATACATCTTGACAATCATGCTTCTAGCATATGCAATGTTCTTTGAGGACCCACTTTTAGCCAAAAGGATTCTCATTCTTTGGCTGTGGCACAAGTTTTTCAAGCTTGTTGTCACTGAACTGCTGAAACCCTTATTTCATGACATCTACCCAACTTTCTGTCTTTTTAGTTTCCCAAGGTGCATGACTTGTTGATGGGATGGTAGAAGACTAGCAAGAAGACAAATGTTTTGGGATATATCTTTTTTAAGAAGTCCCTTTTCATTGATGTTGTCAAGTGTTATATGAAATGGATGAGTTGTAAAAGGATTGATGATTTAAAAGGTGAAGCTGCAGATGTGAATCATCTGAGCTAACCACTGCTGATGACTTTGATGATCCAGCAGTGGCTTGAAATGAAGGTGATAGAGATTTTAGATATAGGTTTGGCACACTGATGATCTTTTATCCATTTTTAATGGATTTTATCAACAGTGGTTAGGGGTAAAGTAGTGGTGGAGGTCTAGAAGACTGTTTTGGTCAAACACTGTTTGTACATCAGTGGATGAGCTTTAACAGCTGTTTTGTACAACTGCTGCTCTGATGAAGGAAATGATTTTGACTTGTGAAATCACAATATCATATCCAACATCTGTTGATGGTGATTGTGAGTTACCTGCAGAACCAAATACTTGATAAACACATTTTAAATGCAAGTTTTTCAGAATTAATCATAATAGCAGGGTTTACAGGGATTTTAATGTAGAGAGTTTACAGGTTTTTGCATACAAGGTTTTATCACATATCTACCTCATGTTTTAAACATTCTATAGATAGTGGTTTAGTATCCTGATGATTATAATTTTACCTTGACCACACATTTTGTGTTTTAATCTATAGAGTAAAACATATGCAGCCAAATATTTAAAGCTTTGTCAACAATCCACTTATAAAATGATTCAGACCTTAACTCGAGCAGACTTCTTTTGATGGGTTGCGAATAAGGTTTTGACTTACGAGGGCTGAGGCCGGTCGGTCCGATCGGGATTTCATTCGTGGTGCCATGAAAAGTATTGAGCAAACTAAAAGAGATTCAAGAAAGAAGGATAGAAAGGAAAATACCTGATGTCCGCTTGAAGATAAGGATAACCGTAATAAGGAGTCCCTCGGTTAATATAGGATGAATATAGGGGGTAAAGAGTAAATAATGCTTTGGAAGTTGCACCGCTGTCATTTCAAGGGTCTAGTCGTATTAATTGCCTTAAGTTATGAGGTGAAACTTTTGAAATATATCCGTTGGATTGGTATCCCAACCGATATATTTGGGGACAATTGTTATGGGTCATTTTCTGAGTATACATATCCTGACTAATATCCCGCTTTTTATTGTTTATTTGTGACCAGGATACTGGACGAGGATATTGCTAACATCTTGGGCGATATCCTAAGTCTGAGTGAATTAAACACGTGCAGGTTAATGGCTGTAAGTTACTAACGGTCATCAGGACTTCTTCTCCTCAAGACTCGGACGTATTTGTTATGAAGAAGCCGTTGAACCCGAAAGACTTGGTCCACAACGTTCAAGTGGGAATATTCGCTGGATCCCGGAAGTTTAGGATAGTTTGTTACATTATCTTTACTATAAATAGATGGGGGCGGATCAGTTTAAGGCACACAATTTACACTTACACTCTCGAACACTTTCACTCTCTAGCTCGTTGCAAACACCACACTTGTATTCAAATTTCATTGTAACACATAGTCGATCCGCACCACATCCTGCACTGTATCCTGATATTTGAAGCAATAGAAGAA
The DNA here is from genome assembly GCA_030545235.1 of Helianthus tuberosus. Taxonomy (NCBI): domain Eukaryota; kingdom Viridiplantae; phylum Streptophyta; class Magnoliopsida; order Asterales; family Asteraceae; genus Helianthus; species Helianthus tuberosus. The sequence goes on from CM060389.1 coordinate 24,680,678, forward strand.
CAAGGCAGCTGCGATTGTCAGCTCCCGAGGTTTTATGCCAGCGATCTAGATTGATCAAGGGCTTTCCTCGTACATCACGTGTCCACCTTTACATTTTCGCTCATTGTTTGATCATAGATACAGCTCTATATCCTGAGCCGTATCCTGAAACTGTTTTCATATTTAATTTTGTTAACACATTTTTCATACATATTTCTAGCACACTACCTCACTGAACTAATTTGATCACTTAATTGCTTAGGTAATTTTTGACCAAAACAACAGGTACAAGTACGTAATAGGCTGGAAGCTGCTCAGGACGTTAATAAGGAATCTTGCAAGTTCTAGGCGTCCAAAGTCTGTTGAAAAAATATTTATGTTTTAAGATCCGCCTGTGGATCCTTTACTTTCCGTTGTAATACTTGATATTACTTTATATTCGGATTGTAATATAATTTATCTTTTGCTTCCGCTGTGCCTTTATATATTGTGTGGTTTGACTATTATGTTGCCAACCACGTCACGATACTCCCTACCGGGCCCACCGGTGACACGTGGAAAGTCGGGGTGTGACAGGTTGGTATCAGAGCCAACACTGAGTGAATTAAACACTAGCTTTTGTGTTTAATCTCAGTTACACAGTTGCACATTCTTGAGTCTAGACAAGAACATAGGACAAATTCTAAATTGTTTTATTTGTCCTTATTTGGTTCCTTTGTCATTTTCTGATTAGCTCTTGCATGGGCAAGTCATTTTTCTGTTAGAAGACCCGTTTAGGGCAACCATATACTTGTTTAAATTTTAAAGGAACGATTATATTAAAAATATCATTCCTATATTATAAAATCTACCATTATAATAAAATGGCAATATCTAAAAAGGACAAGACCTAGCTCATGTGTCATTTTAAGACAGGGCCAAGACGGTAGTTCCACAATTAGATTCAGATCCTTGTTAACATTTCAATTTAGGATTGTTCTGCGTTAAATATTAAAGGAATCCTAAAGGAAAAACCTAGCCTAAATGTCAATGCAGACATGGCCAAGATGGTAAAACCTAGCCTAAATGTCAATGCAGACATGGCCAAGATGGTAAAACCTAGCCTAAATGTCATTGCAGACATGGCCAAGACGGTAAAACCTACACAAAGGATTCCAATCCTTTTTAACATCTGTAACACGTTAACATTCCTGGCAGACATGGTTTGATAAAATCGCATGAGTCATCATTAAATAAGATTACTCCAATATCCCTTATTTATATAATCATCCCTTAAGGATGAAGTGCCTACGGGCAATAATTGACGTCCTCTGTGACTAAAGACAGTGGTAGCCTACAACTCCCTGTCAAGAAAAGGTAATGAACTATGATTCAAACCTTAATGCCTCGATTCTCTGAAATCATGGCTTATATCATCCTATAAGATGATCATATTATAAACATCCCTTAGAAGGGAAGTGCCTACGGGCTATAGTTAATGTCCTCTGAGACTAGAGACAGTGGTAGCCTACAACTCCCTCTCAAGAAAAGGTAATGAACTTTGATTCAAACCTTAATGCCTCGATTCTCTGAAATCGTGGCTTATAAATTAAACTTGTCTACGCGACTAGGCCATTTGTGCTATTATTAACTTGTAAATTAGGATTTATAATAAAAATCCTAAATAAAATAAATATCCTTCCTTCCCTGCCAGTATACATATGAATAAGAATCTTAAGAGTGAAACCTAGCCTGAGTGTCATTATAAAGACCTGGCCAAGATGGTAAGACCTGTTTAAAAGATTCGTATCCCTGTTAACATCTGAAAATATGTTAACACTCCTGGCAGACGTGATTCATTAAAATCACACACGTCATTCTTATATAAGGATTCTCCAAAAGATTCCTAACCCAACTTAATGATCCCCGCATCATGGGTTTAAATCATCAATTAAGATGATCATATTTTGACCATTCATTGGTAATATAGTGCCTACGGGCCTTGCTCATTTCTACATGAGCCAAAAGACAGTGGTAGCGATGACTCCCTGTCCGAAAAAGGTAATGAACTATGTTCAAACCTAAACGCTTTGATTCTCTGAAATCATAGCTTATAATTCAAAAATGTCCTTGTGACTAGGCCTGTTGTGCTGATATACCTAAATGCTTTGATTCTCTGAAATCATAGCTTATAATGCATAAATGTCCAAATGACTAGGCCTTTCGTGCCACTAATAAAACTGTTCTTGTTTTTATAATTAGGATAAGTCATAATATAAATCCTAAATAAATGTGATTAATAAATTAACCAAATATGGTCTCCGTTACCATGGTTAATGAATTGCCATAAAAGACAATTCCATAATAAACTCCCAAGTAAACTATTGTCCTTGTTTTATGTAACAGTTCAATTAAATGGCTGGCTCAGATGAAATTAATAGCCACAATGATAACGCCCGAATTAATTTAACGGGTGCTGAACTAAAAGCGTTAGTAGACGACGCAGTTACAAAGGCCTTAGAGCGGCAGTACGAAGAGTATAGTGGGACTCGGAGTAGGACCCTATCTATACCACATTCGAAGCCTCCTTCCAAGAAGGATGAAGAAGGAAGATGACGAGCGTCACTCTTCTAATCAACACAGTGATCCGTCTCAACAGATCATACTGAATCAAGGACCGCGTGATAAGGGTTGCTCCTACAAGTACTTTGTTTCATGTAAACCCCGGGATTTCACTGGGGAGGAAGGAGCTGTAGATTGTATGACATGGTTAGATGAAATGGATACAGTTGTGGATATCAGCGGATGCGCTGAGAGGGATGTGGTCAAGTTCGTGTCGCAATCATTTAAGGGTGAGGCCTTGGCCTGGTGGCGATCGTTAATTCAAGCCACCGGGAAGATCCCTTTGTACAACATGACTTGGGATCAGTTCGTTACTCTTATCAAAGAAAATTACTGTCCTCAACATGAAGTTGAGAAGATCGAGACAGAATTCTTGACACTAGTCATGGAGAACTTAGATTGTCAAGCATACCTTACAAGTTTCAATACCAAGTCTCGATTGGTTCCTTATTTGATCACACCGGAACCAAAGCGAATAGCTCGCTTTATTGGGGGTCTAGCCCCAGAAATAAAGGCCAGCGTGAAAGCATCGAGGCCTACTACATTCAGGTCGGCGGCAGAACTATCACTATCTCTCACACTCGATGTGGTCAGAAACAAGGCTGCCAAAGCCTCTGAAGAAGGGAAGCGTAAAAGGGAGGAGGATAACTCCCAAAATCCTAAGAAGAGCAAATCCGAGCTCAACAATGACCAACAGGATTCCAACAACAAGCCTACATGCAAAACCTGCAACAGGAGACACTGGGGACAGTGTCGATCAAACCAAAGGATAAAGCAATGTGGCATCTGCAAAAGAACTGGCCACCAGTCCCACGAATGTAGGGACATAAAGAATGCAAACTGTTTCAGCTGTGGCGAAAAGGGCCACATCAGTACTAATTGCCCTGAGGCCGCCAAGGAAGGAACAGCTAAGTCTGGGAAGGATAAGGAAGGAAACGCCTGAATTACCGATTGAATGCCAGAGACAGTGCATCTCAATAATAGCATTAGGTACGTCTTTACCTTTTAGCATCGATTGTATCTGTTCAGTATTTTACGTTAATGCAAAGGTTAATAAACCTTTAGTAAACTATAAGCTTAGCAAACTTTTGATTACATTCATAAGAACTTCAGATATTAAAAATAAGGTATAATTTACCAATGGAATCTTTAATGACTCTCTCTCCCATCCTCGGAGATAATCCTTTCATAAGAATCTGGAGTACTCTTCCCCAAAAAGAGTACGACAATATATATTACTTTATTATTTTCCTCATTGTTTTTTTTCTATCGCCTGCGAATGCCAAACTATGTTTGATAAAAGTGTCATATGGGGATTGGCGTATCCTAGTGTGTCCCATAGATTACTTCCATGCCTGATCAGTATGGAGGTTTAATGCATGGAACCCCTGAGATATCCCAATGGTCATATTGTACTAAAGTCGACTAGTAGTATTCAAAGAAGATATCCAATATAAAATGTCCTTATAAGTATCTCTACTTAGGACATCCTTACATTTGTAAAGAGAATGTGTCATTATCTGACACCGACATTGATAGACGAACCAAAACCTGGGAATACGGACACCCCTGACATCTCTGTGTGTCGTAATTATCTTCTTTATAAGAATTACCATGTTTACCTCCTGAGAGGCAAGTGGATCTTAGGACAAACATCCCGCTTAGGGCTACAATTATTGTAAAAGCCTTATATTTGTTAGTACCCAACGGAACAGGAAGAACTAAGAGCCAAATCAATAATTTTTAGAGAAGATTCCATAAAGCCAAAAATTCGAAGTTCTAAGAACTCCGATTTATATAAATAGGAAAGACGGATCATCTTGCTTATGCATTGATTACCGCAACCCTATTTAGGCAACAATTAAGAATCGCTATTACCCACCCAGGATCGTCGATTTGTTCGACTAACGGCAAGGATTAGCTATTCCTTAAAATTTGTTAAGCAGTGGTTGGAATAACCATACCACCGTAAGATAAGCTTTTCTATAATAGTTGTTATATAAGCATCAAGGCTACTCCCTTGGAGACCGTGTATACATGGAATGTTAAACATCTATTGTAGGACAATAGATTGGTAAGTTCAATTATCAGGATCTGAAAGTTGTATTAGAAACAACGAATAAGATCATACAAACCCCTAATTATCTATAAGTTGCCATTAATTCGGCAGAAAAGCAAGGATTAACGAAGTTAACAAACCTCCTAAATCCTTGTTAAAGAATAAGGTTCAACAATAGATATCACCTAGGAAGGGTGTGCTAAATTTGTTAAAATTATCAGGCTAGTTAAGCTCCGAGTATATAGAATCATTCGAAGGAAATCGAATGTATCAAGATCAACTAGCTTACGAGCTAAGACCTAATTAAGGGGCTTAGTGGAACGCGCAATGTGACCCACACTAATGATTTAGCGACGTGTCACCAATAAGTCGAAAAGCGCTATCACATAATGATATGCAGATTTATAATATGATGAGCAACCTGTGTCGATTAAGGATCGACAGGATTAGAAACTCCAAAAAGATATATGTACCTGGTATAAAGGTCAATTGGAGTGCCTTAGAGGCTCAAAGGTACTAGGGAGAGTAAGCCCAATATGAGGTAGAAAATACTTCCTTTACCTTAATAAATCTCGAGGTCGAGATTTCTTTTAAGGGGGTGAGGATGTAACACCTCGAAAATTCACGTCCTATAATGTGTTGACACGTGTCATATGTTTGAACGTGTGAAAAGAATGTTATAAAAGGATTAAAGTTGACGATCATGGAAAGTATGTGAAAAATACGAGTTCTAAATCTCAAAAGTGAATAAATATATTGTATATTAACCCTACATGATGCTCATACCTTCAAACGAATAAATCATGGATCATACGAAGCTAAAAGTGAGAGACTACAAACTACAGGGGCTAAATGTGTCAACATGTTTAAGTTATACCTCTGAGTGACCTTTTGACAAACCCAAAGCTTTGTAACGGTTAATTATGCTCACTAGAATGCACGTTATAAAATTCGTAAAGTTTCGTTATCGTATGAGCAAGTTGTGATCAAATTCGTATGTGATGGGTTAAAGCGTCAACGTTGAGAGTTATGCTCATTAGCGTAAGTAGAAACCTTAGTCACTGATATATAAACTTGTACCCAAAGTTTGACATCAGTTTGAGGTGTAGTTTGAGAGTTATGCTCATTAGCGATTAAATGGCGTAATTAGCATATAGCCTAATTACACCTACTTTTTAATATCAAAACTATTACCCACTGATGTAATATATTATTTTGGGAATTTTGAAGATTTTTAATTAATTTTAGGCTGAGCATAACTAGTAGTCGTAGGCTTAATCCGGTAATTGTCGGTTTTGCCCTTACGGGCCATAAAATGAGTTTTACATATCTAAATGACTCCAAACATTTTGCTACTGATCACATATGATAAATAAATTATTTTAAGCCTTCTGAATAATAAAAATATCAGCTTTATGTATCGAACCCGGAAATGGCTTCTAATCGCCTTTTTAAGCGTTTTTAACGCATAGTATGTACTAGAACTATTTTAAACATACCAATGGTGATACCTACTGATAACTGAGGCAAATTATAATATTTTAACAGTAAGCAAAATTTGTTTAACTCGGACTTCGGTTTTGAGCTTTACGGCTTATGTGAAATTACCAAAATGCCCCTACGGTGCATAGTTTGGCTATAATTGATAAATTTCACATATATAATTTACCCTACTGTTATAACTTAGTAAAATAAGTATTTTTGCTGATTACATCAGACCTGTAACTCAGGTTAATACTTAGACTCTTTTATAACCTTGAAAATGACCAAACTACCCCTACGAGGCATAGTTTGTGTCTAAATTTGTTTCGGGCATAATAAAAGACATCTTACTGATGTCACAACCATGGTTGCAAAAATCGCTAGGCGCTCCTTAGTCGGTCGACCGGGGAGTTGAGAGTACTCGGCCTAGGCGGAGAGTACACGGGGAGTACTCGGACATGCCAAATTATAAAGAAATTAGTTTTCGGAAATTAAATATGTTTCAAATAACATAAATTTACTAATATTTATAACAAAATATGTGAAATTGATATTCATTCTTTAATATGATACGAATAGAAATTGTGTTTTATTTTATTTTAAGTCAAAATCGGCCCAAGTTGACCTATTAGATCCGATTTTGGCCGATGTTGACCGCATTTGATCGATTCCGAGTAATTAGTCGGAGTTGAAGAAAGTCGCCTTGGCAGCCTACCTTGTAGCGACTACTCGGGGAGTACTCGGCCTTGGAGACCTTGTTTTACAACCATGGTCACAACATATTTGAAGCATATTAACTTAGGAAACCTGTATATGGCTCTTATGAATACCCGTTACGCTTATTACGCGTTCGGTTCGGTTTATGTAACTAGTTTGCATAAATTAGCCGAAACGGGTCAAACCTTATCGGTTTCATCTCAAAATCCAGAATGTGTATGAAATACCCATATTAAGCAAGTCTCCGAACTTGTTGGGTCTAAGTCACATTTTATTCCGGTCTTCGCCTAATCATGCGTTTGAACCGTATAATTAACCGATCTAAGCTTAGGCTTAATTAAAGACCCGTTAGCATTCTAATTGGTTATTTATACCATCATTCCAGACTAGAGCCTTCCGGTAAATTGTACCTATGCTTACTTAAGTGAATACGGCTGAGTTATTATAATTCTTGCTATTTAAGACAGGAGCTAGCTCAGGTAAATACTCTTAACTTATTTTCCCTATTACGGGCTTGGGATACGGTAATATAAATACCGCATGGTCAGGTATGGGATTCAAAGACCAATAAGTCGGGAAATCCAAATAACCTGTTTTAATTCGTATTGCTTGACTGAAACATTGGGGATTAATGCGACCGTGTCCTGGATATCCTTGACTCATTAAATGCAATGGCCACGACCTAAGCACGGGGTGTAGGCATACACCTGACAGATGCTATATGCTTATTAATTAATTATACCCAATAAGGGATTCCCAATAAGGGAATAGTGGTGTGTCGGTTAATCATGAACCGGCATAGAACCGGGCCCCGTATCTAGAGCAAGTTATGTAAAACTGATAACATGAAATATAGTTTGCCCCAAGTATAAAAGATTTATTTTGCCTCTGTGCATTTTAATCAAGTATAAAAGAATAATTTTGCCTCTGTGCATTTTAATCAAATTATAAAAGATTAATTTTGCCTCTGTGCATTTTAATCAAAGTGTCAAAATATTTTGTGCCTGGTGCATCTAAATCAATTTTCTTAAACTCTTTTCAAATGAGTCAGTTGAGTGTATTTACCAGTGAAAACTGACGTATTTTCAAAAGTCTAAGTGACAGGTACAAGTACGTAATAGGCTGGAAGCTGCTCAGGACGTTCATAAGGAATCTTGCAAGTTCTAGGCGTCCAAAGTCTGTTGAAAAAATATTTATGTTTTAAGATCCGCCTGTGGATCCTTTACTTTCCGTTGTAATACTTGATATTACTTTATATTCGGATTGTAATATAATTTATCTTTTGCTTCCACTGTGCCTTTATATATTGTGTGGTTCGACTATTATGTTGCCAACCACGTCACGATACTCCCTACCGGGCCCACCGGTGACACGTGGAAAGTCGGGGTGTGACAGGTTGGTATCAGAGCCAACACTGAGTGAATTAAACACTAGCTTTTGTGTTTAATCTCAGTTACACAGTTGCACATTCTTGAGTCTAGACAAGAACATAGGACAAATTCTAAATTGTTTTATTTGTCCTTATTTGGTTCCTTTGTCATTTTCTGATTAGCTCTTGCATGGGCAAGTCATTTTTCTGTTAGAAGACCCGTTTAGGGCAACCATATACTTGTTTAAATTTTAAAGGAACGATTATATTAAAAATATCATTCCTATATTATAAAATCTACCATTATAATAAAATGGCAATATCTAAAAAGGACAAGACCTAGCTCATGTGTCATTTTAAGACAGGGCCAAGACGGTAGTTCCACAATTAGATTCAGATCCTTGTTAACATTTCAATTTAGGATTGTTCTGCGTTAAATATTAAAGGAATCTTAAAGGAAAAACCTAGCCTAAATGTCAATGCAGACATGGCCAAGATGGTAAAACCTAGCCTAAATGTCATTGCAGACATGGCCAAGACGGTAAAACCTACACAAAGGATTCCAATCCTTTTTAACATCTGTAACACGTTAACATTCCTGGCAGACGTGGTTTGATAAAATCGCATGAGTCATCCTTAAATAAGATTACTCCAATTTCCCTTATTTATATAATCATCCCTTAAGGATGAAGTGCCTACGGGCAATAATTGACGTCCTCTGTGACTAAAGACAGTGGTAGCCTACAACTCCCTGTCAAGAAAAGGTAATGAACTATGATTCAAACCTTAATGCCTCGATTCTCTGAAATCATGGCTTATATCATCCTATAAGATGATCATATTATAAACATCCCTTAGAAGGGAAGTGCCTATGGGCTATAGTTAATGTCCTCTGAGACTAGAGACAGTGGTAGCCTACAACTCCCTGTCAAGAAAAGGTAATGAACTTTGATTCAAACCTTAATGCCTCGATTCTCTGAAATCATGGCTTATAAATTAAACTTGTCTACGCGACTAGGCCATTTGTGCTATTATTAACTTGTAAATTAGGATTTATAATAAAAATCCTAAATAAAATAAATATCCTTCCTTCCCTGCCAGTATACATATGAATAAGAATCTTAAGAGTGAAACCTAGCCTGAGTGTCATTATAAAGACCTGGCCAAGATGGTAAGACCTGTTTAAAAGATTCGTATCCCTGTTAACATCTGAAAATATGTTAACACTTCTGGCATATGTGATTCATTAAAATCACACACGTCATTCTTATATTAGGATTCTCCAAAAGATTCCTAACCCAACTTAATGATCTCTGCATCATGGGTTTAAATCATCAATTAAGATGATCATATTTTGACCATTCATTGGTAATATAGTGCCTACGGGCCTTGCTCATTTCTACATGAGCCAAAAGACAGTGGTAGCGATGACTCCCTGTCCGAAAAAGGTAATGAACTATGTTCAAACCTAAACGCTTTGATTCTCTGAAATCATAACTTATAATTCATAAATGTCCTTGTGACTAGGCCTGTTGTGCTGATATACCTAAATGCTTTGATTCTCTGAAATCATAGATTATAATTCATAAATGTCCAAATGACTAGGCCTTTCGTGCCACTAATAAAATTGTTCTTGTTTTTATAATTAGGATAAGTCATAATATAAATCCTAAATAAATGTGATTAATAAATTAACCAAATATGGTCTCCGTTACCATGGTTAATGAATTGCCACTGTCTTTAGTCACACAGAAACAAGGCTGCCAAAGCCTCTAAGAACTCCGATTTATATAAATAGGAAAGACGGATCATCTTGCTTATGCATTGATTACCGCAACCCTATTTAGGCAACAATTAAGAATCGCTATTACCCACCCAGGATCGTCGATTTATTCGACTAACGGCAAGGATTAGCTATTCCTTAAAATTTGTTAAGCAGTGGTTGGAATAACCATTCCACCGTAAGATAAGCTTTTCTATAATAGTTGTTATATAAGCATCAAGGCTACTCCCTTGGAGACCGTGTATACATGGAATGTTAAACATCTATTGTAGGACAATAGATTGGTAAGTTCAATTATCAGGATCTGAAAGTTGTATTAGAAACAACGAATAAGATCATACAAACCCCTAATTATCTATAAGTTGCCATTAATTCGGCAGAAAAGCAAGGATTAACGAAGTTAACAAACCTCCTAAATCCTTGTTAAAGAATAAGGTTCAACAATAGATATCACCTAGGAAGGGTGTGCTAAATTTGTTAAAATTATCAGGCTAGTTAAGCTCCGAGTATATAGAATCATTCGAAGGAAATCGAATGTATCAAGATCAACTAGCTTACGAGCTAAGACCTAATTAAGGGGCTTAGTGGAACGCGCAATGTGACCCACACTAATGATTTAGCGACGTGTCACCAATAAGTCGAAAAGCGCTATCACATAATGATATGCAGATTTATAATATGATGAGCAACCTGTGTCGATTAAGGATCGACAGGATTAGAAACTCCAAAAAGATACATGTACCTGGTATAAAGGTCAATTGGAGTGCCTTAGAGGCTCAAAGGTACTAGGGAGAGTAAGCCCAATATGAGGTAGAAAATACTTCCTTTACCTTAATAAATCTCGAGGTCGAGATTTCTTTTAAGGGGGTGAGGATGTAACACCTCGAAAATTCACGTCCTATAATGTGTTGACACGTGTCATATGTTTGAACGTGTGAAAAGAATGTTATAAAAGGATTAAAGTTGACGATCATGGAAAGTATGTGAAAAATACGAGTTCTAAATGTCAACAGTGAATAAATATATTGTATATTAACCCTACATGATGCTCATACCTTCAAACGAATAAATCATGGATCATACGAAGCTAAAAGTGAGAGACTACAAACTACAGGGGCTAAATGTGTCAACATGTTTAAGTTATACCTCTGAGTGACCTTTTGACAAACCCGAAGCTTTGTAACGGTTAATTATGCTCACTAGAATGCACGTTATAAAATTCGTAAAGTTTCGTTATCGTATGAGCAAGTTGTGATCAAATTCGTATGTGAGGGGTTAAAGCGTCAACGTTGAAAGTTAGGACTTTTCGGGTAACAACAAAGTTAACCGGGGACTTAACAAAATGGGTATATGTCTTGAAGCCCCTAAACATCAATTTGGAGGGCTCAAAGTGCAAGTAAATGATGTCTAAACAAAGTTTGAAGAGCCAAGGACCATAACACAAAAATCAAAAGTTGAAGATCTTGTCAGAAGAGGCCTCGCGCCACGCGAAGCCCCAAGGGGGGGTCTTCGCGCCACGCGAGGGGCCTTCTGGTCCGATTTTATTGAGGTTTTGCCTGCCTTTGCCTTTGTATTCGATTTTTATCCGATCTTCCACATCTTTCTTGGCCCCTAGGCACCCCCTAAACACTTAGGGACATGTGTTGATGATTCATGGTCCATGTTAGACTTGTGTGTCAACATTTTGTGGTGATTAAACCACTATATAAAGGCCTCTAAGTTGCAAACATGCTTCACACATTCATTCTTGCAAATCTGATCATTTGTGGAGCACAAGAGCACCTTCCAAGCCTTCCTAGTCGACCATTAGTCACTTGTAAGTATGCTTAACCTTCTTTAATCGAGTTTAGCTTAGTTATTTAGCTAAAAGTCAAACCGTCGTAATTAGCGGTTGACTTTAAGATTAATCACTAATGGCTCAGTGATTAGTCGAATTGAAAGTAGTTATAAGTTGGTAATTATGTGGGTAATAAACCCTAAAAAGGGTTCCCCCTGATTCCCACTCTAACTAGGTCAAATGTCGGGTCAAACTTACTATTAAAAAGTCAACAGAATGTGTAATTTCTAATTTATGCATAATTAGCAATGTAGAACACATACAACCTGTTGGATCATTAATATAACTTGGTAATTAGTGTAAGAACATGTCTAAACATGTTCAACCCGACAATTTACTGTTTAGACCCGGTTCGGAACTGAAAGTCGCAAAGCTTTAACTTTTGCTTTGACTTCAGTTCTGACCCATTTTGGTATGTTTTAAAAATACCTTAGAGCTTCATTTGGACCAGGTTACATGCTAGTATAACCCTCTGTGATTATACACCATGGTTCATTAGTTAACCAATTAATACGCATGATTTCCGTTAATTGCCCATATGTTGACCATTATGCCCTTTTTACCTTAAAACGTGATTTTTGAAAATGTAAAAGAGTAGAAACCTTAGTCACTGATATATAAACTTGTACCCAAAGTTTGACATCAGTTTGAGGTGTAGTTTGAGAGTTATGCTCATTAGCGTAATTAGAAGCTTCTTTAGCGATTAAATGGCGTAATTAGCATATAGCCTAATTACACCTACTTTTTAATATCAAAACTATTACCCACTGATGTAATATATTATTTTGGGAATTTTGAATATTTTTAATTAATTTTAGGCTGAGCATAACTAGTAGTTGTAGGCTTAATCCGGTAATTGTCGGTTTTGCCCTTACGGGCCATAAAATGAGTTTTACATATCTAAATGACTCCAAACCTTTTGCTACTGATCACATATGATAAATAAATTATTTTAAGCCTTCTGGAATAATAAAAATATCAGCTTTATGTATCGAACCCGGAAATGGCTTGTAATCGCCTTTTTAAGCGTTTTTAACGCATAGTATGTACTAGAACTATTTTAAACATACCAAGGGTGATACCTACTGATAACTGAGGCAAATTATAATATTTTAACAGTAAGCAAAATTTGTTTAACTCAGACTTCGGTTTTGAGCTTTACGGCTTATGTGAAATTACCAAAATGCCCCTACGGTGCATAGTTTGGCTATAATTGATAAATTTCACATATATAATTTACCCTACTGTTATAACTTAGTAAAATAAGTATTTTTGCTGATTACATCAGACCTGTAACTCAGGTTAATACTTAGACTCTTTTATAACCTTGAAAATGACCAAACTACCCCTACGAGGCATAGTTTGTGTCTAAATTCGTTTCGGGCATAATAAAAGACATCTTACTGATGTCACAACATATTTGAAGCATATTAACTTAGGAAACCTATATATGGCTCTTATGAATACCCGTTACGCTTATTACGCGTTCGGTTCGGTTTATGTAACTAGTTTGCATAAATTAGCCGAAACGGGTCAAACCTTATCGGTTTCATCTCAAAATCCAGAATGTGTATGAAATACCCATATTAAGCAAGTATCCAAACTTGTTGGGTCTAAGTCACATTCTATTCCGGTCTTCGCCTAATCGTGCGTTTGAACCGTATAATTAACCGGTCTATGCTTAGGCTTAATTAAAGACCCGTTAGCATTCTAATTGGTTATTTATACCATCATTCCAGACTAGAGCCTTCCGGTAAATTGCACCTACGCTTACTTAAGTGAATACGGCTGAGTTATTATAATTCTTGCTATTTAAGACAGGAGCTAGCTCAGGTAAATACTCTTAACTTATTTTCCCTATTACGGGCTTGGGATACGGTAATATAAATACCGCATGGTCAGGTATGGGATTTAAAGACCAATAAGTCGGGAAATCCAAATAACCTGTTTTAATTCGTATTGCTTGACTGAAACATTGGGGATTAATGCGACCGTGTCATGGATATCCTTGACTCATTAAATGCAATGGCCACGACCTAAGCACGGGGTGTAGGCATACACCTGACAGATGCTATATGCTTATTAATTAATTATACCCAATAAGGGATTCCCAATAAGGGAATAGTGGTGTGTCGGTTAATCATGAACCGGCATAGAACCGGGCTCCGTATCTAGAGCAAGTTATGTAAAACTGATAACATGAAATATAGTTTGCCCCAAGTATAAAAGATTTATTTTGCCTCTGTGCATTTTAATCAAGTATAAAAGAATAATTTTGCCTCTGTGCATTTTAATCAAATTATAAAAGATTAATTTTGCCTCTGTGCATTTTAATCAAAGTGTCAAAATATTTTGTGCCTGGTGCATCTAAATCAATTTTCTTAAACTCTTTTCAAATGAGTCAGTTGAGTGTATTTACCAGTGAAAACTGACGTATTTTCAAAAGTCTAAGTGACAGGTACAAGTACGTAATAGGCTGGAAGCTGCTCAGGTCGTTAATAAGGAATCTTGCAAGTTCTAGGCGTCCAAAGTCTGTTGAAAAAATATTTATGTTTTAAGATCTGCCTGTGGATCCTTTACTTTCCGTTGTAATACTTGATATTACTTTATATTCGGATTGTAATATAATTTATCTTTTGCTTCCGCTGTGCATTTATATATTGTGTGGTTTGACTATTATGTTGCCAACCACGTCACGATACTCCCTACCGGGCCCACCGGTGACACGTGGAAAGTCGGGGTGTGACAGATCTCACCGTGGATGTGTCGATAGATTTTTATACATTGAGTAAACTTTTTCGGGATATAAACCTAAATTCAAACTTGCTTATTTCGTGGGGAACACTACTTGGATATATAGGTAACCCCTGAAATCTCGTTTGAAGGACCCCTCTTTCTGAGATACTAGGTCTTTATGCTTAGTGATATCTGGGGTATTATCCCGGGACTTCTGATAATGCGGAAGCAATGGCCTAGTCCCCGTATAATACTTTCTGCTTGCTTGAAATATAGCGCCGCCCTCAGCAAAAATGATGAAACAATAAAATTGATAATCATTGCTGTTGTAAAAAAGATCCTCTAAAGGGGACACACCTAAAGTTGAACCGTCATCTCTCTGCTGAACGGAAGTTCTGACCTGAGCTCTCACGGTTTCGCAATTAACCCCTTACAGATATCATCTAGGTATACTCACCTGTAAGACTGAATATTGGGATCTGGATACGGGAGTATATTCAAGATGTGGGACATATGAATAAGTTTAAGTCTTTAAAACACCTAATTCGTATCCTGAATCAGTTGAAATTTGTGTGAAAATTTAAGTGGACCAGTATATCGACAATCTAAGTGAATTGTTTAATTCTTAAAGTGTAACTAAGCTCAACGGTACTTGTGACTTGTCAGAAACTGATATGATCCTCTAACGCGAACTCAAACAAAAATATTGTCTGTAAATATGTTTGTAAATATTTCTTTACTGTTTTATGTTTTAGAAAAATACAAAAAGATTTTTGATTCTGCTTTATTTTCGACAACTGATGTCTGAGATGCTGAGTGTCAAAATCTGAGTAAGCTGATTGTATTTCTGAAAATAAAACAAGTTCATTAATTTGAAACTTGAAATTTTTAACAAAAATCAAAAACAGTTTGTGATATCTCCAAGGTCATTAGTTTGGACTTGGAAGATAAACTGTAAGGGATTTAGATTCTTAACACTGCTAAATCTGTAAAGATTGTTGATAGGGGGAGTGGTTTAGAAAGTTTAAAAGAGTCAGGTTACAATTCCTGGATAACTGGAAATTTTAAATGCTGTTACTTATAAACGTATGAGTGATTGCAGATGTGATACCAGACTACGATCCCGGAAGCTGAGTCTAAGGGGGAGTCTGATGACAAGCTTAAAGCTAGGGGGAGCTTGTAACCGGAAAACAAGGTGTCGATCCCTAAAGCACGGAAGCTTGATGAAAGGGGGAGCCTGGATAAGCTAAAGAAAAGGATTGATGGATGCTTACAATGTTAGACATTTTGGAAAGAGCTTGAAGACTGATCAAGACTGAAGAGGTGTCATGATAGAGATTAGACACTGAAGACTTCGTCAATATCCAAGGGGGAGTCTGTTAGTGCATTATGTCTATTGACTTCGTCTTGTATCGAGTCGTGTAATGAGATAGAATAGGATAACCAGTGCTTGAGGTTTTAGAAACTGATTTTAGTGAAATAGATAGTGATTTCGCTTGAAACCAACAAGTGACATTTCAAGCGAAATCAGAATCAATAGATTTCGCTTGAATGTGCCTTATCCATTTCAAGCGAAACCCCACTAGTATAAATAGGAGCACTTGGTTGTTCATTTGTAATGTTCGGATCTGAGTAGCGAAGCTCTGCCAGATTGTCTCCAGGTTGTAAATCAGTATCATATCAATATAAGAGACATTTAAATTGAATCGAGTGTCCGTTTCATTAATTCCGCCTTTGATTCGGATATAAAGCTCTTCTGATCGACTCAGTCAGGTCGTACAGCGATCCTACACCCTTTTTGCCCTTTCATAAGGAAGTGGTGAAACTTTCACTGAAAGGTTTTTCAAGGAGAGAATACTCAGACCAAAACCATTTTCAGCAATGTTTTGAGAGATTTGGACATTTTTGCACATGCTTATGTCAAATTTCACATTACTCATGATCTGGTTTTCACAACATCAAACATATAACCTTTGTAGGATTTCACCCTTTTTCTCACAAGAGAGTTGGGTTAATTTTCACACTCTTTGCAACACTGATATTTTACTATCATAGTTTTGAGCTGATCCATGGCTATATCTGATGCATATTTTTGAGACTACTGATTTTTCATTTAATTTTAAACAATTTTGTTTTTAACTTTTGAAGGTCTTCCAAAATTGTTGTTCACATATAAGATTTTGTTCCTAAGGTTTTGTTCATCTCTCATATGTTACCAAAAGCATAAATGCTATTTTTCTGAACATAAGTCTTTAATGACACGAGATAAACCCTTAGCAGCAGTCATTCATGGAACCAATCATAGTTTTCATCACGAACACTCATAGATCTATGAAAGACTATATCCATTCTGAGATTATTAAATTTTACCAACTTTAACAATCATCGGTGATTTATATCAGATTATCAGTGTTACATGAATTCTATGTGATAGATAACATCTTGGTTGTTTAACAAAAGTTTTTCGAATAACCAACTTTAGACGTGATTATCCTTTACTTTTGTCTTTCAACAAATACGATCAACCTTAGTATCAATAAATTTTGAGCTGAAGTTTTATGTCAAATTGATTGTTAGATCGCATTTGACTGTCCTTGCTCTAATACCAATTGTTAGGATCTGAGGCTGTCATGATTGTGTTTGTTTGTCATAATTGAACAAATGAATGAATGTAAAATGGGATTAGATGCAGCGGAAATGGAAACAAACTTTGTAAACACAATCAAAGGAAAATAGTTTTTCGTAAACACATGCTTCTCATTAGTCGAAAGATTACAATCAAAAGATTACATGCATGCTTACATACTAAAACTCCCCCTCAGCATGAGCTCAATGGTTGATCGTACAAGATGACTGGATTGAAGGAGAAAACTCCTTAAATAGAACAGTGCAAACTGTTCTATTTATAGTACAGATCAAACCACTGAAGCATCTTAGCTGACGTCACCATGAAAGTGACATCTAACAGCCTAACAACCTAAAAGACTGTTACATATAACTACTGATGACTAAACAACTGATTACAAGAAAATGACAAAACATAGGTGAACTACTGCTTCACTTTCCACTGTTGTAGTCTAAGCACTGATGTTGGACATCAGTGCTTTCTTCAAAGGTGATCAGTCCTTGAATGAGCAGCACTTTGGTCTTCAGCAGTACTTAGGAGACATCAGTAGATAGAGCTTCAGTACTTTAGCAGCATCAGTCTTTAAGAGCAGCAGTTGTTGTAAGAATAGTTCTTTAGTGCATCAGATGTTAGAGCCAATGTCAAGGGGAAAGCTTTAGTGCAAACAACTGCTTATTTTGAATCCACTGTTCTGAACCAATTTTGGCTTTTATCATCTGTTCCTCTGGTAGGGTTCAATCCCAACAGACTGATTTCACTTTTGGACCAAAATGGCAATAAAACTAAAACCACAGGGACCCAGATGCAAAAGGTTTGAGTTTTGGACTAAAGTGGCAAAATTGACCAAACCTCAGGGACCAAAATGACAGTTTACTCTTTTAACTTTTAAGCAGGACTCAGGGCTGGAAACGAACCTAATGAACACGAACAAGACCTTGCTGTGTTAGTTCATTAAGAAAATAATGTGTTCACGAACGGTTCATGAACACTTACCGAACAAGATTTTCTGTTCATGTTCGTTCATTATGGAAACACACATGTTCACGAACACAAATAAAATCATTGAAAGCTACAGGTGGATGGTGGGAGGGAGTTGCACTAGACCTTGAAGCCAAAATTATGGAACAGAGGTCATTAGTATTTATCAATATAAATAATGATAAGGGAATGAGAGCGGTGTATAAACAAGGCGGGAATAGAGTTTCCAATTTTATTTGTTAGGGTAATAAATAAACAAGAATTAAAGAATATAAAAAAGTTAAAATAAAATAAAATAAAAAATTGCAAAAAAATCTTTAATGACCAACATAAACAAACAAACACGAACGCATGTTCACAAACACCTTCCCTAACGTTCACGAACACAACTGAACGAACGAGACATCTGTTCATGTTTGTTCATTTAACTAATCAAACAAATTTCTTGTTAATGTTCGTTCATTTATTAAACAAATATAAATGAACTTCCCGCCGAACAGTTCATGAACTGTTCATTGAACGTTCAGTTCGTTTGCAGCCCTAGTTGGACTTCTAAATTAAAGCGTTTGACATGATTTAATATATTAGCCGTGTTTAGGGTTGTAAACGAATCGAACGTTCAGTGATCAATTCGTGAACTCTTAGGCGGGAAGTTCGTTTACGTCCGTTCTTTTATTAAATGAACGAACATGAAAAATAAATTTCGTTCGATTAGCTAGATGAACAAACACGAACAAAGGACTCGTTTGTTCCGGTGGGTTCTTGAACATTCACTTTTGTAACTTATTCCATCGGCTGTACAACTTTTCCCAAAAACCCTCTGCAAACCCCCTCTTCTCCAACCACCGTATTCACCGTCACCGCTACCACCGCCGTCGTCGCCACCACCGCTTCCGTCGTCTACTCCGTTTACAGGCAAGTCCATATTTTTGTTCTTCATTTTTATTTTACCTTTCATCTTTATCACTACCGCAATCAAATTGTGTAGTTATAGAACCAAAATTTTATCATTTTTATGTAATTTAATCGATAGAAATGTCTTGTTACGGACGATTATTAGGTAGGAAGTTTCAATTTCAGTGAAACTGAACCTATAACTGTAGAACATCACTGTGATTAGTGCCCTAATTTCTGTTAATGAAATGCAGGAGAGAAAATGGAACACAGGCTAGCTAATTCACTAATAATGACAGTTAATGAAAAGAAATTCATTGAAAGTGCATTACTTTCAGACATTAGGGTTGATGGTAGAAGACCTTTTGACTATAGAAACCTAACTATTAGGTTTGGCAGGTAATATACACCTAAAGTTTATATTTTTGTGAAACCTTTTTATGTTAAAATGTTAGGGTGTCCGGAGTGGGGGCGGTAAACCCACCCGGCACCGCTTATCATCTCACCGCCAACATGTTGCCGAAAACATATTGCCGAAAAGGTGTTTAAAATCGGTGACTGCATGCCGAATCGGGGAAGGGAGGAAGGTGAGAGAGAGGGCATTGTGGGGTGGGGTCCATTCCAATCTCAACCAATCACACATTTTTCCTTTTAAAAAAAAAAAGGTTTACCACTTCATCAAATGTCTAAACCATTGCCAACACTTTTCACCAAAGTTTAAACACTTTTCACTGATTGACGTGGCGCACTCTGATTGGTCGTTTTTTGGTTTGCCACTCCAAAGTGTTTAACCACTCCTTACACCCTTAGGAGATGAAATATGAAATTATGAATAGCTTGTTGGCATGTGTGTTATAAATGTAGTGAAGATGGTTCAGCAGAGGTGCAGCTTGGTCAGACACAAGTTATCGGTTTTGTCACTGGTCAACTTAGTCAACCGTATAGAGACAGGCCGAATGAAGGGTCTTTTGCAATCTATACCGAGTTTTCACCGATGGCTGATCCTTCGTTTGAACCGGGTCGTCCTGGTGAGACTGCGATTGAACTGGGTCGGATTGTAGATCGTGGTTTAAGGTATCGGTTTATTTGTTCAACTACCTTTTCTTTTATTTTAATATTTTAACATAATCATGTCTCGTACATGTATTTGATGAGGTTAATCTTGCAGGGAAAGCAGGGCAGTAGACACGGAATCGCTTTGTGTTATTGCAGGGAAGTTGGTATGGTCTATTCGGATTGACCTTCACATTATAGACAATGGAGGGTAAGCTTGAAAAACTCGATACAAATCCAAAAGGATGTAAATTATTTTCATTGCAATTTATATTTATATTCAGTTAAAGATCGTGTATGTGAAAACAGAAATTTAGTTGATGCTGCGAATATTGCTGCTCTGGCTGCTTTGTCAACATTTAGGAGGCCTGAATGTACATTAGGAGGAGAAGATGGTCAAGAGTTGATAGTACATCCACCCGATGTGAGTTTTTTTCTGCGTTTTTACTAACATCATAATACCGTTGTTTGTTGACTTTATAGTTGATATCAACATGTTTATGTCAGTGTCAAACTCAGTAAATTAGGGTTGGTGTATGTACTGTTAGACGACAGTCTTTATGATAGTAGCATATTAAATTTTAACTTTTTTAAATTGAACAATAAACACGCAAATCTTGATGATTGATTGATATAGAGGTGGTGATTTTGACCCATTTGCTTGTGAACTTGGTTTTAAAATGCGCGCATAATGCGTGATGCGCACGTTGCGGTGGAAATAGCGCATCGGGTGTAACGATGCGAGACTATTACGTGATGCGGCAGTGATGCGGTGATATCGCATGATGCGAGGCATTGCAATATGCGGTCTGATGCGTGCAACATGTAAAATGAAGGGATTTTTTATTTTGGCTTTGGAGGGAAAATGAAGAGTCACCTTTTTTTTTTTTACACAGCTTTACACAGCTGGAAAAAGATACTTTTCTGAAAAAATAAGCCTTGGAAATTGGAATTTTGACTTTTGAGTTATGTTAGGTAATAAAATGGCTATTAACGACATGCTCTATATGATGAAAATGAGATTGAAGAAGATATCGGGGAGTATGATGATGAAAGAGATGGACGTTTGGGTGGTACTTCTGATGATTTAATGATAATTGATTAGAAACTAGTAGTTAAGAGTATGTTTACCTTTAGTGTTTTGTTATGTCTAAGACTAAGTATGTTTTATTAATGTTTTGTTATTTTAAAGACTCATCATCATCATCATCGTACTCAGTATATCCCACCTATAGCAAAGCTAAGGTAGGGTCTGAGGAGGGTGGGATGTAGACAGCCTTACCTCTACCCCGTAGGAATAGAGAGGCTGCTTCCAATGAGACCCCCGGCTCGATTGTGGTTTTGCATCAAGCCTTGGACATAAGGCACATAACACTCAGCAATTGAGACAAACGCCAATTGGTGCATGTACCCCCTTGTCTTTCGGCTATCAACGCCACCACATGATGCCTGATTAACGATCCCCTCTTTTTAACGTTATTTTCACGAAATTAGTAAAATAACGTTAAAAATTAGTGCACTTTTGCTTTTGCCCCCCCGAGCGCCCACACATATATTACATTATATGAGCAGACCGCAAGCGGGGCGTTTTATTTTAAAGACTAAGTATGTTTATTAATGTTTTGTTATTTTAAAGATTAAGTATGTTTTATAAGTTTGTTATAAGTAGTTTTTATATGTATGATTATTTTATGGTACTTTTATACTAAGAGACGTCCAGTATACGTGATGCGTGCGCATCACGCATTGCGCATCACGCATCAGATTTTTGGACCAAAACGCATCAGAGCGCATTACGCAATTTAAAACCAAGCTTGTGAATATATCGAATTGGGTTGTTTCTCATCTCAAATGGCTATGTAGTTTTCTTTAACTAAATAGTGAAATGGGTCAAATCAGTTGAACGGGTTGAAGGTGCCAGTAGTTAGTTTTTAATCCAGTTAATCTTCTATTATTTTTATTTGAACATTTAGATTATTATTGTAATAATATCATAGGGTTGGGTTCAATGGGGAACACTAAAAAAGTGGGTTCGACGAGCCGGTTCCAATGCCGCTGGAATGAGTCCAATCGGAGCTCGTTTGAGTCGGTTCCCCACTTTTTTAGTGTTCCCCATTCTACCTCCCACTAATATCGCATTATCATCTTCTTAGTCATTATTAACGTACTAGTTATATATTAATAAAGGGGAAAAAAGTGTTTGACCTGACTTGTTGCATACGAGCGTGTTTTGGCCTGTTATCAAATCCGATCCACTTGTAATTGATAGTTCTGACATCTTGTTATGCTTAAATCATGCTTTCAAATAGCCGTCTTTTTTATCAATTAAACTGTTACATGTGCATTGAACAGGAGAGGGAGCCACTTCCATTAATACTTCACCATTTTCCAGTAGCAGTAACATTTGGATTTATCGGTAAAGAAAACACAGTGGTATGCAAAATGAATCTTTAAACTATTTTCAAACACCTCATGTACTCGTACGAACTATGAACAGGTCAGGTCCTTTTAGCGTTCTGGGGCCTTTATATATATATATATATATATATATATATATATATATATATATATATATAGGGTGGAGATATAATAGGAAGTTTATTTGGCTAGGAAGGCTAGGAAGTGATCTTGACCATCCATTTAGTTAATCAATGGCTAAGATTAAATCAGGGAAATTGAAAGTAAGAAAAGAGGCGCGTGACTTTTTTCAGGGGCATTCTAGTCAATCCAAGCCAATAGTTTCTCTCTCCTCCAATTCCCCCCCATTTTTTAAACGTTAATAACTCTTTCATACGACATTATTTTTTTATAAAAATTGCACCAAAAAAACGAGCGTTTTTTTATCTTTAAAACGAGTATACTATTGCTATATTTTGAAAAAAAAAATTTAAAACCTAGTTGCGTAAAACGCAATAGAAAAAACCCCAGTATCGTAAAACGCAATGAAAAAAAAAAACCTAAAAAATGACATTTTTCTAAAACGCAATGCACCAAAAACACAAAGAAATGACTTATTTGTAAAACACAATGGCCAGAAAACACTTAAAAATGACTCATTCTAAAACGCAATAGACTAAAAACACATAAAAATGTGTTTTACCTAAAACGCAATGCACCAAAAACACTTCAAAAATGTGTTTTTCTAAAACGCAATGGCTAGAAAACACTTAAAATTATTTGTTTTCTAAAACGCAATGGCCTAAAACACAAAAGAAAGTGTTTTTTCTAAAACGCAATGGAGTAAAACACATAAAAATACTTACAAATAATTGAAGTTTCAAGCCCATAAAACGTAATGGAGCACTACTAAAGTCTGAAGCCCATATAACACAATTAAGCCCATATAACGCAATGAAAGCCCATATAACGCAATGAAGTCCATAAAACGCAATGAAGTCTGCCATTAGAATATCTCCAAATCTGGTTCACCCTTTTGTAAATTTGGTACCACTGTTCTCCTCTTCAACTTCTTTTATCATCATCATGTAACACATGAAGTTTTGGTGGAGAAAAGCCACTGCAAAGTTATCAACTTAATTTAGCGTTAACTGCGTGGATCTGACTGGTTTCGAACACATTGAAAGTGAAAAAGGAAGAGACTGAGAAGAAACTAGAGGTTAGAGAATGTGTTCAAGCTCAAATTAGGAGGAAATAATGCATTTACAGATGATCTTGAGGTAAATTAGGACGGTTTGAGGAGGAAACGATGCGTTTAGCGACGATCGTGAGGTTTGATTTGTGTTTTGAATTGTTAATTGGTTGAATCTAGTGAAGATTTGTTTGAATTTTAGGGTTTTTTTTTGGGATGTGAAATTGGGGTTTTTTTTCTATGCGTGAAAGATTACAGAGAATGTGAAATTGTTTATGGACCAAAATACCCTTGCGCGCTTAAATTAAAAAATCACATGTGGATGGCTAAGATTACTTCCTATCCTTCCTAGCAAGATCAATCTTCCTATTTGATCTTTACCCTATATATATATATATATAAACAAAAAAGATCTCAATTGGGTTCTCGTAATTTAATTGATGGTATAGGTGATTGACCCGACCCACTATGAAGAGGCTGTGATGGGCGGATCAATGACTGCTACACTCAACACAAATGGTGACGTTTGTGCTATTCAGAAAGCTGGCGGTGATGCGGTCTCGCAGACTGTTATTATGCAGTGTTTGCGCATCGCTTCCGTGAAGGCTGGTGATATAACAAGCAAAATAAAAGATGCCGTGAGTCTCTTTAAATTCAATATAGATTTGAATATTTTTTGCAATCGTAATATAGTGTATTGATCTATTTGCAAATATGTATTTTCAGGTTGAATCTTATAATACACAACGAGCATTACGGAAAATTAAACGTCACAATCCCGATCAACAGGGTTCCAGTGACGTGGCAAAGCGTCACATGGAAAGATTAACAGTGGGTTCAGATCATTCTGGTATTGCAAGCCAATTCAACGAACACGATAAAACAAACAAGAGAAACAGCACGTTGAAGGGTTTTAGTGGTGGTCCTGCTAGTTGGTATGGCTCAAGCTCGAAGCTCACCCGAAATCAGCTCGTAAATTAACGAGCTGGGTCAAGTGGGCCACTCCTGAACGGTTTCTTATAAATATTTGATGTATATTTGTCACATTTTTTTTCAGGGACCCATACTCAAAGGGTGTTGATGGCGATGCATTGAGAACTTCTCTAGCTTCTCGTGGTATTTAACCTAACTTTTTTTTTATTAAACTGCTACAAACTATTCGTCATCAACATATATCCTTAATTTCTTTCTTAGGGGTGAATTTACAGTTGCACCTGTAGACAAGCAGAAAGAAGAATCAAGTCAAGTGAATCCCGAGACCAAATCTAACCCAAAATCATTTGAGACCAACTCGATTGCTTTGACCCACGAAGTTGCATTAGAGAAAAAGCAATCAAAGACGCTAAAAGATGCAGTGAAGCCCAAGCACAAGAGAAGAAACAAGTCGAATGCAAGTTAGATCAGCATGGGCCGGGCCGGGCCAGGCCAGGCCTTTTTTGTTCAAACTGTACAATATATTCGATCATTGAAGCCGAATTTGTTCTTGTGCTTTGATTTTCAGACAGGCGTTATTTGACTTGAGAGGATATGGTATGCGTCTCAGCAACGGAAACTCTTTGAGAAATTGAACGAAAGATGTGTATATAGACGAGCGCAGAAGTTAAGTGATCCGTCTCGTTTCTATATTCTGAATTGAATGCTATTTTCTGGAGTAGGTCCTTATTTCAGTTTTGATTATATTGTTTTAAAAAAGTTATAAATTGTTATTTTATGGTTCTGTTAATTGTAGTAGTTCTCATTTTATTTTAATTTTTTTCTATCCAATGTAGTTTTTTGTTTGATTTTATTTTCCAAAGTAGCCGTTAGTTTTGTGAAATTTACACAACCTTAAAGGAATAGCACATTTTCTGTAAACTTTATAATAGGAATAGCACATTGTTTTGTTGGGAAAATTCGAAATTGCTTGGATAAATCTGAAGTCGTGTAATCACTTTCAGATCAAACAATTGGAGTGGCTACCAATCTTTGATTGGATAAAATCAGAATTGATTCTAGATTTCTGTATGAGAATTTGGTTGAGAGAATTTTTGAGGGATTCTCATGAACTGTAAATTCGTCTAGGGTTTTTCAAACACGTTTGAAAGAGCGTATTTTCAGTTTTCCACAACTCCTTGCAGTTTTCGTTTTGAACAAAAACACCTTTATCGAAAATGCATCAAAAATTAAATTTCGGGCTAAATATGCACTTTTGAAACATGAGGGACTAAAGGTGTTTTTGTTCAAAACGAAAACTGCAAGCAGTTGTGGAAAACTGCAAATATGCTCTTTCAAACGTTTTTGAAAAACCCTAGACGAATTTACAGTTCGTGAGAATCCCTCAAAAATTCTCTCAACCAAATTCTCATACAGAAATCTAGAATCAATTCTGATTTTATCCGATCAAAGATTGGTAGCCACTCCAATTGTTTGATCTTGAAAGTGATTACACGACTTCAGATTTATCCAAGCAATTTCGAATTTCCCCAACATGTTTTGTAAAATTTATAAAAAAGAGGGAAAATATCTTCGCGGAATAAGATTTTTACAAAATTATATTGGTACTGAGTTTAACATATCTATAAAAAATTTGTACAAACCAGTAGAGTTGAGAATATAAAATATGCTAGTGTGCCTTCATAAACGAGTAATTTAGGGGAAAGACTCAAAAGATGTATCTTTTTTGTATGTTTATACAAATGTTAGGGGCTGTTTGGAAACTTCTGAATGGTTAAATGCTGAAATAGTAAAAGGTCTTAACTATTAAGAGCAAGTATAATGTTTAACCATTCAGAGACAAATGTCTGATCAATTCAGATTAAATGTCTTAACCATTAACACTCTGTATAATGCTTAACATCTGCTCGTGAAACAAACAGTCTGAACTAGTAGGAGATCTGAACTATTAAGAGCTCCATTAAGAGCTAAACAACCAGCCCCTTAGTTTTGTACAAACTAGTAGAATTAGATGTAGAGACAGACCTAAGAAATCTTTTACTGGTATAACCGTATTTCAGTATTCGAGTATCCGAGACATATTTGTGCTATATCTGGCAAAGTTACCTGCTCTAGAAAACATAAAAACTACTTAAAAACCTTAATAATCTAGAAAATAAACAACTATACGAGTAAACATCACATCAAAATTTATAAACATTTTATTCAACTAAGTATAAAATAAACAATGAACTAATTTCATAAACAGATAAAAATATTCTAATCATTTTTGTAATCATAATAAGATATAAAATATGTGAAAACTTATTTAGAACATGAAAGTACGTACATATAACAATAGGTGATTGGGAAGCATTGGGTTAAGTTTATAATTTTGTATGAACATGTGTTAGAGACAGGGGCGGATCCAGGGGGATCCTGGACCCCGGAACCCCCTCGGTTTGGAAAAAAAATGGAAAAGTTGGTGGAAACTTTGAATGATTTCGAAAAAATAGTGAGAATATACCAAAAGGAACCACTTAAAAAAATTTTCTGGATCTACCACTCCACTAGTTAGAGATAGAAGATGTGATCGATTTGACACTAATGTGTGAAGTAAGTCATGGCATGGGCCGGTCCTATTAATCAACATTAAAAGCTACGTGCAACCACAAACCGCAATTATTTGATTAATAGCATTTAATTATGTAACATCAATGAACTTTACGTGTAAACATTGTAGGAAGGCCCATGACCTTGGCTACGACCTTCAAATCACCTTGAAGCTTGATGAGGGCCTCTTGTCTAAAATGAAATATCATTATAACCACCACCGAGTGACCATGAGTAAGATCCAACGATGAAATTTAATGGCTAATCTTGAGGATTCAGGTGTCTTGTACGAGTCTGAACAAAATGTCCTTAGGTCCTAAGAGCATCACCAATAAGGCATATTTGAGACGTGTTTTTGGTGATGTGGCAATTTTTTAGTGTTTTTATTATGGCCAATTGGATTTTAACACCTTTAACTTTGAAGAGTTGGCCGATAACACCCGCAACTAACACTTTGATCTGTGACACCACAAACTTTTAATTTCGTTTGTCATTTCACCACTCAGTTAAAAAATCAGTAACTGAGTTAGTTTTCAATCCTAGGTGGCATCCTACGTGTCTTGTTTTTGATGAGGTGTCGTTATGAGGTGGAAATATATAAAAATATGTGTGAAATCTGTGTATGTATATATATGTACAGGCAATAAAATCAACTTCATTTGCAACATTTGGAGAAAACAGAGTGTAAATCATAAACTTGCAGACATGATTCTAACCTGTATTACAAAAAATAAACAAGAAAATAGCAAGATGAGAGAATTACATTATCCCATGGAACATCAGTAACAATCGCATCATCCTCTCGTCTCAAGCTAGGGTTCGTTAGGGTTTCACAAGCCACCTGAAGAATCTGCCCCCGGCTATTCAACACATCCTCACTATAACCATATTGAGGCGGTTCCGAAACCCTAGCTTCATAACACCTAACAATTCCATCACCTACATAGTGTTTCTTCGCTCCGAGAACTCTGTAGAAGTCAATCGGCATAGCCACGTGGCGGTCGGAGGGCGGCGGAGTGTACGGAGGCGTGAGAGCGGTGTCGGTTACATCCAGCGAAGAGTCGGTTCACCCATTTGCTGGCGGAGAAGCTGCTGGTAGGTCCGCCGCTCACGGCGTGTGGGATGAGGTGGTTTTTAGGGTTTGACGGTGGCGATGCGGTGTTTAACGGCACGCAAATGACCATTCTCAGGTGGCTGAGAGGTTGCGGAGGAAAACAATGGTTTCGGAGGCCGCTATTCTCTGTCATGGTTGACCTTGGTGAGTCCATTATCAATTACCTGTTCTGTTTCGTTTTTGATCGAATCATGTTGTGATGATGATGTTTGGTGAATTGGGGGTGGTGATGGTGAGGTGAGGGTGGTGGCAGTTGGGTGAAGATGTTGATGGTGAGGGTGATTCGAGGGTGGTTGTGGGTTGAGGGTGGTAGTCGGAGATGGTGGTGGTTGGTGGATGGGGTGCTTTGGAGATGGTGGTAGTCGGATCAATGGGTGAAGTGTAAACGAACAGAACAACAATGCCTACTTTCAACATTTTGCATCTTATAACATGTGTTAGCCACGTCACTCGTGCCATGTAGGATTAATGATGCCACATAGGATTGAAAACTAACTCAGTTACTGATTTTTTAACTGAGTGGTGAAATGACAAACGAAATTAAAAGTTTGGGGTGTCACAGATCAAAGTGTTAGTTGCGGGTGTTATCGGCCAACTCTTCAAAGTTATAGGTGATAAAATCCAATTGGCCTTTTATTATTGGGTGGAGTTGTTTTTAAGGAGAGAGGGTGTGGTTTAGTTTGTGGTGAAAAACTAGAAAATATGAGTTATGTAAGTGTATGGATGAGAGATGAGAGAGAAAAGAGAGTGGTGTTTTTAAAGATCTAGAATTTGTTGTAAGTGGGCATGAGAGAGAAATGAGTTGGGCAGGTGTCATGTCACTCATTTTTTTCTCCCACTTATTGTGGATGCTCTAACGAACTAAATTATATATATATAGTTTTTTAGTATTTTTGATGTTATTAATTTCTTATTATGGTTAACTAGCTTATAACCCCGTGTATTACACGAGTTGAATAAATAAATTTTATATACTAAATAATAAAACAATATGTCTTTAAAAACCTTCTTTATTGCACAAATTGAATAAATATAATTTTATATATTAAATAATAAAAAGCTATATCTATAAGAACAATATTGTACTTGAATAAATGTAATTTTATATACAAAATAAAAAAAAGTTATATCTTTAAAACCACGTGTATTACACGAGTTGAATAAATGTAATATTGTTTACCAAATAATAAAATAATACATCTTTAAAAAACCCCATTTATTACACGGGTTGAATAAATGTAATTTTATATACCAAATAATAAAAAAATTACATCTTTAAAAATATGCGTATTACACGGTTTGAATAAATATAATTTTATGTACTAAATAATAAAAATTATATATCCTTAAAAACCTCGTGTATTGTACGAATTGAATAAATCTAATTTTATACATCAAATAATAAAATTACGATTTTGGCCCCTTGGTTATATCACTTTTACCTTTTTAGCCCAAAAAAGAATTTTTTAACATCTAAGCCCACAACGTCTTTTTTTCTAACCTTTTTGGCCCCTGGCGTCTTTTTTTAACCCTTTTGGCCTCTAACATTTAATGGATGGGGTTAGTGTTACGGGCCAAAAGGGTTAGAAAAGAAGACATTGGGGGCTCAGATGTTAAAAAAATCTTTTTTGGGCTAAAAGGTTAAAAGTGATATAACTACAGGGGCCAAAATCGTAATTTTCTCTAAAGAATTTTTTAACATCTAAGCCCCAACATCTTTTTTCTAACCTTTTTGGCCCCTAACGTCTTTTTTTAACCCTTTTGGCCCCTAACATTTAATTGATGGGTTAGTATTAGGGGGGCAAAAGGGTTAGAAAAGAAGACATGGGGGGGGGGGGGGGGCTCAGATGTTAAAAAATTCTTTTTTGGACTAAAAGGGTAAAAGTGATATACCTGCAGGGGCCAAAATCGTAATTTTCTCTAAATAATATTATAAATGAGAAGAAGATTAAACTAAATAATAATTATACATAAGATATTAAACTAAATAATATTTAATAGGAGGGTTATCCATAATTAATTAGAAAAGATTAAATAAAAATAATAATTATCTATAAGAGATGCCTTAATATGATGACAAGTGTCCCAAAAGTGATTACTTTTATTATATAGT
This sequence comes from Helianthus tuberosus, assembly GCA_030545235.1. NCBI lineage: Eukaryota > Viridiplantae > Streptophyta > Magnoliopsida > Asterales > Asteraceae > Helianthus > Helianthus tuberosus. The sequence goes on from CM060389.1 coordinate 24,711,133, forward strand.
ATAGATTTTGTAACCTTGTATATTACACGGGTTGGATAAATGTAATTTTATAAACTAAATAATAAAAAAGTTATATCTTTATAAACCCCGTGTATTATACAGGTTCAATAAATCCAATTATATATACTAAATCATTATCATCATCATCATCATACTCAGTAAATCCCACCAATAGCAAAGCTAAGGTAGAGTCTGAGAATAGTAAGATGTAGACAGCCTTATCTCTACCCCGTCGGAATAGAGAGACTGCTTTCAGTGAGAGCCCCGGCTCGATAGTAGTTTTGCATCAAGCCTTGGATATAAGGCACATAACACTCAACAATCGGGACAAAGACCGATTAGTGCATGGTCCCTTTTGTCTTTCTACTATCAACGCCACCACATGATGATGATGAATGATTAACCGTCCTCCGCTTATAACGTTATTTTCACGAACTTAGTAAAATAATGGTAAAATTAGTGCAATTTCACTTTTGCCCTTCGAGCGTCCACACATATATACATTATATGCGCATACCGCAAGAGGGGCGAATATATACTAAATAATAAAAAAAATTATATCTTTAAAAACACCATGTATTACACGGGTTAAATAAATGTAATTTTGTATAGTAAATAATATGCTATTGGATTCGTTTAAAAAAGCATAAATTTGGTTCGGTTTAATTTGAATCAAGTCATAAACTTGGTTAAGTTTAATTCGAATTGATTAGAACCCCAATTTGGAAAATCTAAAACAGAATTATATTATAAGCTTCTATTCCTAATTAGTGTTTTTTAAAGTTTGATCTAATGTCTAATAAGTTATTTTGTATATTTTCTTTGTACTTTAAATTTTTTATATAAGCGTATTATTGTTTTTTAAGTTTAAGATTATTGTTTTGTGCTATTATTTAAAAAATCTTTAATTTATAATTTAAATTTGAAGATAATATATTATTAGATTAAATAGAATGATTCTATCCGACATTCAAAGTAAGATAAGATTTAATATTAATTGATTATTTATTATTTAATTAATTGATATAAGATAAGAATGAAAATACAGGAAATTAAAATGTACCCTCATTGAATGACATGTGTCCCAAATCAGGTTTCTTTTATTATATAGTATAGATAAATAAATATGGGGCCAAGAAGTTTTTATATTTTGCTAGGTTTATTTTTCTTTTTAAGTATTGGGCCAATAAGTTTTTTAGGTTCTATATTTTAAAAAATACATATAGAAAAAATTTAGACTCCCTAAAAAGGGGGCCCAAACCTGGTGTCCTTCGCGTCCATGCTGTGCCGGCTCGGCGGCTCTAGTTAAATTCACAAGATCGGGAAGCTAGAGTAAATGTGATATACTGATAGAATATAATTCTCCTTGCCCTTATTCATTGATAACATCCCTATAAAAGACTCTCCACTATTTTGGGAAGAGATAACACAAAATTAATTACAAGATATATCTCTATATCTTCCTATGTTAATAAACGAAAATCATTTTTGAACACGTGTCACTTTCTAGTGCTTTCACATTTTTTTTTCCATTTATATCTCATATTAAATAATAACAATTGTAAACAAAATATTAGATAAGAATAAATATTTAGATAAGGATAAATGTTTGTTTTTATTATGATAATATTAAATAGTAATAATAATAATAATAATAATTTAAAAAAAATAGATAAGAATATAAACATTTATTTTTATTATAATCAAGTAAATAATAATAATAATAATAATTAGAAACAAAAAAAATTATATTTCATTCAAAGAGAATTAAATTCTTGATTTTACGGTATAATTCAAAAAAATAATAATGAAACATATAAAAACGTGGGGATTGATCTCCACCTTTTTGTACCGTAAACTCTTTTGAATATAAATTTAAGACGAGTGTATTATAAATGAAATAAATAAATAAGCATAAAAGTGCATAAAACTAACTAAAATAATTGTATCTCATAATTTGAATGTATAATAAAAACGGGATTCAACCACATCTAATACAATGTGTTTTTAACCTAATAATAAATAAAAAAAACAAAATGTTATAATAAGTAAATAGTACATCAATGTTTATTTTTAAAAGATAAATGTTGATGACTATTTGTGTTAACATATGAAATTATATTTACCTTTCAAAAAAATATGAAATTATATTTTATTCAACTTTTAAAGATACATCTTTTTTATTATTTATCATATAAAATTAAATTTATGCATCCCGTGTAATACACGGGATTCCAACCTAGTTTACAACATGATAGAATAATCTATTACACCCCCGCAGTCGAAGCAAGAGGAGGCCGAATGCTGAGACTGGATCTGAAATCATCAAATAAGACCCGAGGGAGGCCTTTGGTGAATATGTCTGCTATCTGGTAACGAGAAGGAATGTGAAGAACCCGAACTGTGCCGCGTTGTACCAAGTCACGAACAGAATGAATATCTAATTCAATGTGTTTGGTATGTTGATGTTGAACAGGATTCCCGGAGAGATAGACGGCACTAATATTATCACAACAAACAATTTTGTGTTATCTCTATATTTACAACATAACAGAATAATCTATTATATACAATATAAGCTAGATGAATTCATTTTTGTGGTTGCAAATTCACAAGATCGGCTTTGGTCAAATTCATTTTTGTGGCTGCAAATGAATCGAATATTTGTTGAGTCTAATGAATTGAATATTCATTGTACCAATTGTGAACTGTTTTCTAGAAATCCATTTATTAAACAAATGAATACAACAACACTTTCTATTGATTTAATAGTAAAATTACACGGGTGGTCAAACAAAATTACTTTTTATGTAGTCCCAATTATTTACTCAGCTATTGGCTATAGTTTGGTTTATCTAAATCAACTTATTAATCACTCACAACTCAAGTTTTGCGGCTATTGCAATAAAAGTTCTTCAACCTTGCAAGTGATGAACAATCGTGTGAACTCGTGGGGGAGGTTTCGGTTGTAATCGCCGCCGGCTAGGCAAGAGGAGGAGAAGGGAGGCGAAGATCTTGGGGGGCCTAAGATGAGTTGGTGATCTGTATTAGAAAGGAAAGGTGGGGGTTTGTTTTTTTTTTTTTGTTAAAGATTTCAACAACAATAAGGTAAATAAAGTAATCTTTCGTTAATTTAACATAAATTTGTAACGTACAACAATCCAAGTGACAAAAAGGGTTATGAATATGATATTAATAGTATTAAGTCCCTACGTTGCAGTCTTTGAATCACGCACGCTCGTTGCTGAGAAATTAAACTGAAACGTAAAACATAGAAAAAATAACTAAGTCCATCCGGGACCCGCGTGTTGGACGAACTTGTCAAACACAGAAAAATAGATGTGACGCGACGGGCCAGTCAAACGTGAAAAAAATATACGAAAAAATGTTGAACCCCACACGCACGTTGCAATGCTTTAACTCACAAAATTTAGAACGAAATGAAAAACTTGGGAAAGATGAAAAGTATGGTGTACCAAAATTGAAAATAAAAAAGATTTGGGATTAAATTGCAAAAGATGAAAAACTTTTGGTTAAAAGTAAAAAAAAAAAAAAAAACAAAGGATCTAAATTGCAAAATTAAAGTTATTTATTAATTTTAGATAAATAAAAGGATAAAAATAAGTGATACCTATATATTGGTTATTAATTAATATTAATATTTAAAGAAATTTATTAAACAAAATAAATAAAATTTATGAGGTTGAAGGAGATAATGACATGTGACATTATTTGAAGTCTTTTATTATAAGTTAGATTAGATAAGGGTGGGGGGTATAATCTTCGGTGATTGTATCGGTGAGTGGGTGTCACCGATCGGTGACCATACCCCATGATTGAGTTAGGGTGTTTGAGTAGAAGAGAGGGTGAGAAATCGGTGTAAAGTCACCGAAGGTGGAGAAGGATGATGGAGGAGAGAGAGAGGGGAGAGAGGAAAGAAGAACCAATCAAAAAATATATAACTCAAACACCCTAGAGTGATTAATCATACCCCCTGATTGAGTGCAAAATGGGGAGTGAAATGGTGAGTTGACATGGCATAATATTATTGGGTAGAAAATCACTCAATCACCCTAGAGTGATTAACCATACCCCCACCCTAAGAGTGGTTTCTAAAAAGTAAAAATGAAAAGCAAAATTTCAACTTGGCATATGATGGCATGAACCATTACTTTTTTTTTTATACTTAAACGAGTAAACTTTCACCCTAAGGTTTGGTCATTTCTGTCATTTTAGTAAAAACTCAAATCTTTTAAATCTGAGTCTCTGTGGTTTCAATTTTATTGCCATTTTAGTCCAAAAATCAAATCACCCCTTATTTGACTATTAAAAGCCGGCTATTTTATCTTTTTGTTCAAGGGCAATTTTGTCCATCTCAATTTATTATAACATATTAATAATTAAATTAATTATACTTAATTTATTTATACCCTATTTATACAGCAGATTATATTTCCCCTCATTTAATCATCATCTTCCCCAAAAAAACCTACCCTATTTACACATAGCTAATATTTGGGCATGTGTTGATAATTCTGTTGAAAATGGTGAAATTGGTGTGAAAGAAACCGTAAATAATGATGATAGAGGGTTGTTTTTGGAATAAGAGGTGTTGGATCCGATCAAAGATTCCGTTGTTTCTTGTTTTAAACAAGAAGTTGAAGAGGAACAAGGAAACAAATTGATGTCTGTAAATTTGGAATCAGAAACATGTGCTGATGATTCAACGGTAATCAATGGTGAACGTATGCTTATGCGCTGTAAAAATAAAAGGGGAAGGAAAAGAAAAAACGTGATGGGTTTGGGTTCTGATTGTAATGGAGAAGGAAGAGCTAAGAAGGAGAAAGTTGAGAATGGCCGGGTTCGGGTTATTGGCGGGAAGGTGTTGCGGTCAAAGACTTTGACCGGTGCCACCACGGTGGTTGATGGTGGAGTAAAGAGCATGCGAAAACGTCGTGGAAGACCTCGTAAATTTCAGGGTGATGTTACTCCTATTTCAGCTGTGTAAACATGGTAGGTTTTTTTTTTTTAGGGAATATGATGATTAAATGGGGGAAATATAATATAGGATATAAATGAATTAAGTATAATTAATTTAATTATTAATATGTTATAATAAATTGAGATGGACAAAATTGCCCTTAAACAAAAAGACAAAATAGTCAGCTTTTAATAGTTAAATAAGGGGTGATTTGATTTTTGGACCAAAATGACAATAAAACTGAAACCACAGGGACACAGATTTAAAATGTTTAAGTTTTGAACTAAAATGACAAAAGTGACCAAACCTCAGAGATCAAAATGACAGTTTACTCTACTTAAAAGCTATTTTGTCTCAATGGGGGAGATGGAAAACCTTTTATTTTTGTTTTTTTAAGGTTTTAAGTTCAAATCCAAGCAAGGGGATTTTAATACTAAACTTGGTGATATTAACATCCTAACTGGCTATTTTGTCACATCAAGACAACTTTAGCCCCATAACTTCGATCAAGACAACTTTAGCCCCTCAACCATGTAATAACATGTTTAGCCCCTCAACTTTGGTAATAACATACTTGGCCTCTTAACTTTGATAATAACATATTTAGCCCCTCAACTTTAGTAATGTCATACCTAGCCCCTGGATTTTAATAATGTTTTCTTTGTTTTTCATTTTCATTATTTAAACTTACATTTTTTCATGTATTTTTTTCTCAATGCAATGTTTTTCTAAATTTTATGTATGTACCGTCGTAACTAGGTTATTTCAATTACATTTCGAACCCGCCACATATATTCATTTTTATGGTTGTAACTAGTGTCGATATCGTAACGAACTGAACCAATAACTTTTTCGTGACTTTTGAATAATCTTTACGTAGACCAAATCGTCACAATTTGCTTATTTTTATCTACGTTTAGAACCCGCTGCGAAACGCGGGGTGATAACCAACTAGTTTACTATTAATACATGTAACAAGTAAACGAAACGGACAAGCTTTAAATAAAAATAAATCAAAAATATACTTTGATAAAGTCATAAAGTTAAAGAATAGCTTCATTTTTTATTAGGAATTTTGAATTTAAATCACCTCAACTTTCACCAGGTGGCCGATAACATTCTTAACTTTCCATTTGTACTACACCATCCTCAACTTTCAATTTATTGACCGATACCACTCTCAAACTAACCCAACACTAACTCAGTTTGCTGACATCAGTTGTCACGCAGGGCCAGCCCGAAGGGTGTGCAAGATGGGTGACGGCTCAGGGCCCAAACCTATCGGAGGCCCAATTTTTTTTTAATTTTTGTATTAGTTTTACACTGTAAAGTTAGAATATATACATAATGAATCGGAAAAATACCATCTTGAAGCACTTGGTTTGGTGGTTTGAAAGTTACTTTAATAATAAGAAGACATGGGTTCTAATCCCAGCATCCTTAGTTTTATTTTTCTTTTTTCTTTCTTATCTATCTATTAAATGCAAATGGCATTAAATGCCTAATTTTTTCAAGTCACATTAAATGATTGGTGTTGATTCAAATGACATTAATTCATTTTCATATATTTATTTTTTTTATATATATATATTCTTTTTAAAAAAATTATATTTAAGGGGCCCGTATTTTCTGTTCACACAGGGCCTAAAGATTTTCGAACATTTTTGGAGACGACCCTGCTATCACGTCACCAAACTAGTGCTACATCAGCTGCCACGTCATCAAAAAATTCCATGTTAGATGCCACGATGCCACGTCAACACAATTGCCATTCCAGCAAAGAACTAACTGGGTTAGGGTTCAGTTAGTTTGGGAGTGATATCAGCCAATAAGTTGAAAGTTGAGATTATTTAAATCCGATATCGTTTCTAAAAGAAATTGCATTGAAAGGTCAACCTCAAGCTATTGAAACTTTGAAAGTGGTATCATATATGTATATTTATGACGAGTGTGGTCGGAGGACGAGGAAGCTGACAATGTAAAATATGCCTTATTTGATGATTAATTACCGTAACAAAAAACTTACTATATATTTATTTGATTTTCATTGTTTTCCAACGGCTTTTGTTTGATTTTAATATGTTTAAATTTCAAAAACTACTAAAAATGGTAGTGTTGGTTAGTTATAACAAAATCAATAAATAAAATACTAAGGAATATAACTGAGATTTCAATTTCTTTTGAGTTCTTGTAGAATAAACGGTCCTCCTGGATCACCTATGTTCAGCCCGACCACTTGAGGGCCCAAGAATTTCTTTTATAGGGTCGAAAATTTTTGAGTGTTAGCTATCACTAAATAATATTTTTTTTCGGTTTGAGTCAGGTCTAGTCACATGATAAAAATATAAAACCAATTTTTTCGGCCTGAAAAGTTTCCAACCTAAGTGGCCAAGAAGAAAAAACTGAAATCAAACTGAACCCATCGTGAAAACCCAAAATCTAGATTTTTGGTTTTGGTTTAGTTTGAGCCAAAAATTGACCCATGCACTCCCTTACAACCAACCGATGGCAATAAGTATATTAGCAAGATCGTCGATTGAATTTCCAATTTGAAAGTCAGGGTGGTGTGCGATCAATAAAAATGCGGCTCTTTCATCTATTTTTTACTAGGTTAGGTTTTTATTTATTGAAAAAAAGGGTGGGATACATGGTGCTTGAGGTTAATTGTTTAAAAAAAGGGGCTTACTTATTATGTTTTTGTTAATTATTTATTACTAGGATTCTCTCACCGCGTGTAACACCTCGTAAATTAGTGTCCAGTAATGTACTGACACGTGTTCATACTTTCAAATGTTCCTAAATGTTGGCCGAGAGGGACTAATTTTGTCAACTATATGAAATTATGAATGTGGAGGGACTAAAAGTGTCAACATGCTATTTTTATAGCCTCTGAGTGACCTTTGCGGACCGTATAGCCTTTAGGCTTACGGACCGCAAACAAGGAATTTATTTGCCTTTGATGATCGTATACGAACCGCAAGAAGCTTTGGCTTATGGTCCGTAGAGAATCTGAAAACCTTGTGTCACACCCCAACCGATGGCGGAATCATCGGGGCGCAACACTAGGCGAATCAGATTTCTCAAGAGAATCCATAACAACTATAAAGCGACAGTATTTATTACATTTGCTATCCGATACTAACAATCAATACAATCACATAAGTTATCACAGATTTCTTGTCCTCTCGAACAATACAAATCCGACAACCTAGATTTTTAGGTGAGTTTCTAGACTTCCTAGCTTGATTTGATGTAGACTGCGACTAAACCTGCAACATACGTTAAAACGATGTCAATACAAAAGTATTGGCTAGTATACAAGTTTTGATAGAGTAGCGTAAATAGTTAAAAGGTGCTGCGAATTACTAAATACATAAACGGGATACCTCAACATACATGCATACAAGACTGATACTACCTGCTAAGTCACTTGAGCTGCGATTGCGATTGCTATTCATCCTAACTAGACCCCGTTGGGTGCTATAGTACTATACCAGTTAAAGCGGGACCTCGCGAGTATAAGTCCTAAGACATATGTAACTAGCATCACGTGTAAACATGCATATCAGTTATTCGCAAGTGATAAACAGTTTGATTGAATGATTCGTTTATTAAATTTGATTTGAAAGGAACGTATGTTACACCCAAAATGCGATAAAAAGGGGTTCGAGTATACTCACAGTCGGTGTTCAGCAAGTAAACACAACTTAGTTGGATTGAAGGGAGCGCGTCTGAGATTAGCCTGATTACAGATTGACAATGTAAGCGTTGAATGGTGCGTCAAATGATGGCGATGGTAATCCGATCGGATGGCAATCCGATCGGGTGGCGACCGGGTGGTAATTTGTTCAGATGGTCATCCGATCAGATGGCCATTTGATTGGTTTGTCACCTCGTTTGGCAAGGATGTGTTTGTGTATGATGGCCTTGAAGTTTTTGTTGTAGTATTTTGAAAACAGAGAAGTATCTCTACCTTTCAGATCGTTCGATCGAACGACAGTTCGATCGGGCGACCGTTCGATCGGGCGACAATCCGATTGGTTGGATACTTAGTGAGAACAAGTTCACAGCAGTTTATCACTCGATCGGATTGCAATCCGATCGGGTGGCAATCCCTTTGGATGAACATGTTGAAAATTGTTTAAGTGTTGAGTTCAGAACATCACAGAGTCGGGTGACCGTTCGATCGGGTGGCAATCCGATCGGACGACAATCCGTTCGACGTTCAAAACTTGGAAAGTTGGAATAATGATTTAAGCGAGTAATCAAGTGCAAGCCGATCGGACGGCTGTTCGATCGGGTGGCAATCCGATCCGACGGCAATCCGTTCCAACTGCTTTGATCGTCTTGACACCAGTAACCAAGTGCAAGCCGATCGGACGGCTGTTCGATCGGGTGGCAATCCGATCGGGTGGCAATCCGATCGGATGGCAATCCGTTCCAACTGCTCTGATCGTCTTGACACTTGATTGTTTTGAAAGTTTGCGGTTTTGATCGAGATAACATGATAACGTGCTAAACAACAGAAATTCGTCAAGACTCAAGTGACCCGTTCGGACAGGAACCACCCTAGTCCGATCAGTCAGCTGTTCGAGATGGTGTTTCATGTTTAACCCGAAATCAGTAATCTCTTGGACAGATTCTAGATCTTGAACCAACACATCACTAAGAATGAGTAGAAGATTATAACAAGCTCCGATTCTATCGGTTTTGAGTGCATTGAGTGTAAAAGAGTTGAAAGAGTTTTTTTCCAATCCTTTTATCCTTGAAGGTGTTTAGATCTATGCAAGATCGTTGTGAAATTATGTGGAAATCCTTTGGATCCGAGCTATTCTTGGTGGAATGAGGCCAATACTTGAAGTTCATAAGAACTCCCTGATGACATCACCCTAGAACACCTCAAATCTGTTGATTTCACGGTTGAAAGTTGAGATTTAAAGGTGGAAAAGATGAGAAGTGTGTGTAGATCAAGGAAGTACAAGATTTGAGTTGAAAACTTACAAGAATCGCGAGAAATCGAGGGAAAACAGCCAAAAGTGCGCTGGTCGAATGAGAGCTGTCACATCACTGTTCAAGTGATGTGACAAGTGCTATTTATAGGTGGAGTGGTGTGAAGGAGATGAAGTGAACGGATCGGATGGCAATCCGATCGGGTGGCTGTCGGATCGGGTGGCAATCCGATCGGGTGGTAATCCGATCGGGTGGCCACTCGATCGATCAGTCACTCGATCGGTGGTCTCCGGCGTGTTGCGTTTCAATGTTTCGTTTTGTTCTTTAATCTTTGCCATAGTTTGGTTACACATTTTCATACCCACAATCATATATCTATTATAATTAGTCACAAAGGGTCGTATAAATATCCACATTTCAAACTCTGCGTTGCGATAATCGATTTGCGCGTTTCTAATATGCGTTGCGTTGCGACACATCACGGCTATCGAGGAGGGTTGAATAGGTCCTCACTCCACGTCATCGTGAGCGTTAGTACGTGCGATGTGATGTGTTATAGCGATAAAGCATGCGTAATATGCGAAAATACTGCGAAATAGCGATGTATGCGATATAGCTACATTATGATCTGAATCTCTGGTGCTAGGCGTAACGAGTATAACGAGTAGTAACAACGCACGAACGTGCGGGTTGTTACAGTCTCCCCTGCTTTAGGAAATTTCGTCCTGAAATTAATCCACAAGAAGGGTTGTGAGGGTCGATGCGCGTGGGAGTAGTGATAAAAGCTTCAAAATAAACGAGCGATCAATTGAAATCCGATGAGCGAGAACGGGAGGTCGATTGAAGATTGATGAGAGAAGGCGTTGTGAAGTCTCGGCGATCGCGGTGAGCAAGAAGTTTCGTTATTAACAAAAGATGGCAACACACGAAAAGCGATCCAAAGGTGTTTTGTATACTTGAAAAGTTGATTAATTCGAAAAATCTTCCCACAGTGCGGCGTTAACTATTTCGAAGTTCACACCAGCGCTATGAGAGGGGTTTTATTAGGTTACTAAAAGATTTTGGGGTGGTTAAAACTTGTCTTACGAAATTTTCTCGTCACTTGAGTCGATTGTCACACCAACGTTACAAGATAATCTCGTTTTGTACAAAGGTTTTGATCAAATTTTAGAAAAAGTTTTTGTAATAAAAGCCAGTTTAAACTTTGTGTAAACAAAGCTTTTTAATAATATAAAAAAATTAATTTTTAAGGTAGGCCCCGCTTTGCACTTTTCCACGAAAGTTCGACAATATGGCTAAAACGCTTATATATTGGAAGTACCAGCGGCGTATCCACCACGTTTTAACCACATGGCTTCCGTCTCGTGAGCCAGTGTCATACGTGTCGACGTAGTATAGACAGATTTGCGATGACTCGATCCAAATGAGAAAAGGGTTAAATCAAGTCTAAAAGGAAAGACTGAGTAACTAAGCGATGAAGTCGTTTTCGAACTCAGTTTAGTGACACGAGCGAGCGCGATAAGAGGTAAACGGCGTGCGAAAATTGATAACACTAAACATAGACATAGTAAGCGAAGACGGCGACGGTAAGCGACGAATGATAGCGACAACCGTCTAGCGATAGGCGACGATCGATGCGTTGCAAGCGGTGGGAATATGCGATTTGATTAGATTAAACGACACCATAAATTTTTAACTAACATTAGACCCCACAAGGCCTTTTCCACGAAAACCCGCTGATATGGCTAAAACACTTATATATAGGAAGTACCAGCGGCGTATCCACCATGTTTTAAACCTATCAGTTTCGTCTCGTGAAGCGAGGTCATGTGTGCTAATCATAAGATAGAATCATAAATAACGGTAAGCGATAGCGATGGCGATAAGCGTTAAGCGATACCCGATGAGCGATAGAGCAATACACAGGTGATAGAGCGAGAAGCGATAGAGCGAGAAGCGATAGAGCGAGAAGCGATAGAGCGATACACAAGCGATAGAGCGATACACACGATAAGCGATAGCGCGATACACATAATAAGAGATTGAGCGAACACACTATAAGCAATTGAGATTGCGAGTTAGATTCCTGCGATAATGCGATTGCGAGCGTGTTTGACTTACAAAAAGTCTTAGCGATTACACGCTTTGAGTTGCGATTGAGATTTGTTACGCCTTGCGATGTAGTGTAGTGTGTCGAAAATAGTTTGAATAGTATACTTGGTCTAATAACGTTCAACTTGCATGGCACTTTCTTCACAAGACATTGGTTGGCATGGCGAAGTACTTATATATAGGAAGTACCAGCGGCGTATCCACCATGCTTCAACCACACGCCTCTGCCCCATGAGTAGGTGTCTCACTGTGTCGACATGGTCAAGACGCTTATATGTAGGAAGTACCAGCGGCGTATCCACCACGCTTGACCATGCTTTTTTAACGTTATGGCATCGTTGAAACTCGTTGCGATCTCCGTGCACTGATCACAGTAATCCCGTGTGCACCCGTGATTAATTTGATCCTTGCACGTTTATCGTACTTTATCTCAAGAACGCATAGTAGGGGAAAACACATTATATAGTACATAGTGCTAGCATTTAGTCCGTGTGCGAGTGCGAGGGAGAGCGAGCGATAGATAGAGTCCACATTGCGTCGAGAAATAGAACAAGTTCAACATATAAAGGAGATTAACGGCGAAAATCGTATCATTACAACAACATTGTAAGCATAATTAATGTTGTTGTGGAGGACTTCTACGGAGACTGCGATTGTTGCTGAAATTCCTCAAGTCTGCGTCCCTCTGCGGCAGTGCTGGGTAAGATGACCATACCAGTTGCAATTTGTGCAAAAGCGACTGTTAGCTTTTGGCGGGTGATGATACGTACACATGAGACACAGGGGATGAGTTCCGTTGTAGTCGCGCTTTGAGTGAACTAGAATTGCTCAGAGAGGTTCTGGTTGCGATAGCTCAGTTGTTGAAGAGTTTGGGCTCCTGGTCTTTCGTTTGCGGCTGGAATGAGCTTCCTAAGGCGATGCGTTGTCATCGGAGGATTCGTCTGAAGACTCACTTGAAGAATCTTCGATAGCATCGTCGGAGGAATCGTCGGAAGAATCGATGACGATTGCTTGATGAGCTTGTTTGACAAGATTCTTGGAGAAAAATCCGTCCAAGACTCGTTTGTCGTTGATTTCTGCGGCTAGGCGGTAGGTTTCTTCGATGGTAGCAGGCCTTGCAGCTTCGAAAAAATCGTCCACACATTCAGGAAAACCACGAATGTACTTCGTGATGGCTTTTTCAGAAGTGTTTACTTGACTTGGGCAGATTATGCTAAGTTGTTTGAACCTTGCGGTGTAGCCAGTATTGTCACCTTCGACTTGTTTGATTTCCCAAAATTCGTCTTCTAGCTTCTGGACTTCGTGGGGAGGGCAGTACTCTTTCTTCACGAGTTCCTTCAACTCATCCCAAGAGAGAGCATAAGCTGCGGAGATCCCACGTTTATTACGTTCGGCAGTCCACTAGTCGAGTGCTCATGATTGAAATACCCCGGTTGCGCAAGTAGTACGGAAACTATCGGGACACCCACTCTGACGAAGGGTAACGTCGATAGAATCGAACCACTGGAGTAGCTGGGACACACCTCCTTCACCCGTGAACTTGTAACACCTCGAAAATTCACGTCCTATAATGTGTAGACACGTGTCATATGTTTGCACGTGTGAAAGAATGTTATAAAAGGACTAAAGTTGATAAACATGGAAAGTATGTGAAAATACGGGTTCTAAATGTCAACGGTGAATAAATATACTTCATAATAACCCTACATGATTTTTATAACATCAAACGAATAAATCATGGATCATACGAAGCTAAAAGTGAGAGATTACAAACTACAGGGGTTAAATGTGTCAACATGTTTAAGTTATACCTCTGAGTGACCTTTTGACAAACCTGAAGCTTTGTAACTGTTAATTTTGCTCACTAGAATGTACGATATAAATTTCATAAAGTTTCGTAATCGTATGAGAAAGTTATGATCAAATTCGTGTGCGAGGGGTTAAAGTGTTAACGTTGAAAGTTATGATTTTTCGAGTTAACCGGAAGTGTCCAGGGACTTGGCAAAGTGGGTATAAGTCCTAAAGCCCTTGTAGGTAAATAATAAGGGGTCAAATTGCAAGATATAAGCTTGGTTGACCTTTCGAAAAGCCAAGGGACAATATGCAACAACTTGAAAATGTTTATTTCTGGATCCAAGGCCCACGCGGGCCGCGTAATACCATTAACACTCTTACGCGGGCCGCCTGGCCCGCCCAGATGCAGAAAATCATTTATCTCGCCTGTTCAGCCTTCTAAACGACATGTAATGCCCTTAAACCCTTCCAAGAGACCCCTAAACAACCCCTAAACACCAGGGACACTTGTGGGAATGTTGTGGTCAGTTGATAGACTTAGATGTCAACATTTTGTGGTGTTGAAATCACTATAAAAGGCCAATGAGTTGCAACCTTGTTTTCACACCTTCATCTGCAATTGTGGAGCATTTCTGGAGCTTAGGAGCAGATCCAAGACATCCCTAATCGTGCATAGGACCTTGGTAAGTTTGCTAAACCTTCCTTAGTTTAGTTTTTGCTTAAAAGTCAAACCGTCGTAATTAACGGTTGACTTTAAGATTAATCACTAATGGTCCAGTGATTAGTCGAATCAAAAGTAGTTATAAGTTGGTAATTATGTGGGTAATAAACCCTCAAAAGGGTTTCCCCTGGTTCCCACTCTAACTAGGTCAAATGTCGGGTCAAACCTACTATTAAAAAGTCAACAGAATGTGTATTTTCTAAATTATGCATGATTAGCAATATAGAACACATATAACCTGTTTGATCATTAATATAACTTGGTAATTAGTGTAAGGACATGTCTAAACATGTTCAACCCGACAATTTCTTGTTTAGACCCGGTTCGGAACCGAAAGTCGCATAGTTTGACTTATACTTTGACTTTCAGTTCTGACCCGTTTTGGTACGATTTAGAAATACCTAAGAGCTTCATTTGGACCAGGTTACATGCTAGTATAACCCTCTGTGATTATACACTATGGTTCATTAGTTAACCGATTATTACGCATGATTCCGTTAATTGCTCATATGTTGACCATTATGCCCTTATTACCTTAAAACGTGATTTTTGGAAATGTAAAAGAGTAGAAACTTTAATTATTGATATATAAACTTGTATGCAAAGTTTGACATCAGTTTGAGGTGTAGATTAAGAGTTATGCTCGTTAGCGTAAAATTAAGGCTTTATGTTAATTAAACGACGCATTTAGCGTATAGCCTACTTAAACTTACTTTTGATATCAAATCTTTTACCCACTGATGTAATATATTATTTTGGGATTTGTAAAGATTTTTAATTAATTTTAGGCTGAGCATAACTCATAGTCGTAGGCTTAATCCGGTACTTGTCGGTTTTGCCCTCACGGGCCATAAAATGAGTTTTACATATCTAAACGACTCCAAACCTTTTGCTACTGATCACATATGATAAATAAATTATTTTAAGCCTTCTGGAAATATAAAAATATCAGATTTAAGTATCAAACCCGGAAATGGCCTTTAATCGCCTTTTTAAGCGTTTTTAACGCATATTATGTACTAGAAGTATTTTAAACATACGAGGGTTGATACCTACTGATATTTGAGGAAAATTATAATATTTTAACAGTAAGCAAAGGTTGTTAAACTCAGACTTCAGTTTTGAGCTTTTCGGCTTATGTGAAATTACCAAAATACCCCTACGGGGCATAGTTTGGTTATAATTGATAAATTTCACATATGTACTTTATCCTACTGTTATAACTCATTAATTTGAGTATGTTTACTGATTACATCAGACCTGTAACTCAGTTAAACACTTAAACCCTTTTACAACCTTTAAAATGACCAAACTACCCCTACGGGGCCTAGTTTGTGTTTAAACACGTTTCGGGCATAATGAAAGACATCTTACTGATGTCACAACATATTTGAGGCATAATTAACTTAGGAAACCTGTATATAGCTCTCATGAATACCCGTCACGCTTATTACGCGTACGGTTCGGTTTATGTAACAAGTTTACATAAATTAGCCGAAACGGGTCAAACCTTAACGGTTTTATCTCAAAATCCAGAATGTGAATAATAAACCCATATTAAACAAGTCTTCAAACTTGTCGGGTCTAAATCACATTCTATCCGGTCTTCGCTTAATCGTGCGTACGAACCGTATCTTTGAAACTAGCCGGTCTAAGCTTAAGCTTAATTAAAGTCCTGTTAGGATTCTAATAGGTTATTATAAAACCTTCGTTCCAGATTAGGAGGACCAGTAAAAGCTACGTGCATTTTGCTTATTGTGATTTATACATTGCTCAGGTAAATACTTTTAACTTATTTTCCCTATACGGGCTTGGGTTACGGTATATAGCATACCGCTTGATCGAGCATCAAATCCTCCACCGTTGAGTGGGTAATTGACTAATTTGATCGGCTCGTTTAAACAGTCTTGTTACTTAAAGCCTTTGGGGGGTTAATGACCATGTCCCGGATATCCTTGGCATCATTTTACGAAATGGCCACGACTTAAGCGCGGGGTGTTGGCGTACACCCGACAGTGCACAAAAGAATATTGTGGTGTGTCTATTGATCTTTAACCCAGACAAGATCCGGGCTACTGAACGCACAAGGAACATGTAATTCGTTCACAAGATTATACATTTAAATAATTCTCCCAAGTTAAACAAAAATGTTTATGCCATGTGCATCCAAACCAATTTTCAATCATTTTCCAAAATGAGTCAGTTGATTGTATTTACCAGTGTAAACTGACGTATTTTCCCAAAAAGATTAAATGCAGGTACTATGCGTAATTGGCTGGGATTTCTCCTTAGCATCATTAGAATTCTCGCAAGCTTAAGATGCCTGAAGTCTGTTGAACTATTGTTTCCATTTTATTTACGATCCGTCTGTGGATAAACAATCGACAGTTGTGATATTTGATATTACAATATTATATTCGGTTGTATTATATCTTTTAAATTGTTTCCGCTGTGCATTTATATATTGTGTTGTTTGACTATGATGTTGCCAACCACGCCATGATACTCCCCACCGGGCCCACCGGTGACACGTGGAAATCGGGGTGTGACAGGTTGGTATCAGAGCCAACATTGAGTGAATTAAACACTAAATTTTTGTGTTTAATCTCAATGACACAGTAGCACATTCGTTGACCTTCTGAGTCTAGACTTAACATAGGAATAATCTCAATCCTAATATGGAAATTTTGCTTCCAATTTTTATTATTATTATTGGATATGTCGCTAAGCGAAGAAGCTGAAAAAGGGGATTCTCCACATCCGGAGCCTTGTAATGCTGAGCTTAGTACCGCGACCAGGATGAAACGTGCAACCAAGGAGAAAGCATTCAGGAAATGAATGAAGAAGAAACTCCTCTTGCTGAAGATCGTTTCCTTAATAAGTCCTTATAAGGACACAATTATCTTTCAGTCCCTACGAGGACAACATTATTCCTTTCAAGTCCCGCTTAGGGCAACTTTATACTTTTATTTTTATATAGTGGAATGATTAAGTTTAAACTTTCATTCTAAACAAGAAATATTAAATAAATGGAAAATAACATTTCCTTTTTCAAGACCTAGCTTCGGGTCATATTAAGACCGGCCAAGATGGCAGTTCCTCAATTTAGATTCAGATCCTTATTAACATTTCAATTTAGAAATTGTTCTGCGATAAATATTAAAAGAATCTTAAGAGTGAAACCTAGCCTGAGTGTCATTATAAAGACCTGGCCAAGATGGTAAGACCTGTTTAAAAGATTCGTATCCCAGTTAACATCTGAAAACATGTTAACACTCCCGGCAGATGTGATTCGTTGGAAATCACACACGTTATTAAGGATTCTTCAAAAGATTCCTAACCCAGTTTAATGATCTCTGAATCCTGGGTTTACATCATCAATTAAGATGATCATATTTTAACCATACGTGGTAATATATTGCCTATGGGCCTTGCTCATTTCTACATGAGCCAAAATACAGTGGTAGCTATGACTCCCTGTCAGAAAAAAGGTAATGAACTAGGTTCAAACCTCAAGGCTTTGATTCTCTGAAATCCTAGCTTATAATTTATAAATGTCCTTGTGACTAGGCCTATTGTGCCAGAATACCTTCATGCTCTGATTCTCTGAAATCATAGCTTATAATTTAAAAGTGTCCATGTGACTAGGCCTTTGTGCCACCTTAATATCCGTAATGTTTTATAACTAGGATAAATTATAATGCCTCGATTCTCTGAAATCATGGCTTATAAATTAAACTTGTCTACGTGACTAGGCCATTTGCGCTATTATTAAAACCTTAATGCCTCGATTCTCTGAAATCATGGCTTATAAATTAAACTTGTCTACGCGACTAGGCCATTTGTGCTATTACTAACTTATAAATTAGGATTTATGATAAAAATCCTGAATAAAATAACATCCTTCCTTCCCTGCCAGTATGCATTTTTAAAAGAATCTTAAAAGGTGAAACCTAGCCTACGCGGCCAAGATGGTGAAACCTACTCAAGGGATTCAGATTCTTGTTAACACCTAAGAACGTGTTAGCACTCCTGACAAATGTGATTCGATAAAATCACAACAGTCATCCCTATACTGGAATTTTTTTTCCTTAATTGCCTTATGATCTAGAAATCATGGCTTATATCATCTTATAAGATGATCATATTATAAACATCCGTGAGTGATGAAGTGCCTACGGGCTAAATTTGTTGTCCGATAAGACAATGACAGTGGTGGTCCTTGACCCTGTCTAAAGATATTGGAATACGTCCAAGCATAATAATTGGTAGAGACCATACGATCTCGACTAATATCATCTGAAAAGATGATCATACCATAAATATCCCTTAGAAGGGGAAATGCCTACGGGCTATAATTAACGTCCTCCGAGACTAAAGACAGTGGTAGCCTACAACTCCCTGTCAAGAAAAGATGTTTTGCCTACGGGCTATAATAAATTGTCCATCTGAGACATTGACATTGTGATCTTTATGATTCCTTGTCTAAGGTGGCGAGCTATGCTCAAGCCAAATAGTCAATATGATTAATGCAATCCTGACTTATATCCTCTAAAATGATGAAGCCATTATAAACATCCATTAGTGATGTTTCGCCTACGGGCCATATTATATTGTCCATTTGTGACACAAACATTATGATCTCTATGATCCCCTGTTTAAGGTTGTGAGCTGCACTCAAGCCTAATAGTCTATATGATTATTGCGATCCTGACTAGTATCATCAGTATGATGATCATAAATTCATAATATTGACATCCCTAGTGATGAATTGCCTACGGGTTATGCTTTGTTCTACTATCAATAAGACAAAATAGTGGTGATCTTTATGATCCCCTATTCAAAATGGTGGGATTATACCCAAAACCTAATAGTCAATATGATCGATGTGATCATGACTAATATCATTAGATACGAAAATTATAGATAGACATCCATTAGTGATGTTAATTGGTTTACCTTTCTGTCAAAGGAATCGCCTGTCAAGACGATGACAGTTGTAGTCTATGACTCCCTGTCCAAAGGTGAAGAACTATGTTCAAGCCTTAAGACTCCTGATCTAATAAGATTGCAGCCTATGAATTGATGTCCTTGTGACAAATCCACAAGTTATATTTCAAGTCACCCATAACAAGCCTCCGTGCTATAATTCGTCGTTCGTGACAAGTTAACATACTAAATGTTAACATCGCTGGTGACAGGCCTTAGTGCCATATCCTATAACGTCCTAGAGACAAGGCCAATTGTGCCGCATCTAAATGTCATTACGACAAGGCCTTCGCGCCATATGATTACTTATGTCCTTCATGACTAGGCTTATTTCCATATCTTTCTACGTCCCCCGTGACAGGCTTCTATGCCATTTTTGTATATATATATATATAACCAAAGTCATGTAAGGCTAGCCTTTGAGCTATTTATAATCGTCCTTGTGACAAAGACAGTTGTGACATTATGGTCCCCTGTCAAGCAGGTATTGGACACGCTCCAAACCTTGAATGCCATTGATAGTCCTTTTGTGACCTAAGCTAAATGTAATAGATATACATTCAAATAGCATTCATTAAGAATGTTCGAAACATAATGGCCTATACGGTTCGTGGATGCCGTGGCTAATCTATGTTAGGTCATCAGGATGATGACTAATAATGGTTTAATTTGGTATTTAGTACCAAGTTTAGAGTATGGAAAACTCGGATGAGATAGGCAATAGTCGCGATGCTATTAATGCGACAAAACCAAATAATGTCTCAAACGTAAACCTCAATATTAATGGAGTAAATTTCCAAGCGGTGGTTAACGCAGCAGTTTGAAAGGCCAAGGGGAAAAGGTCTTGAAACAACCTAAAGAGCCGAATGCTTCTCGCTCTAAATTTCATCCAAAACCACGATCAAATGCTCGTGAGAAGAGCTTTGTTCACACTTCAGATATGAAGGATGAACCAAAGGAGGAGGATAACTCCCAGAAATCTAAGAAAGAGAGCAAGTACAGGCTTAATAAAAAGCAACGAAAGTTCAATAAGAAGCCTGTATGTAAGAATTGCTATCAAAGACACTAGGGACAGTGTCGAATAGACCCATGACCAAAGCAGTGTGACACCTGCTAAGGAACAGGTCATCATTTCCCAAGAATGTAGGGACATAAAGAATGCAGTCTATCACGGCTGTGGTGAGTAAGGCCGCATCAGAACTAGATTCCATAAAGCTACCAAAGAAGGTGCAGCTAAGCCTGGAAAGGCTAAAGGAAGAAATGCCTGAACTCACCTAATGAACGCCAAGAGGCAGTTCACGATGTTATCAAGTACGTTCATTATCATTTACCAATGATAATTTTCTGCTAAGTGTCCTGATTTAATACAGGCAATAATAAATGTTCATAAACCATAAGCTTAGCAAACTTTTATATTATCCACAAGGTATAACTTACCAAGGAAACCGTAGTAACCGATTCTTCTAGTATCGGCAAGGAATCTCTCTGAAAAATCTAAGAGTACTCTTTCTTCGAATAGAGTACGACAAGATAGGTTATTTTAATTATTTTTCTCATTGTTTGTTTTTCCATCACCTGCGAATGCCAAACTATGTTTGATAAAAGTGCCATATGAGGATTGGCGTATCCTAGTGTGTCCCATAGATTACTTCCATGCCTGATAAGTATGGAGGTTTAATACATGGAACCCCTGAGATATCCCAATGGTCATATTGTACTAAAGTCGACTAGTAGTATTCAAAGAAGACATCCAGAATGGAATTATCCAAGTAAATGTTCCCGATTAAGAAATTCGTGGACTTGTAACATAAATGTGTCACTTATTTGACACAAGCAATGATGGATGAACTGGAGCCTGAGATATGGAAAATCTCTGTAGCCTCCTTGTATCTTGATTATCTTCTCATAAGTTTTCCCTGCTTACCTCCTGGAAGGCAGGTAGAATTAAGATTAACATCCCGCTGTGGGCTGGAGTATTGTGAAAACTCCATAGTGATTATGGAATAATCGAAACCTTGATTAAGTAGGTTTTAAGACATAGGCTCATATAGCCTGACTCAATATTCTGATGGTTTTATGTTATTAAATAAGAAAGACGGTTCATATTGCTTATGTATTAATTGCCGCAACCCTAATTAGGCAACGATTAAGAATTTGCCATCAGCTACCCAGGATCTAAGGGCAAACTATTGGTGGACAGGCTTGAAGAAGTCTGTGGCCACCTATGTAGCTAAATGCTTGACATGTGCGCAAGTCAAAGCTGAGCATCAGAAACCGTCAGGTTTGCTACAACAGCCTGAACTTCCCACTTGGAAGTGGGAAATGGTGATGATGGACTTCATCACCAAATTGCCGAAGACAAGGAAAGGCAATGATACTATATGGGTGATTGTTAGTAGACTGACTAAGTCAGCACATTTCCTACCCATTAAGGAGACTTATAGCTCCGATATGCTAGCCCAATTATACGTGGATAAGATTGTAGCCTTACATGGCATACCTGTGTCTATTATTTCGGATAGAGATACTAGATACACGTCACATTTTTGGAAGAGTTTCCAACAATATTTGGGCACACGTTTAAATTTTAGTACGGCTTATCATCCTCAGACTGACGGTCAGAGTGAGCGTACTATTCAAACATTGGAAGACATGCTACGTGCATGTGCGATCGATTTGGGTGGTAGTTAGGATAAGAACCTACCGTTAATCGAATTCTCCTACAACAATAGCTACCATACCAGCATTAAGGCTGCGCCTTTTGAGACATTATACGGTAGAAAGTGTAGAACGCCTGTTGTTGGGCGGAAGTTGGAGATGTCCAATTATCAGGACCAGAGATAGTCTTTGAAATGACGGACAAGATTGTCCAGATTCGTGACCGTCTCAAGGCTGCCCGAGATAGGCAGAAGAGTTACGCAGATCCAAAGCGTAAAGCTTTTCACTTCGAAGTAGGTGATAAAGTGTTGCTTAAAGTATCACCCTGGAAGGGAGTGATGCGTTTTGGTAAGAAAGACAAGCTAAGCCCGAGATACATAGGACCTTTCGAGGTTATCGAACGTGTCGGGTCAGTTGCCTATAAGTTAAACTTACCGGAGGAGCTCAGTGGAATTCACAATGTGTTCCACATCTGCAATCTGAAGAAGTGCTTCGCTGATGAATCACTAGTAATACCGCATACAGATGTGCATATAGATGAGAGCTTAAATTTGTGGAAAAACCTTTGTCGATTGAAGATCGACAGGTAAAGAAGCTTCGAAGGAAGCATGTACCTATTGTAAAGGTCAAATGGGATGCCCGTAGAGGACCCGAATACACGTGGGAGGTTGAATCCACGATGAAAGAAAAATACCCTTACTTGTTTTAGTAAATCTCGGGTCGAGATTTATTTTAAGGGGGTGAGAAAGTAACACCTCGAAAATTCACGTCCTATAATGTGTAGACACGTGTCATATGTTTGCACGTGTGAAAGAATGTTATAAAAGGACTAAAGTTGACAAACATGGAAAGTATGTGAAAATACGGGTTCTAAATGTCAACGGTGAATAAATATACTTCATAATAACCCTACATGATGTTTATAACATCAAACGAATAAATCATGGATCATACGAAGCTAAAAGTGAGAGATTACAAACTACAGGGGTTAAATGTGTCAACATGTTTAAGTTATACCTCTGAGTGACCTTTTGACAAACCCGAAGCTTTGTAACTGTTAATTTTTCTCACTAGAATGCACGATATAAATTTCATAAAGTTTCGTAATCGTATGAGAAAGTTATGATCAAGTTCGTGTGCGAGGGGTTAAAGTGTTAACGTTGAAAGTTATGATTTTTCGGGTTAACCGGAAGTGTCCAGGGACTTGGCAAAGTGGGTATAAGTCCTAAAGCCCTTGTAGGTAAATAATAAGGGGTCAAATTGCAAGATATAAGCTTGGTTGACCTTTCGAAGAGCCAAGGGACAATATGCAACAACTTGAAAATGTTTATTTCTGGATCCAAGGCCCACGCGGGCCGCGTAATACCATTAACACTCTTACGCGGGCCGCCTGGCCCGCCCAGATGCAGAAAATCTTTTATCTCGCCTGTTCAGCCTTCTAAACGACATGTAATGCCTTTAAACCCTTCCAAGAGACCCCTAAACAACCCCTAAACACTAGGGACACTTGTGGGAATGTTGTGGTCAGTTGATAGACTTAGATGTCAACATTTTGTGGTGTTGAAATCACTATAAAAGGCCAATGAGTTGCAACCTTGTTCTCACACCTTCATCTGCAATTGTGGAGCATTTCTGGATCTTAGGAGCAGATCCAAGACATCCCTAATCGTGCATAGGACCTTGGTAAGTTTGCTAAACCTTCCTTAGTTTAGTTTTTGCTTAGTTTTAGCTTAAAAGTCAAACCGTCGTAATTAACGGTTGACTTTAAGATTAATCACTAATGGTCCAGTGATTAGTCGAATCAAAAGTAGTTATAAGTTGGTAATTATGTGGGTAATAAACCCTCAAAAGGGTTTCCCCTGGTTCCCACTCTAACTAGGTCAAATGTCGGGTCAAACCTACTATTAAAAAGTCAACAGAATGTGTATTTTCTAAATTATGCATGATTAGCAATATAGAACACATATAACCTGTTTGATCATTAATATAACTTGGTAATTAGTGTAAGGACATGTCTAAACATGTTCAACCCGACAATTTCTTGTTTAGACCCGGTTCGGAACCGAAAGTCGCATAGTTTGACTTATACTTTGACTTTCAGTTCTGACCCGTTTTGGTACGATTTAGAAATACATAAGAGCTTCATTTGGACCAGGTTACATGCTAGTATAACCCTCTGTGATTATATACTATGGTTCATTAGTTAACCGATTATTACGCATGATTCCGTTAATTGCTCATATGTTGACCATTATGCCCTTATTACCTTAAAACGTGATTTTTGGAAATGTAAAAGAGTAGAAACTTTAATTATTGATATATAAACTTGTATGCAAAGTTTGACATCAGTTTGAGGTGTAGATTAAGAGTTATGCTCGTTAGCGTAAAATTAAGGCTTTATGTTAATTAAACGGCGCATTTAGCGTATAGCCTACTTAAACATACTTTTGATATCAAATATTTTACCCACTGATGTAATATATTATTTTGGGATTTTTAAATATTTTTAATTAATTTTAGGCTGAGCATAACTCATAGTCGTAGGCTTAATCCGGTACTTGTCGGTTTTGCCCTTACGAGCCATAAAATGAGTTTTACATATCTAAACGACTCCAAACCTTTTGCTACTGATCACATATGATAAATAAATTATTTTAAGCCTTCTGGAAATATAAAAATATCCGATTTAAGTATCAAACCCGAAAATGGCCTTTAATCGCCTTTTTAAGCGTTTTTAACGCATATTATGTACTAGAAGTATTTTAAACATACGAGGGTTGATACCTACTGATATTTGAGGCAAATTTTAATATTTTAACAGTAAGCAAAGGTTGTTAAACTCAGACTTCAGTTTTGAGCTTTTCGGCTTATGTGAAATTACCAAAATACCCCTACGGGGCATAGTTTGGTTATAATTGATAAATTTCACATATGTACTTTATTCTACTATTATAACTCATTAATTTGAGTATGTTTACTGATTACATCAGACCTGTAACTCAGTTAAACACTTAAACCCTTTTACAACCTTTAAAATGACTAAACTACCCCTACGGGGCCTAGTTTGTGTTTAAACACGTTTCGGGCATAATGAAAGACATCTTACTGATTTCACAACATATTTGAGGCATAATTAACTTAGGAAACCTGTATATAGCTCTCATGAATACCCGTCACGCTTATTACGCGTACGGTTCGGTTTATGTAACAAGTTTACATAAATTAGCCGAAACGGGTCAAACCTTAACGGTTTTATCTCAAAATCCAGAATGTGAATAATAAACCCATATTAAACAAGTCTTCAAACTTTTCAGGTCTAAATCACATTCTATCCGGTCTTCGCTTAATCGTGCGTACGAACCGTATCTTTGAAACTAGCCGGTCTAAGCTTAAGCTTAATTAAAGACCCGTTAGGATTCTAATAGGTTATTATAAAACCTTCGTTCCAGATTAGGAGGACCAGTAAAAGCTACGTGCATTTTGCTTATTGTGATTTATACATTGCTCAGGTAAATACTTTTAACTTATTTTCCCTATACGGGATTGGGTTACGGTATATAGCATACCTCTTGATCGAGCATCAAATCCTCCACCGTTGAGTGGGTAATTGACTAATTTGATCGGCTCATTTAAACAGTCTTGTTACTTAAAGCCTTTGGGGGGTTAATGACCATGTCCCGGATATCCTTGGCATCATTTTACGAAATGGCCACGACTTAAGCGCGGGGTGTAGGCGTACACCCGACAGTGCACAAAAGAATATTGTGGTGTGTCTATTGATCTTTAACCCGGACAAGATCCGGGCTACTGAACGCACAAGGAACATGTAATTCGTTCACAAGATTATACATTTAAATAATTCTCCCACGTTAAACAAAAATGTTTATGCCATGTGCATCCAAACCAATTTTCAATCATTTTCCAAAATGAGTCAGTTGATTGTATTTACCAGTGTAAACTGACGTATTTTCCCAAAAAGATTAAATGCAGGTACTATGCGTAATTGGCTGGGATTTCTCCTTAGCATCATTAGAAGTCTCGCAAGCTTAAGATGCCTGAAGTCTGTTGAACGATTTTTTCATATTTTATTTTCGATCCTTCTGTGGATAAACTTCCGAATATTGTGACAGTTGTTATTACAATATTAAATTCGCTTGTATTATATATTTTAAATTGCTTCCGCTGTGCATATTAAATATTGTGTTGTTTGACTAATACGTTGCCAACCACGTCACGATACTCCCCACCGGGCCCACCGGTGACACGTGGAAATCGGGGTGTGACAGAACTCCATCGGGTCACAGGCCTTGAAGTTTTTGTAGAGGAAAGCAGATTGCGACGCTTCCGTCTTAGAGTCTTCCGAGGTTCGAGAGTTGCTGAGAGAGTGCACTTGAGTGACAATTTGAGGAATGACCTTGGCCACAAGCGAGGCAATCCTCTTCTCGGCACTTCGTTTGGCTATTCTCCTTGTTGTTCGTCTCGAGGTAGAGTCGTTGGAAGACATCTAGACAAAGAGAGATTTGGAGTGAGATTCGATCATACTGGTTTTTGAGTTTTGCGATGCGATTGAGCGCGATCAAAACTAGTTGCGAGTAATATAATAGATTTCACATAGGAGCCACATAGAAGACATGAGATTCCTAAGTTCTCACACAATTAATTTGTTTTGTACATATAAATAGTTGTAGTTTATACTTACACACATACATGTCGGTGTAGAATACGCGAGGACGCGATGAAGAGGGAGAGAGCGAGAGCGATTATTTAGACATTTGTTTTGTTGCGAACATTCGGCTTTCGTTTTAGATTGCGATGGTTGTGCATGTTGTGCGTTTACAAAGCAGGGAGCGAAAATTGACAAATTGAGAAATCGATAATGCGTAAAGTTTTAAATCGTAGCCACATAAACGTGAATAAGTTCAGTAAAGCGTAAAATCGGCAAGTTATAAGCGAGAAGCATAGATAGAGTGCCTCGGGTGTTTAGGCGTCGATGACCCAAGGTAACCCAAGTATACCCAACAAGTTCGTGCACGCGCGTTGCCCTAGAAGGCTTATGCTTCCACTGGGATGCAGCTCATGGCACTCGTCTTCCTAGGCATCACATGGCTCGAGTTATCATTATAATTGAGTCCTTGGTGAGAGCTTTTGAAAACCATTTTATAGAGAGTGGAACGGTATGTTTAAGATACGGGTTTCACCCCTGACTTAATTACTTCACTCCTAGTTGTGGCACTAGGCGAATCAGATTTCTCAAGAGAATCCATAACAACTATAAAGCGACAGTATTTATTACATTTGTTATCCCATACTAACAATCAATAAAATCACATAAGTTATCACAGATTTCTTGTCCTCTCGAACAATACAAATCCGACAACCTAGATTTTTAGATGAGTTTCTAGCCTTCCTAGCTTGATTTGATGTAGACTGCGACTAAACCTGAAACATACGTTAAAACGATGTCAATACAAAAGTATTGGCGAGTATACAAGTTTTGATAGAGTAGCGTAAATTAGGGCTGGCATATCGTGTATACCCGTACCCGATAAGACACGACACGATAAGACACGATACACGATAGGCTATACACGAACACGACACGATAAGATTTCATGTCCTATTTTTCAAACACGAACACGACACGAAATACACGAAAATTACCTGTTAATACCTGTTAACTAACACTAAAATAATCACATATTTAGAACCTGTTTAGTGAAACAAAACTCGCCAAAAGTTCACAAACAGCTTAAATAATCCACAAAATACCGAATACTTAACAAGTTTAAAACAAAAATCCATAAACGGAAAATCACAAAAGACTTAAATAATTCAATACATCCATTAAAAACAAGTTCAAAGTTTCCAAGTTCCCATGGTTCTCTTCTTAGATCTTTAATTCCAACAATTCAAACCTGCACATAATTGTACTCATATTTAGCATTGACAATTGGACATAAATTGAGTAATTTTAATTTATCAAACATTACTTTAAACATTTGGAGTAAGTACCTTTGATTGTTCATTGTTTTTTAGCAACACTACTCGAAGCATTTGGAGTGGTTACCTTAGAAGTGTTCATTGAGTTTGAAGCATTTGATTCTCCACTAATATCAAGTGACATTATATCTTCAATGAGCTCATCCAAATTAACTTCATTAGAACCTACAAATACAAACAAACATATACTATTAGTGTGATATTATGTTATAAAAACCTTACAAAACTCAAGGAAAAAGGGACATTACAATAATCTCCATATAACCAATCCTTTGTGCATATTAGAGCCTCAACGGTATCTTTACCAAGTGAACTTCATCATCTTCCACATCCATATTCATTGAGGTGTCATTTTCTAGATCAACTTTGATAGAATCTGACTCCACCTACAATAGAGAAAACAAATAAAGTTACACAAAAAATAATACCAAACTTGAACCGAAAGCCATAAAAGTTAGATAAACATACATAGGACTTCTTATCCTTCTTCTTTCCCACCTTCCTTTGAGAATCACTCATTCTTAATCTGCAATAAACATAAACAATAAAAGTTCACAGTCATTTACAGAAAGTTCACAGTCATTTACCATAAAAGTTCACAGTCATTTACAGTCATTTACCATAAAAGTTCACTCATTTACAGTTTAAACAGGTATCAGTTTAACCAAACACTGAAACAGTTTAACCAAACACTGAACCAAACACTGAAACAGTTTAAGCAAAACGGCATTCAGAGCAAAGCACAAACCTGAACCAGTTGAAACTACTGAACTGAACTTGACTCGACTATTGACACCAAACAGAGCAAAGCACAAACCTGAACCACTAATATTCGACTAAAAAACAAAGACGACAGACTGACAGAACAATTTAACCAAACTGACCCGACACAGACCTTTCAATGACACACACGACACTGCAGAACCCTAATGACTCAACGCATGGATTAACAGCAGACTGACCTAACAATGACCAAAACTTGACATAAAACCACGGACTCAAAACGAACACTGAACCAGATATATAACTCAGATCTAACCAAACACTTAAACAGATATAAACGGCATTCACTCAGATATACGGCATTCACTGAAACAAATATAAAATTACCGGCGTGGATGCAGGCGTGGTGGAGCGGCGGTGGATGACTGACGGTGGATGCAGGCGGCGTGGATGCAGGCGGCGTGGAGCGGCGTGGTGGAGCGGCGGTGGATGACCGGCACGCTGGATCTGGAGGAATGGATGATGTCGGCTGAAATTGAGAGAGTTAGGGTTTTTTTTTTTTTTTTTGAACTAAAGAATACAGGGTCGTTCCATGCATACTTCCATCTATATTTGACTAGTTGAGTAAATGAGGGTTATATTTTTTATTTAATTAAAATTAAAATCTTAACATGTCTTAACAGGTATATAACAGGTAAACAGGTATCTAACCTGTTTAGACACGAAAATTAACAGGTATTTTCGTGTCTACCTGTTTAGTACCTGTTACCTGTTAAGGTCAAAACGATACATGTTAAGGTCGTGTAGGTTCGTGTCGTGTATTCGTGTAAAATTGCCAGCCCTAGCGTAAATAGTTAAAAGGTGCTGCGAATTACTAAATACCTAAACGGGATACCTCAACATACATGCATACAAGACTGATACTACCAGCTAAGTCACTCGAGCTGCGATTGCGATTGCTATTCATCCTAACTAGACCCCGTCGGGTGCTATAGTACTATACTAGTTAAGGCGGGACCTCGCGAGTATAAGTCCTAACACATATGTAACTAGCATCACGTGTAAATATGCATATCAGTTATTCGCAAGTGAAAAACAGTTTGATTGAATGATTCGTTTAATAAATTTGATTTGATAGGAACGTATGTTACACCCAAAATGCGATAAAAAGGGGTTCGAGTATACTCACAATCGGTGTTCAGCAAGTAAACACAACTTGGTTGGATTGAAGGGAGCGCGTCTGAGATTAGCCTGATTACAGAATGACAATGTAAGCGTTGAATGGTGCGTCAAATGATGGCGGTGAACCAAGTGTCGGATGGCAATTCGTTCGGATGGTCATCCGATCGGATGGCCATTTGATTGGTTTGTCACCTTGTTTGGCAAGGATGTGTTTGTGTATGATGGCCTTGAAGTTTTTGTTGTAGCATTTTGAAAACAGAGAAGTATCTCTACCTTTCAGATCGTTCGATCGAACGACCGTTCGATCGGGCGGCAATCCGATTGGTTGGATACTTAGTGAGAACAAGTTCACAGCAGTTTGTCACTCGATTGGATTGCAATCCGATCAGGTGGCAATCCATTTAGATGAACATGTTGAAAATTGTTTAAGTGTTGAGTTCAGAACATCACAGAGTCGGGTGACCGTTCGATCGGGTGGCAATCCGATCGGACGACAATCCGTTCGACGTTCAAAACTTGGAAAGTTGGAATAATGATTTAAGTGAGTAATCAAGTGCAAGCCGATCGGACGGCTGTTCGATCGGGTGGCAATCCGATCGGACGGCAATCCGTTCCAACTGCTTTGATAGTCTTGACACCAGTAACCAAGTGCAAGCCGATCGGACGGCTGTTCGATCGGGTGGCAATCCGATCGGGTGGCAATCCGTTCCAACTGCTCTGATCGTCTTGACACTTGATTGTTTTGAAAGTTTGCAGTTTTGATCGAGATAACGTGCTAATCAACAGAAATTCGTCAAGACTCAAGTGACCCGTTCGGACAGGAACCACCCTAGTCCGATCAGTCAGCTGTTCAAGATGGTGTTTCATGTTTAACCCGAAATCAGTAATCTCTTGGATAGATTTTAGATCTTGAACCAACACATCACTAAGAATGAGTAGAAGATCAGAACAAGCTCCGATTCTATCGGTTTTGAGTGCATTGAGTGTAAAAGAGATGAAAGAAAGTTGAAAACTTTTTTTTTCCAATCCTTTTATCCTTGAAGGTGTTTAGATCTATGCGAAATCGTTGTGAAATTATGTGGAAATCCTTTGTATCCGAGCTATTCTTGGTGGAATGAGGCCAATACTTGAAGTTCATAAGAACTCCATGATGACATCACCCTAGAACACCTCAAATATGTTGATTTCACGGTTGAAAGTTGAGATTTAAAGGTGGAAAAGATGAAGAAGTGTGTGTAGATCAAGGAAGTACAAGATTTGAGTTGAAAACTTACAAGAATCGCGAGAAATCGAGGGAAAACAACCAAAAGTGCGCTGGTCGAACAAGAGTTGTCACATCACTGTTCAAGTGATGTGAAAAGTGCTATTTATAGGTGGAGTGGTGTGAAGGAGATGAAGTGCAACGGATCGGATGGCTATCCGATCGGGTGGCTGTCCGATCGGGTGGCAATCCGATAGGGTGGTAATCCAATCGGGTGGCCACTCGATCGATCAGTCACTCGATCGGTGGTCTCCGGCATGTTGCATTTTGATGTTTCATTTTGTTCTTTAATCTTTGAGATAGATTGGTTACGCATTTTCATACCCACAATCATATATCTATTATAATTAGTCACAAAGCGTCGTATAAATATCCACATTTCAAACTCTGCGTTGCTATAATCGAGTTGCGCGTTTCGAATATGCTTTGCGTTGCGACACATCACGGCTATCGAGGAGGGTAGAATTGGTCCTCACTCCACGTCATCGTGAGCGTTAGTACGTGCGATGTGATGTGTTATAGCGATAAAGCATGCGTAATATGCGAAAATACTGCAAAATAGCGATGTATGCGATATAGCTACATTATGATCTGAATCTCTGGTGCTAGGCGTAACGAGTATAACGAGTAGTAACAACGCACGAACGTGCGGGTTGTTACACCTTGTGCGCACCAGGTCCTTACGGACCGCAAAGGGATACCCCCTACGGTCCGTAGAGGGTCGCCAGAGATAAAAATTGTTTGGAGCCCAAGAAATCTGCATAAATACCACCTATTCGAAACTATGAGCTTCGTGGCTGCACTTGACACGTTTAAGGACACTTGTACTGATCCTAAACAAGTTCATAACCCCTGTGATGACCTCCTTCAAGCTCCACAAGTATAAATAGGGCCTTGATCTTTCATTTTTCTTTGCACCTTCTCATTTTATCACTTCTCTCTTTTCTCTGGAAGTTCCTAGCTGAAAGGAGCATCCTACTTAGTTCAATTCGTTCTAAGTATCACTTGTAAGTGTTACTATCCAATTCATTTTCGTTTTATAGGCTTTTATAGCCGAAAGTCAAGCAAAATTGATTTTTTGCTTTGAATTTCGGTTTAGACCATTATGGTCCAGCCATTGTTCGAGTCGAACATGGCTAAGTGATCGTAATTAGGTAGGTGTTAATCCCTGAAAAGGACACCTCCTAAAAATTACGTTAACTTGGTCAAATGACGGGTCAAAGTTATATTAATTAAAAAGTCAAAGGGCATTTTTTCGCAAACTTTGTAAATTGATCTTATAAATGTTATAACCCATGTATGAACATGTTCAGCCCGTCATATCCAGGTTTAGCGTCGGTTCGCAACCGAAAGTCGAGCAGTTTGACTTCTTCTTTGACTTTCGATTCTGACCCGATTTAGCATAGTTAGCTACTGAATTTAAGTTGTATTATGATCACATTATAATGTAGGATAACTGTATGAGGTTATACTACTTGATCATAATCAGATTCTGAGTTTTTACACAAGTTCTTGTATTATGCCTAATTATGACTAAAATGCCCTTTTTGCATAAAACATGGTTTTAATCAATGATAAACTTGCAAAACGAATTACCTACTGATATATTATTATAATTAACATATTTTGGTATTATAAATCTGTTAATAACCCGAGTTTTGATACAAGTTCGTAAATTATGTTATAATATGACCAAAACGCCCTTTTGGCGCATAGTATGGTTTTAAACCATAACTATCATACAAAATTTATTACCTACTGATATTATAACATAATTAAAGTGTTATCACAAAAAGGGACTTGATCATAACTCAGAATTTTATGCAAGTTCTCAAATTATGTTAAATAATGACTAAAATGCCCTTATGGTGCATATTTTGATTTTAAAACCTCCATGGTCATATAAATTGATAACCTACTGATGTTACAACTTATTTAAAGTATATTGGCATATAGAACTTGTTTATGACTCACCCAGTTACCCGATATCGCTTATGTGCGTACGATTAAGCTTATGTAACTAGTTTACCGAAACGGGTCAATTCTTATCATTTTTATTTCAAATTCCAGAATGTATATTGTTTACCCATATTATACAACTCTTAGTACTTGTTGGGTTTAAACTACATTCCATTATGGTCATCGCTTAATCAAGTGTATCGTACCGTTTTCGTTAAGTTAAGTTAACCGGTCTAAGTCTACGACTTAAATAGGACCCGTTAACATTCTAATTGGTTATTATACCATTCATTCCAGAATAGGGCCTTCCAATAAATTGCAACCAACCTTAGTTAATTGATTACGGTGGTGCTATTTATAATTCTCGCATTATAAGACGAGTTTTAGCCATGTAAATACTCTTAACCTATTTTCCCTATACGGGTTTGGGATACGGTAAATTATTACCGTTTGGTCGGGTATGGGATCATATGTCGGACTGTGACTACAAAATCTTCATAACCCATTTTAATTTGTTTTGTCTGATAACTTATACATTGGAGGTTAACTCGAGCGTGTCCTGGATATCCTCGGCTCATTTAAGTTACTAATGGCCATAACTAAGCACGAGGTGTAGGCATACACCTGACAGATGCTAATGCTATTATGAAATGTTTTTCCTACCCTTTAATTGGGGATACCCCTTTGTGGGTTTAAGTGGCATGTCGGTTAATCATGTTATTCGGTTTCTGCACCGGACCCCATATGTATTGAGATGCATGTAAAACTGTATACAAGATCATTTTGAATTATCCCAAGTTATTATGAAAATACATGTGCCTTGTGCACTTAAAACATTTTTGAAATGTTTTCCAAATGAGTCGCTTATTTGTATTTACAAGTGAAAACTAGCGTATTTTCAAAAGACTAAGTTACAGGTTGCAAGGATACGTAAATAGGCTGGAAGCTGTCTGGTAATGCTAGAAGAGGAATTTGCAACTCCTTTGCATAAGCCCAGAGTCTGATTATTTCATTTTGTACATTTTCGATCCGCCTGTGGATCTTTATTACAAGCAGTCTGTATTATTATTTTAAACACTCAGACATTATGTTTGTAATAATATTTTAAATCCAAGACTTCCGCTATGCTATCTGTGTTTGTGTATTTGATATCAATCTCGTCACGATACTCCCATTCGGGCCCACCGGGTTGTGGTTGAAATATCGGGGTGTGACACCTCGCGTTGCGGCGGGGGTCTGAGTGTGAGCCAAACGCTATAAACCAGTTTCATTTAAGATACTATAATTATAATAGAGTTAATTGGTCGGATGATCCCTGTGATTTACCATTTTTTTCATATTTAGTCCCCACCCTTTTAAAATAGCATGTTTGTTCCCTATGGTTTACTCGGTTGTTATTCGGATAGTCCCCAGAATAGATGTATGTTATTTTGCTCAGTTAATTTGGTGTGAAATTATTAAACTAACCTTACACTTAATAAACAATAATTAAAATATTAAAAGATATATGTCGTAATTATGTGTGTGATCCCCACTCCACCCTCTCACCCGATCAGCCTTTTCCCACCATATATGTGGGACCCACCAACTACCACCATCTTTTAACTTTAACTTCATCTTCAACCTCATCGACCTTCACCATCACCGTTACAATCACCGCTAATTAACTCCGGTGAACACCTCAAGCTTGCAAAATTTCTGAATTCTCACTCAAGATTCCACCTTTAGATCTTGTTTCTTGTTATGTGTGTCTCTCAAATTATGTGTTTTTTTTGTTTTTGGGTGTAACAGCAAAAACAAGAAGATTGCATATTTGAACCAAGATTCTTGGACTAGCTATCCAGATAATGATAATTTTCAGTTAACATATATAAGTATTCACATAAAATAGCCATACGATATCTGCTTCTAATGCTCATCTATCCTCCAAAAACTCTGTCGGTCACAGTTGACACATCCGCTGCAAGCACCTACCACCGTGTCACAGCCCCCAACCCCAATCTGGGAGCGGGAGATGTGAGCCAGTCAGATGGTATCGGTGTTTATTAATTTGGCAGCGGAAAACTTTCATCAGGACCGTTGTTAGGAAATGTTTTATCAGAGTTAAAACACCATCTTTTATAATAAACAAGTGGGATAAAACCCAAGTTTCATTTATAATACATTTATAGGGATAAACCCTAATTATTGAAAAACAAGTCTCCTTTTTAATTAGATAACTTTTATAGCCACTTTTCTAAGCCTTCAGTGCTCTCCAGCTGGCTTCTATTGGCTTCACATTAAGTTACCTGAAACGCGTTTTAAAAAGTTTTATCAGCAAGAAATACTGGTGAGTGCATCCTAGTTTAATCAAAACAGTTTTATGACTTCATGATGTGTGCAAAATGCAACATATAAATTACATCAATTGTGGCATAAAACTAACCCTTTTTTAGTACTAATGTTGGAAAAAGTGTGCTTTTGTCTTCCTTTTGTATTTTCAGGATTAAATGAGCTCAAATTAACAAAAGAAGCAAAAAGACAGCTAAATCTAACATAAATACAAGAAAAGGAACAAACGTGGCATGCCCGACCTCCCCGAAAGCATCTTCCCAAGCAAAACAAGAGAACAGAAGGCTGAACACGCCCCGTGCTCAGTGAACACGGGGGCGTGCCCAAGTGTCAGCATAAAAGACAAAGTTGTAGAAGCTTCCATCGCCCACCACGGGGCCGTGCTCAGCGGACACGGGGCCGTGGTCAACTATAAGATTCGAAGAATCCAGGAAAATCTTGATGGTACAGATATGCTTCTGCACACGGGGTCGTACCCAACGGACACGGGGGCGTGGTCAACTAATGCAGACAAACTGCAATTAATGAAGACATAGAAGAGGATGGACACGGGGCCGTCCCCAATGGACACGAGGCCGTGCCCGAGCTTCTGTTCAGCCTATAAATAGGAGTGCTTGGCTCAAGCTCAAACCATCCCTTGGCACACCACCTCTCTCACACTTCACCCACCACCCACCACCATCACAACACCATCATCCACCACCATCATCCATTGTCCATCATAGAGTGTGTGAGTCATCTCGGGATCCAAGATTGATCGTAAGAGTTCTTGACAATCAAGGCCATGTTTGCCTAAGTCTCTTACATCACTTGGTGAAGACAAAGTGTCTAGTGTAATACTTTTTATTTTTTTTTTCTTTTCGCACTTTTTACTTGGTTATGTATTAATGACTTTAATAGCTAGTTTCTTATGTTGAAGGTGATTTTTCCTTATCGTTTGTCTGTGGTGTCTTGGCATTATTTTACTGTCTATATAAAATAAAAGATTTTCACCATTCATATCTCCACGGTCTATATGGAGGTATGTTGGCTACCTGGTCAGGGGTTAAGGGAACGGTTTGGTAAGAGTCTTGCCTTGTTCAGTGTATAGATCCTGCAAGGACCTGGGTCAAATTTAGTAGGACCTCCTTCAATACTTAACGGTATTGGATGGCGGGGGTCCAAACTCTTTGATCCCCTCATATGTAAGCTAGTATTAATACTTTAACCCGGCTATTTAGGACTGTATCCCTGCTGACTCAGACTACTTAGCCGAGGGTAACGTCACCTTCAAAAGAGGGGCCTACCATAATATGCATTAATAACTTAATTAATTATCTTTCAATAATCCGACCCTTTAGGATTGTATCCTTGCTGACTCAAACTACTGGGTTGAGGGTAACGTCACCTTCAAAAGAGGGGCCTACTACAATAACTAAGATAATCTCTTAAAAAGTGCAAAAGTGCGGAAATAATCAAAGGTTACACTATACACGAGTCGGAGCCAAGTGATTCATCTTGTCTATCTGTTTTTACTTTTATTTTATTTTCAGCATTTTAGTTAGTTTTTATTTTTCTAGTTTAAAACCTTTTTTCTAACTTTTTGATTTGATTAGACGTTGAGGATAAACCGGTACTAAAAGTTCTTGTGTCCATGGACGACCTCGGTATCTTACCAACACTATACTATGCTCACGATGGGTGCACTTGCCCATATGTGTGTCTAGTGTTAGTAAATATCGTGTTTTATAAATTTAAAACTTGGCTAAAAAAAGTGTAAAAGGGCTTAATATATACTTAAACTTATATACACACTTCACACGCATCACTTCACAACTTAATTTACAGTATTGAGGGCATCCGCAATTACATTTACTTATATCTACTCAATTACTCATTCAGTACTGTCAACACCTGACTTGTGGGTCATATTACTCATTGGCTATATCATTTTCCAATGGTAACGTCTTTCACATTTTGTATACAAAACCCCTACATACCAGCAACAATTGTAGAATTACAAATACTCAATTACTGTTAAGTTTAATTTAAAACATTTGAGGTTTTGGTAAAATATTTAGACTCACAGAAATGGTTTACAAAAAGATGGTAAAAAGCAGATGTACTCACATTTGTTGACTTAGGTATTTCTACAGGCTTCCTGGTAATATTATAGCTTCATGTTGCTTCTCCTGGTTATTATTATTTATTAAAATTAAACAATGCACACGTGTTAGTAAGATAACCCAAATCACATTAACCATACAACTCGAGACAGAACTCCAATGACTAAGTCAGGCAGAGCCTTGACATGCATTACGAAGTCCTAGATCAATCAGGTGTAAAATGGGAAAGAACTCCAACGACTGAGTCAGGCAGAGCCTTGACATACGTTACGGAAATTCTAGATCAACCGCGCAGGGTAACGAATATGTGATCGGGGGTTATAATACTTACAACGAGGTAGAGCTTTGCTTTATTTGGGGGTATTATTCCAGAGAGTCGACTACTAGAGAATTTTGAGAGAGAAAAAGAATTTTGAACATCGAACAAATGAGCTTTTGACTCCTTATATAAGCAGATCAGGGACGGATCGCGCCCCGCGATGCCTGCTTCTAACTCCTTTGCGGCCCTCGAGAGCCTTAAGGTCGGCTATAGGATTGATGAGTCAGCAAGTAGGGTCGACGCGTGTTAGGACACGTGGCAGCACTGCAGCACAGGTGATCAGCAAGTAAAGGAGCTTCGTGTCGCAACCCCCGCCCCCTATCTGTCCCGGGAACGGGCGGCCGCGAACTCCGTGTCGGTGGTATCGGTGTTTATTAATTTGGCAGCGGAAATTACATCAAGACCGTAGTTAGGAAATATTTTATCAGTGTAAAACACCATATTTTATATAAATAAACACATTGGGATAAAACCCAAGTTTTCATTACAAACTGATTTATAGGGATAAATCCCATTTTATTAAAATAAAGCGCCTTCTTTATTTAGGTAACTTTTATAGCCACTTTTCCAAGCCTTCAGTGTTGTCCAGCTAGCTTCTAGTTGGCTTTCACATTGTGTTACCTGAAACGCGTTTAAAAATGTTGGTGCATTGAATGTCTGTTGATTACATCTTAATCAAGTCTTGTGTCTAGATAGGTTGAATGAACACACAATAGGGTTTAAATTAGGGTTTTTACATGTTTAACATGTAGATTTCGCTTGAAAGTGTTCTTGTGTAGTTCAAGCGAAATCAACACATTAGATTTCGCTTGAACAGCAACTCATGTCATTCCAAGCGAAATTTTCATGTCTATATATAGATGATGTGTGTGTCATTTGTAAGGGACTTGGTCATTGTGTGTGAGACGAAGTGCTGTCGGTTTTGTATCAGAATACCTTGTAAAAGCACGAAAATCAATCAGAAAAGAAAGATTAAAAGGAAACTAGCTGTTATGACTTTGTTTACGTTGATTCCGCCTTCGTACTCAAAGATGAACTACCTTTACTGACGTTTCAAGGTCGTAGAACGGTCCAACAAGTGGTATCAGAGCTCAGGACGAGGAGTTCATACCATAGCAGCTTGATTTTACCGGATTCTCTTCTTTCTACTCATTTCTTTTTATACTTTTCTGATCTGAACGAGTTCTAACGGTCGAAATGGTTTGATTTTCGAGTATATTGTGTAAAACATAGTTTTAACAAAGCCTACAAAGATTCGGATTCAAATTCAGATTAAAACTTGTGAAAAATGTACTAAAACCAGATTTCGCTTGAAAGAGTTCGAAGTTAAAGATTAATTTCGCTTGAAATTCAAAGGATTTCGCTTGACAAGCTCAAGCGAAATTGATTTGCTGGATTTCGCTTGAACTGTTGGACTTGTATTAGGGGATTTCGCTTGATAAGTTCAAGCGAAATAGGTCTCTTGGATTTCGCTTGAACTAACAGTTTCAGTATAACAATTTCGCTTGAAAGCCCAAGCCAAATAGGAGATTTCGCTTCAAACTGTTCAGTTTCGCTTGAACATTATATAGTTGTTGATTTCGCTTGAACTTGCTGATTTTTCAAAACTTTAAAATTTTCTAAGTGTTTGCTGATTTTGCAGGAATATTCACAATGGATGATATTTTCATGAATCCATTCAGCGATATGTACGCGTTCGCTGGAGATTCCGGAAACAATGACACTTCGTCAAGCAATGTGAATGAGAATCCTCCAAAAGAGAAGAAAAAGGAAGCTTGGGAATCGGAAAGTGCCTTCGGAACGTTCAATAAACCTCCAAAGCTAATGGCTATTGAGGAATACAGTCGGTGGTCAAGAAAGTTTGAGGACTGGTTGATGGCATTTGCATTTCCAAGTTGGAAAAGTTTGAAAAACGGTTATGAACATGGAAACAAATATGGTGAAACTTTAAGAGTGGCTGAGGAGATTGATTCGTTTGTAGCTGAACAAAAGTGTGTGGCATTGTTATTTCAGTCTGTCCGGGAAGACATAATCTCATTGATTGATTATTCAAAAGCTAAAGATCTTTGGGCAAAGTTAGAAAAGAAATGTTTAGGAAGTACTGAAATTGTGAAAAACAAAAAGAAACTTCTTAGAAAAGAGTTTGATCTGTTTGGATGTTTAAAGAACGAGTCAGTTTGTAAAATGATAGAAAGGTTTGGTCATCTGAAGCTGGAATTAGTAAGACATGATATCAAAATTCCTGAAGAAGATCTTATCGACAAATTGTTCGATTAGTTACCTGATGAGATGGATTGGAGATATTATGCGCTGATGCTGAAGAATACTATCAACGAACCAGAAAAGTTGACATTAGATTTGCTGATTGAGAAACTTGAGAGTCACGAGTTGGAGTTGAAGAAGACATACAAAGTCAACCACTCATCTTACCAGCAGAATTTGGATTTGTATTATCCAAAAAGCATGATGCCAAAAGCAACTTCTCCAAAAACTGCGTTTTCTGCTGAAAATGTGTCGACAGTTGGCAAAGAAAGTCAAAGCAGTCAAAGCAGTGGAAGTCACAGTGGTTATCACAGTGGATCTTCATCCTCTGGAAATCATCCATATGCAAAGAATCGTTTTCAATGTAACATCGCAATAGACTTGAAGAATGCTCAGAATTTTGATGAGGAGTCGGCCAAGCAGCAGATGATTTTCCTAGCACCGGTGTTGGAATCGTATGAAGGGCTAGTAGCTGGGAAGATAGGCAACACCAATCTGACGAAAGAAGATTATGATCAGATTGATCCGGAAGAAATGGAACTGATCGATATTCGTTGGGCTATGGCAAGTGCTGTTCGTCGAGCACAGCGTTTCATGGAAATTACCAGAAGGAAGACAATTGGTGGTGCATCTACCAAGCTGGGGTTCGATAAGTCCAAGGTGACATGCTTCAAGTGTAAGCAGAAAGGTCACTTCAAACGAGAATGCAGAAACGCTTATGCTGATGAGACGGAGAATCCTTTCAGAGATGATTACTACAAGAAGGCAATTTATCATCAGAATAAATACGAGCCGCCTAGATTGAAGCAGGTTGAAGACAACAAAGAGAAATCTAGAGCTCTTGCGGTGATTTACGATGATGAGGGTTATGATTGGAGTCAAGAGGTTCTACCAGAAGAAGATGCGGTTGGTTAAGCATTCATGGCGAAAAATGACGATCCTATTCCGTGGAAAGACGATCGAACTGAAGAGCAAAAGTATAGATACAGAAAATTGATAGCTGAAAACAAAATCATTAGAATATCTCGTATCTTTCTGGAAGCAAGGAGAGCAAATAGATGGGATCCGGACAGAGAGTGTTATCTTGATGAATATGGAAATATTGCTATCGATGATAGTACACTTGATATTGAAGCCATAATCCAGCAGTACAAAGATGAGGATGAGTATTGGCAACACAAATGGTGGGGAACTCCAACCGAGAAAATGAAAGAAGAAGAGAAAGAGAGAAAAGAGAAAGAAGAGATCGAGAAAGCAAAGAAAGTTGATACTGGAGTTATTGACACAACGCAGGAGTTGACTGCTGAAAATCTTGGAAGAATGGCTGACAAAGTGCTAGCTGCTAAGGCACTTGAGGTAGACTCTAACTCCGTGTCTGAGTCAAAAAGCCAGGTCAGTTCAGATGTGTCAACAAATGCGTCAGGTAAGAAAATCGATGGAAATGCTGATTGCAAAAATTGCAACAAAGAGTGCAAATTTTGTAGCACAGTCACGTATCTCAACGGGAAGAAAGTTGATGATCTGATAGCAAAGGTCAGAAGCGTTGAGAATCAGATTCTTGATCGTGACAAAACAGTTAAAGCTTCAACTGAACGGATAAAAGAGTTAACTAGACAAATTGAAAATGATAAAATTGATCATGACAAAATTAAACAAGAAAATGAAAAGTTGATTCTTGAAAATCGTCAGATTTCTGAAAAATTTGAAAAACTCAAAAGCACAATGAAAGATTGTGATGATCGAAATGGTAAAACTTTTAAAGAAAATGAACATCTAAAAGCAGTGCTTAGAGTAAAAGAAGAATCAATCAACCAACAACTGGATGAAATCGCTAAATTGAAACTTAAAGTTCAAGAGGCTGTAATAAAAAACGAGCGAATCCAGTTGAAACTTAACAGTTACAGCTCCGCAAGCTTTGTTTTGCAACACATTATTCCCAAACCCATCGGGAAAGACAAAGCGGGCGAAGATGTGTATTGTGATGGAACTGGGGTGGGGTTTCATCAAGTTCCACCACCTGTTCTTGATAATTACACTAAAAAGCAGTCTGGGTTGGTTGAAATTGAGGAAGAAAGTGAAGTTAAACTTCCAGAGAACATTGATGTCACGTTTACATCTTCCAATGACGATAGTGTCCAAAATGATATTGTAAAAGGTGTTGTTGAAAATGTGCTAAAAATGGATAGTGATACTACTGAGGAAGATGGGTGTTTCTTGGACAAGTACATTCAGAAATCAAAATCCAAAAACAACTTAAGTGATGAACCGGGTCTTGTGATGTACAAGATGGCTGGATCTGATAAGTTGTATTCGGATTCTGAGTTTCCTATTGAGAATGTTAATGTGAAAAAGTTGACAAATGTGTTCAAATTGATTGAAGTTGAGTTGTCAGAAGTGAACAGTTTGAGTCAAACAAAAAGGCAAATGAATTTTGAGAAAGGTAAAGCTTATTACAAAAAGCCTGTTGTTCCACCACGTTTTTATAATAACAATCGAAACAATTGGTCGGGTGGTTATCGGGGTGGTAATAGTTATCAGAAGAAGAGTTTTCAAAACAAAAGATTTGCGGAAAAGAAGGTGTTTGTGAACAGTTCAAGTTCAGTTTCTGATGAGGAAAATGAAATTTTTTCAAAATCAAATAAAGAGTTCTTTGAGAAGAGAGCCTCACAATCTCAGTCTGAAGGCACAAATCGAGTTGTTGATACTCGTACATGTTTTAGATGTAACAAAGTTGGTCACATTGCAAGAAATTGCACCAACTCCAAGCCTAAGACTGAAGTTGTTGACAGACAAAAGAAGAAAGTTGATGAGAAGGGTAAAGCACCAATCATTGTTGAGAAAAAGAATGAGAAAAATGACAACATCAAAATGAAAAATGAACCCGTAAAGAAAGTGGTAACTAAAAGCGACAAGTTTTATAAAAGGGTTACTTTATCTCAACAAGTTTGGAAACCAAAAACTGAAATGAAATTTTCAACTTCTGAAGTGAAAAAGGTTGAAGAATCAATTTCGGTTGATTATGATGCAAATTTTCCACCTTTGAAGGCTGAAAATTTCAAAATTCAAATTGCTAGAGTCAAGGTTACACCTAAGGCTGATGAGGCCTGGGTGGACACCATGTTCGA
Organism: Helianthus tuberosus; assembly: GCA_030545235.1. Classification (NCBI taxonomy): domain Eukaryota; kingdom Viridiplantae; phylum Streptophyta; class Magnoliopsida; order Asterales; family Asteraceae; genus Helianthus; species Helianthus tuberosus. Next base: position 24,754,605 of record CM060389.1, read on the forward strand.
ATAAGCAGTTTGAATTGCCGGAGCTTCCTTGATCGCGAAGCATGAATCGGCATCTTTATTGAAATGTTTTGAAATCAACTTGTGGTATGTGCAGGATCTTCCAAGAGCCATTTCAAGATGGATCATGGATAGTGGCGCATCTCGACATATGACAGGAAAAACTGCATTGCTGTACGATGTGAGGAATATCAATGGTGGTTATGTGGGATTTGCAGGTCATGAAGGTGGTAGAATTGTTGGTGAAGGAACGTTATCCAATGGGATTGTGACGTTTGAGAGAGTTAACTACATCACTGAGCTGGAGAACAATCTGCTTAGTATCTCGCAGATTTGTGACAATATGTATACTACTCACTTCACTGATAAAGAATGTTTGATTTTGAAACCTGGATTTGTTGTTCCTGAAGAATGGATTATCATGCGGGCACCTAGAGTGAATGATTTATATGTGTTAGATATGAGTGTAGCAACTACAACTACTGGTCAAGCACGTTGTTTTGTTTCTAGAGCAACTGAGAAAGAATCAAGATTGTGGCACCGCAAGATGGGGCATATTCACCTAAGGAAGATGAATCACTTGGTGCATAATGATTTGGTTTTGGGTGTTAATATCAAAGGTTTTCATCTGGAAGGGGAGTGCATTAGCTGCATCAAAGGCAAGCAGAAGAAAAAGTCACACCCTACAAAGCAAGTCAATTCAGTTTCGAGACCTCTGGAAAGACTTCACATGGATTTGTTTGGTCCGGTGAATGTCAAAAGTATTACAGGAGATTACTATTGTTTGGTCGTTACTGATGATTATTCCAGATTTTCGTGGGTTTCTTTCTTGAAGACGAAAGATGAAACATTTGACAGTTTGATGGGGCTGTTCAGGAAGATTGAGAATCTGTACCAAAGGCGTATCAAAAGAATTCGAAGTGATAATGGTACTGAATTCAAGAACAGCAAGATGGAAGAATTTTGTGATGAAAGAGGTATTTTGCATGAGTTTAGTGCTCCGTATACTCCGCAGCAGAATGGAGTCGCAGAACGCAAAAATCGGACACTAATTGAGACGGCTAGAACTATGCTCGCAGATTTAAAGTTACCGATAAATTTTTGGGCTGAAGCTGTTTCTGCCGCATGCTATACGCTCAACAGGGTTCTCACTGTCAAGAAGTTCAACAAAACATGTTTTGAGCTAATCAATAATCGCAAACCGAATTTGAAGTATCTAGAACCGTTATGGTCACCCTGTACGGTTATAGAGCCTCATGGAAAGTTTGGTCCGAAGAGCATTGAGGGAATTTTTGTTGGTTATGCAAATCCGATGCGACGTGTCTTCGTTCCAAGTGAGAAGCGGATTATTGAAGCTGCAAATGTTGAATGTCAAGGTTATACTATGCCGCCATAGAATCCTGGTGATTCATGGCGTTATCATTATGACAAACTGTGGGATTCGTTTGACATGAGAGAAGAATCAGAGGATGATGAAGATTTCTTTGATGAGTTGGATATTTTGCGTGAATATGAGTCGCAGCTAAGGTTCCCGGCTGAGTATTCGAGGAGACCACGGGAAACTTCAAATGACGATGAAGCAGGTCCGAGTAATGCTGGTGAACATGATGATGTCCAACAGAATGAAGTTGCTCAGGATAATCAGTCGGCTCAGAATGATAATCTAGAAGCTGAAAACATGCCAGTATTTGATCATGGTGATTCAGATTCTGAGGGGGAGCAATTTCAGATTTCAAGTCAAACAAACCAAGTTGGTGAACAAGATGCAGAACAGAATGTTACTAATCTGGAGGGAAATGTAGATGTTCCAAGCGAAGTGATGCCGTGAACTTTTTCATATCATCCAGAGGAGTTGATCATAGGAGAATTGCAGACAGGCGTTCGCACTCGAAATCAGATTGATAAAGGGCTTACATGTTTTTATACAAAAGTTGCTCCTTTGCAAGCTGAATTCTCATTGAGTTGTTTTATCTCGCAGGTTGAACCAAGAACTTACAAAGTGGCGCTTACTGAAGACTCTTGGGTCAATGCAATGCAGGAGGAACTTAGTCAATTCGAGAAATTGGGAGTGTGGAAGTTAGTTGATTTGCCGGATGGTCAGAGAAAGATTAACACCAAGTGGGTGTTCAAGTGCAAGAGGGACGATAGAGGAGTTGTTGTAAGGAACAAAGCTCGACTCGTTGTTCAGGGATTTAGTCAACAGGAGGGGATTGATTTTACCGAAGTCTATGCTCCTGTAGCACGACTAGAGGCAATCAGAATTTTCCTAGCATTTGCGTCTTGGAAGAATTTCAAAGTTTATCAGTTGGATGTTAAATCGGCGTTTCTTTATGGGAAGGTTAAAGAGGAGGTTTATGTCGGTCAGCCACCGGGCTTCACCGATCCAATCCACAAAAACAAGGTCTACTTATTGGACAAAGCACTGTATGGTTTACATCAGGCCCCGAGAGCCTGGTACGAGACTTTGTCTCAACACCTACTAGCTAATAAGTTCATTCGTGGAAAAGTGGATGCCACTCTCTTCACTAAAAAGGTCGATGGTCATCTTCTGATAGTTCAGATTTATGTGGACGATATAATCTTTGGGTCGACAAATGAAAATCTATGCAAAGATTTTGAATCAGTGATGAAGCAAAAGTTTGAAATGTCATCAATGGGGGAGATGAAATTCTTTCTGGGTTTACAAGTTGAACAACTTCCTGAGGGAATTTTCATTCATCAGTCAAAGTATGTTCATGATATTCTAGAGAAATTTGGGATGTCAAGTTCTACTCCAGCTGCTACCCCACTTGCAACAAATCATGGGATTCACCCAGATCTCATCGGAGACAGGGCTGATGAAACGTTTTACCATTCCATGATAGGCTCTTTAATGTACCTAACTGCTTCACGTCCTGATATCATGTACCCAACGTGCCTCGCAGCAAGATTTCAGTCTAACCCGAGAGCATCGCATTTGATCATTGTGAAGAGGATATTACGCTACCTGAAAGGAACTCCTTCATTAGGATTGTGGTATCCTAGAAAAGGCGACTTTACGCTCGAAGGGTATTCCGACTCGGATTTCGGATGCTGCAAAGTCAATTCAAAATCAACAACTGCAGGATGCCAGTTCTTTGGTCCTAGATTGGTTACCTGGCAGTGTAAGAAACAAACGTCTGTGGCGTTATCTACATGTGAAGCGGAGTATGTTTCTTCTAGCAGTTGCTGCTCTCAGATCTTGTGGATACAGCAACAGATGCGCGACTACGGTTTGCAGTTTCTTAACACACCTCTTTTTGTTGATAATGAGGCCGCTATAAATATAACAAAGAATCCAGTACATCACGCTAAAACTAAACACATAGAAATTCGTCATCACTTTATTCGTGATTGTTTTGAGAAAAAGTTGATACGAATTGAGAAAATCCACACTGATGAACAGAAAGCTGATTTACATACCAAAGCTTTTGATAAAAATCGGTTTAAATATTTGTTAAAACTGAACGGTATGAAGCTTCTTTTGGTGTCGGATGGAATTGTGGGCGTTGATGAAAGTACTGTTGCGGATGAAGACGAGAAACAATCTGCAATGGTTTGTCGTTTTTTACTTGTTTTGGTATTTAGGGGGAGTAGATATTTGTATATAGTTATATTTTCAGAAAATAAAAAACAGTAAAAAATGCAAAAATTCAAAAACATGATAAAATCTGAAAAAGAGCTTGTGTATATAGGGAAAATGATAGTACATTGGCTAGACGATTACAGTATGCTAAATATTTGTAAAGTATAAAAGAGTTAAACAGTCTCACTGATGATGTGTCGATAGGTTTTCGCACATTTAGTAGATTTATTCGGGATATAAACCTAAAATTCAAACTTGTGAAATTCGTGGGGAACACTACTTGGATATATAGGTAACCCCTGAAATCTCGTTTGAAAGGTCTCATAATCTGATATACTAGGTCTTTATACTCAATGATGTATGGGGTATTATTCCGGGACTTCTGCTGAACGGTGGTTCTGACCTAGTCCTTGGATAATGCTTTCTGCAATGCTTGAAACATAGCATTAAACCCTCAGCATGCTGATGAAACAATAAAATTGATAGTCGCTGCTGTTGTAAGCAAAAAGATCCTCTAAAGGGGACATACCGTAAAGTCGAAGCTGATATCTCTCTGCGTATACGGAAGTATCGACCTGAGATCCCTCGGCCCTCGCATACCTAATTTATATACAGATATCATTGTAGTATACTCACCTGTAAGACTGATTATTGGGATTCTGGATACGGGAGTATATTCAAGAGGTGGGACACATGAATGAGCTAAGTTCATAATTCATCTAAATCGTATCCTGAGTAAATTGAAATTTGTGTGGGAATTTAAGATGGATTAGTATATCGACAATCGAGGTGAATTGTTTAAGTCTGAGTATGAAATGAAGCTTAACGGTACTTGTAATTTGTCTGAAAAGCTGATATGATTCCCTGACACGCTCGCCAAAAATTTGTTTGTAAATAGTTTACTTTGTTTACTTTCTGCAATTTAAGTTTTCTGTATTTCATTTCTTAGTTTAGAACACTTTGATAAAATCCAAAAAGATTTTATTTCTGCTTTATTTTCCGACAAACCAAAGTGGAGAGTTGATTGTTGGATTCTCAGTAGTTTGAAGCAGATGCAGGAGATTCTGGACTGAAGAATGAGGATAGCTTACTTTGATGAAGTTTGATTTGTTTGAAAAGTCAAAAACAAGTTCATTAATTTGATACTTGTTATTTTCAGATAATGTGTAACTTGTTGTTTTTAAAATTAGTATTGTTTCGTCAAAAGATCAACCAAGGTCATTAATTTGGACTTGGTAGATTAATCAAGTGATCAGGGTCATTAACTTGGACCTGAATACTTGAGTGGATTATTAAAACTGATTGAGTTTGTGAGTTATTGTTGAAAAGATAGTTTGTAATGTTTGTTGGTTGAGTAACAGGATTGGACTTCATTATTCCCAACGGAAGCTAATTGTCAAAGCTTGAACCAGATATCTCAGATTCTAGCATATCGAGAGGGGGAGTCTGTGAAAGGGGGAGTCTGGATCAACAGTCAAAGGGGAGATTGAAGTTTGAAGTTTAAAGATAAAGATTGAAGAGAGTTTTTAAAATGTTTGAAGAATGATAAAGACAAAGACTTGAAACCAAAGACTTCATCAACATCCAAGGGGGAGTCTGTTGGTGCATTGAATGTCTGTTGATTACATCTTAATCAAGTCTTGTGTCTAGATAGGTTGAATGAACACACAATAGGGTTTAAATTAGGGTTTTTACATGTTTAACATGTAGATTTCGCTTGAAAGTGTTCTTGTGTAGTTCAAGCGAAATCAACACATTAGATTTCGCTTGAACAGCAACTCATGTCATTCCAAGCGAAATCTTCATGTCTATATATAGATGATGTGTGTGTCATTTGTAAGGGACTTGGTCATTGTGTGTGAGATGAAGTGCTGTCGGTTTTGTATCAGAATACCTTGAAAAAGCACGAAAATCAATCAGAAAAGAAAGATTAAAAGGAAACTAGCTGCTATGACTTTGTTTACGTTGATTCCGCCTTCGTACTCAAAGATGAACTACCTTTACTGACGTTTCAAGGTCGTAGAACGGTCCAACAAAAAATATTTTTTCAGTGGGAAATACTGGTGAGTGAATCCCATTTTAATCAAGAAATTTTTTATTAATTTAAACAGTATTGAGAGCGATTACAATGTTTACATCTACCCAATTACTCATTCAGTACTGTCAATCCGGACTGGTGGGTCATATTACACATTGGCTAACTCTTTGTCCAGTGGTAACGTGTCTCACATTTTGTATACAAAACCTCAACATACCGGCAGTAATTGTAGAATTACAAAGACTCAATCACCGCTAAATTTCATTGTAAAATGTTTAAGGTTTTGTAAAAACTGTTTACAAAAAGGAGATTACTCACATTGTTGGTTTAGGTTTTCTATAAGGGTTTCCTGGTGATAATCTATAAATTACACAAATGCACACGTGTTAGTATAATAACCCATTTTAACATTAGTAATACCCTCCCCGAGACGACATTCCAACGACTACGTCGGGCAGAACCACGACAGCCGTTACGGAACCCTAGATCAATCGGGCAGCGTATCTAATACGTATCCAGGGGTTATGATACTTACAACGAAGCAGAACTTCGTTATTTAGGGGGATATTATACTCGAGTATAGTGCCCGATGCCCTCCTTATATAGGGCCTGATTTTGGTTTCCTCGCGACCCGCGTAAGATGAGGCTAAGGCCTACGCGGCCCGCATAGTAGGTCTGTAGGGCCTAGCTTGGCCTGGTCAGCGTTATAGGGTCGACACGGGTGACGACACGTGGCGGCACCGAGTGCAGCCCTGACTTCAAGATGTCGCGACCCGCGTAAGATGTAGCCAAAGGCTACGCGGCCCGCGAGCGACTGTATTTTCAGATTTTTATTTTATTTTTAATGCTACATCGTATTTTGGGCTCGGTTTTCACATACGGGGTATATTTTAAGACATATTGGGGTATTTAATATATATTTTATGGCGTCAAAAAAATTCAGGAGGGTTGTTATACTTCGCACCCCGCGAAACCTTCGGCTAACTGGGTCGCAACCCGCGAGTGACCCAGATTATTTGTTTTACTTGATTTTTATTAATATAAAGGGTATACAGGCTTGTTTATCGTATACGAGGTGTATTTAGGAGTGTTTAGGGTCATTTTCGAGGGTTGTTATATCCTCCCAAAATCTCGTCCTCGAGATTTGGGCTACGATGTCTCCTTGGGTTATGTCACGTCTTTTAGTTAGTAAAAACAGTTATCAAGGTGTTTGAAGCAGAATCAAGACATAAAGATATAATATAACAATTGGAATTCAATTGTCCAGATTAGTTTCAGGAATCGATGAACTTAGAGGAAATGATACAATCATCGAGGTGACTGAGTTTCACAAATTAAAAGAGAGATTTGATAAGCATATAATTCGAAATGCAATGACTTTTAGAAACAATAGGATTGGATGTCCAAAGAGAACTTACTTTGATTATCAACTAAGGAAGACTCTGAATCGATAATCTCAAATGAAGAATAGAAGTATGAAAAATGATTTGTCAACTATCAAACCATAAATCAGTGATATTTATTTGAATGGCAGGGATACACCGAAAACACAATAGAATTTAGTGTATAATTTTCCTGATATACAAGTGTATCAAGACTACGTGAATGATGAGTCAAACAAAAGACGTATGAATTGATATAATTAGGGTTTATGATTAGATCAGGCTACAAATTTATACAGACACCGCAAGGTGTTTGTAATGATTGAAAGTGTTCAATGATTACGGTGACCGAACGAATTTACCGTTTTCAAATTAATTTGAATGTTTCAATGAAGTGAATTTGGATATTCAAAATATAGGATTTTCAAGTGAACAAGTGAAGGAGTAAATGAATGTCATAAAATTGATCAGAGATGAAGGAGATGTGGGAGGTATATTGGAATATAACATGAATTTATGTACCCTTATCCTTATACATAGTTGTGTTAAGATTAGTTTAGGATGATGAATCAACGGAAGATAGATAAATCCGTATCTCAAATGAAATGAGTTCAGGTTTCGAAGAAAATGCCACCACAAGGTGTTGTGATTTAACAAATGATTTATTGGAGTTGAAGACTTTAAACAGGTCTACTATGATTTAAACAAATGAAGGGTTAGTTGAGATTACCTTGGATATGATGATCTCAATTCATCAGGTGGGATTATAAATTGAATGTATATTTGTGAACAGGTTCAAACAATTGAGCTTGATTTGGACATATTCCAACAATGGATATATGTATTGGCAAGAAATGGTTACAATGAAAATCCAGTCAGTAACTTTGAATAGGAAAAGAGTTTTCCAAGAAATCTGTTGACTTGATATCAAAAGTCAACGTTTTTGCAATCATATGGATTATCAACAATGAGTATAACGAATAATATCCGAACTCGTGAATAATGGATCTTTTGAAATGAAATCACATGCATAACAATCAATGCACGTGCAACATATGAATTTGTCAAGAGATGAGACAAATGAGTGTTGGCTTTATGAAAGAAATCTTGGTGATATAAGGACCTAAAATTTTGATTGGAACCAAAAGTTAACTAATACTTTAGTACAGACAAAACGTACGGGTGTTCATATTAAAATTTGTTGTTGCCTCCTGCGTCGTAGATATTCATGCGTTCTCCTTAGCTTCATCTGTTGTTTTAGTTTTGTTGTCGGGTGCCTTAGATAGTTTCGGGCAATAAGGGTCCTGGTTCTCCGCAGTTGAAACAAATGTTATTTTTCCTTCTACATTCTTCCTCGGTATGTCCAGTCTTCGGGCAGAAGTTACAGTGGTGTGTCTTCCTAAAATGGCGCCTTTCTGAATGCTTTTTGTTGTAGTTTTTGCCGGTAGGTTGTGTGATTGACGATCCAGCTTCTTTGTTCTCATAGGATTTGTCAGAGCAAAATTTCTTATAAGAGTAACTATAGGTTGTGGTTTTCTTTCGTTTGGGAAACTGAAGTTTGATATGACTATCATGACCTCCATTGATACTAGGGCTAGGTTTGAAGCGATGGGTATGCTTACAGTGTATAATAGGATTCTCGTTTATAGGTATAGAAATTTTAACAGCCTCAATGATCGAAGGTATGACATTAGATAGGCCTTGAGCTATTATATTTTCTATAGTAGTTTTATCCCAAGAATTTTCATTACTAGCCTAAATTTCCTGATTACATGCTATTTTTTTGACATCTGAATTGCAAACATTTTCAGATATAATTATCACAGAACTAAACAATTATACAGGCACATTTTGTTGCTCATATTACATTAGCACAATTATAATCATACCTATCAGTATGATGCGCTGACAGATATATATATATATATATACATATTATATTTTAACATTTACTTTCATTATATATATTTTATCAAAATATAAGGAAAGTATATATATATATATATATATATTATATTATGTGCTATTTCTATCTTGTTATAATAGCTTTTCTCTATATTGCCTTAGCTTAGCTATATTTTCAAAGCTCATGGTTGGATAGGTATTCAGGACGTATGGTGGAAGTTTATGGCTGTGATTGTGGCTGGAAATAAGGGTCTTGTATGAGTTCCTGAGATTCTTTGTCATTAGCCCCCCATCGTTTTCTTAATTTAGTGCTAGTATGCTTATCTTTAAGGTTTCTTTTGGGTTAAATACGGGTATGGGTCAAGAAATCATCGGAATAAGTTGTGGGTAAACATGTAGGTTTGTTTCTTCTATTATATAAAAGCTTGTTTTTCTACAGAAGATTATTATATTGTGTAGATTATCAATAAATTCTGTCTTGTATATGCATACTTATAAAATTTTAAATTTCCTGTAATATATATATATATATATATATATATATATACACACACACACATATATAGTAATAAGTCATTTTGATAAAAAAATCCAATTATATAACTGATGGTATTAATTATCCTGCTTATTCCCATAACTTTATTTATTCCTTCATACTAACAATGGTAATAGTATATTGAAATAAATTTTTATTAAATTTAATGAACATAATATTTTGTAATACAAAGGGTAAGTCACTAAAAGAAATCAATTTAATCAAAATATAAACTCTCTGGATTTATTCAGAAAAAAAATTAATTTTTAACTAGAGGGTTACATCATATTAGTTGTAAGATATTAGAACTTTGATTCTTAATTTATTTATTCAATGAAGTATTATAATAGATAATACAAAGTTTGGCATTTTCCAAGTTTAATTCTTAATATATTAAATAGTGAAGTACTACCTCCGTCCCATTAAAAGTGTCATATTTTGAATTTTCAAAGTCTTTATTTGTAAACTTTGACCTTAGATAATTTTGTTTGTGTTAGATAATACTTGATGAAAGTTATATGATTTGAGTGTGTTTTACAAGTGTTTTTATTGGGTTAATTTTCATCAAGTTATATATAACACAAAAAATATATAATTAAAGTCAAAGTTTATAAATAAAGACTTTGAAAATTCAAAATAAGACACATTTAATGGGACGGGGGGAGTAGTATTCTAGTATTAGAATATATATATATATATAGGATCACGCTAAAATGAGAACCACCTCGAGTTGTAAGAACCGCGAGAACTTTTTGATCCGGGGCGAGGTGGACCAAATTTTTTTTTCAGAAACGTAGATGCATGTATAAAAACAACATTTGTAAAAAAAATTCAAAAAAATGTCGTGGGTGTAGTTTTGAGCACCACAAGTTTGTGTTTACGGGACCCGTAAATTTTCCGACCAGATTTACGGGTCCCGTAAACACAAACTTGTGGCGCTCAAAACTACACACACGACATTTTTTTTTTTTGATTTTTTTTTTTTACAAATGTTGTTTTTATACATGCATCTACGTTTATGAAAAAAAAATTTGGTCCACCGCGCCCCCTACGGTGTAGTTCTCACGGTTCTTACAACTCGAGGTGGTTCTCATTTTAGCATTCCCCTATATATATATATATATATATATATAGTGGAAGGTTCAAATGAAAAGAATTTTTTTGTAAGAAGAAAAAAGAATAAGTTTCAACCAATAAGAATGTTTCATTTTACTTCATTTAATATTTTCATTTAATTTTAATGTAAGAGTATATTGGTAAAGTCACATAGATCATTAATATCTAGTCTTCCTTTTTAATAGCTAACTACATTAAATTTGTAACTTATTTTCAAAAAATATATATTTTTTTCAAAAATAAAAAAAAATAATTTAGAGTGTAGGATAAATTACTAGGTGTATAGGATAAATTTGAGCATGTGTAGGATAATTTTCAAAATGTGTAGGATAACTTTTTATGTGTGTAGGCAATGAAAATTAGTGTAGACAATAATAGTCTTTATGAGTAATTAATTACTTAAAGATTGTAATAAATGAGATTAAAGAATAACTACTTAATATTTTACAATTGTACCATTTTGTTCTTTTTCTTCTCAACTAAATTTTTATTCTAAAATGAACCTCCCCCTATATATATATATATATAGGGAGGGGCTCATGCGAGAACTCCATTTATTGTGAGAACCATGAGAACCAATGTGAACACAACTTAAAATAGTTAAAAAAACCTAAAAAAAACCTAACCCCCCCCCCCCCCCCCCCAAAAAAAAAAAAAAAAACCTAACCCCTCCAAGCTAAATGCTAAAACTAAAACCCCCAAAAAACCTAAAAAAAAACCTAACCCCCCCCCCCCCCCAAAAAAAAAACCTAAACCCCCCTCCCCCACCCCCAAAAACCTAACCCCCCCCCCCCCCAAGCTAAAATGCTAAAAACTAAACCCCCAAAAAACCTAAAAAAAATAAAAAAAAAATCTAAAATTTTTTTTTTGGATTTTTTTTAATATTTTTTAGGTTAAAATCGCTACTTTTCGAAGCCAAAAAAAAAATAAAAAAACAAATTTTTTTTTGGCTTCGAAAAGTAGCGATTTTAACCTAAAAAATATTAAAAAAATCAAAAAAAAATTTTTGTGTGATTTTTAGCTATTTTTAGCCATTTTTGGTTGTGTTCACATTGGTTCTCGCACTAAGAGGTGGTTCTCGCATAACTACTTAATATTTTACAATTTGTACCCTTTGTTCTTTTTCTTCTCAACTAAATTTTATTCTAAAATGAACCTCCCCTATATATATATATATATATATATATCCCCACCTAATTACTACTCATCTATAATTAAGAAGGCCCTTCATATTGTCAATGAATGAATGCATGCACCTATTAGAGCTATAATGTTAGATAAGAAAATGGAAATAATGTAGAGAAAGCCAATTTTGATTCTCAAATCACACCTACCGCTTCTTTGATTATGTATCATTCCTTTAATGCATGGTTTAACACCTAACTAACTATTGGATGGCAGTTAGATTGTTCACGTCGATATTTGCACAATAGCTCCCTCAAGTGTTACGTTAATTCGACATTAATTATCCAAACTATCTATTATATCTAAACGTATATCCATAGATCTTGAGGTCATAACATTACTGTACATGACCGTCTGGACTCAACTAAGTAGGTCCATAGCCTCTGATGCAAGGAAACC